>JAEIFZ010000004.1:0-600000 GCA_018904035.1 Zaprionus ornatus | reverse complement strand
CATGTCTGTAAAATGTCTTTAACATGTCTGTAACATGTCTGTAACATGTCTGAAACATGTCTGTAACATGTCTGTAACATGTCTGTAACATGTCTGTAACATGTTTGTAACATGTCTGTAACATGTTTATAACATGTCTGTAACATGGGCGTAGCATGTTTGTAACATGTCTGTAGCATGTATGTAACATGTCCTGAACATGTCAGTGGCATGTCTGTAAAATATCTGTAACATGTCTTCAACATGTATGCAAAATGTCTGTAACATGTCTGTAACATATTTGTCACATGTCTATAACATGTCAGTAACATGTCTGCAACATGCCTGTAACATGTCCGTAACATGTCCTTAATATGTCTGTAACATGTCTGTAATATATTTGTAATATCTCTGTAACATGTCTGTAAAATGTCTGCAACATGTCTGTAACAGGTCTGTAACATGTCTGTAACATGTCTGTAACATGTCTGTAACATGTCTGTAACATGTCTGTAACATGTCTGTAACATGTCTGTAACATGTCTGTAATATATTTGTAATATCTCTGTTACATGTCTGTAACATGTCTGTAATATATTTGTAATATCTCTGTAACATGTCTGTAACATGTCTGTAAAATGTCTTTAACATGTCTGTAACATGTCTGCATCATGTATGCAACATGTCTGTAACATGTCTGTAACATGTCTGTAACATGTCTGTAACATGTTTGTAACATGTCTGTAACATGGGTGTAGCATGTCTGTAACATGTCTGTAAAATGTCTGTAACATGCCTGTTACATGTCTGTAACATATCTGTAACATGTCTGTAACATGTCTGTAACATGTCTGTAACATGTCTGTAACATGTCTGTAAAATGTCTGTAACATGTCTGTAACATGTCTGTAACATATCTGTAATATGTCTGTAACATGCCTGTAACATGTCTGTAACATGTCTGTAACATGTCTGTAACATGTCTGTATCATGTCTGTAACATGTCTGTAACATGTCTGCATCATGTATGCAACATGTCTGTAATATTTCTGTAACATGTCTGTAACATGTCTGTAACATGTCTGTAACATGTCTGTAACATGTCTGCATCATGTATGCAACATGTCTGCATCATGTCTGTAACATGTCTGCAACAGGTCTGTAACTTGTCTGTAACATGTCTGTAACATGTCTGTAACATATCTGTAATATGTCTGTTACATGCCTGTAACATGTCTGTAACATGTCTGTAACATGTCTGTAACATGTCTGTATCATGTCTGTAACATGTCTGTAACATGTCTGCATCATGTATGCAACATGTCTGAAATATTTCTGTAAAATGTCTGAAACATGTCTGTAACATGTCTGTAACATGTCTGCATCATGTATGCAACATGTCTGTATTATTTCTGTAATATGTCTGTAACATGTCTGTAACATGTCTATAACATGTCTGCATCATGTATGCAACATGTCTGTAACATGCCTCTTACTTGTCTGTAACTTGTCTGTAACATTTTTGTAACATGTCTGTTACATGTCAGTAACATGTCTGCATCATGTATGCAACATGTCTGTAACATGCCTGTAATATGTCTGCATCATGTATGCAACATGTCTGTAACATGTCTGTAATATGTCTGAAACATGTCTGTAACATGTCTGTAATATATTTGTAATATCTCTGTTACATGTCTGCAACATGTCTGTAAAATGTCTGTAACATGTCTGTAACATATCTGTAACATATTTGTAATATCTCTGTAACATGTCTGTAACATGTCTGTAAAATGTCTGTAACATGTCTGTAACATGTCTGTAACATGTCTGTAACATGTCTGTAGCATGTCTGCATCATGTATGCAACAGTTTTGTAACATTTCTGTAACATATTTGTCACATGTCTATGACATGTCAGTAACACTTCTGCAACATGCCTGTAACATGTCAGTAACATGTCTGTTATATATTTGTAATATCTCTGTAACATGTCTGTTAAATGTCTTTAACATGTCTGAAACATGTCTGTAACATGTCTGAAACATGTCTCAATCATGTATGCAACATGTCTGTAACATGTCTTTAACATGTCTGTAACATGTTTGTAACCTGTCTGTAACATGTATGTAACATGTATGTAACATGTCCTTTACATGTCTGTAGCATGTCTGTAACATGTCTACATCATGCAACATGTCTGTAACATGTCTGAAACATGTCTTCATCATGCAACATGTCTGTAACATGTCTGTAACATATTTGTCACGTGTCTATAACATGTCAGTAACATGTCTGCAACATGCCTGTAACATGTCTGTAACATGTCCTTAACATGTCTGTAACATGTCTGTAAAATGTCTGTAACATGTCTGTAACATGTCTGTAACATGTCTGTAACATGTCTGTAACATGTCTGTAACATGTCTGTAACATGTCTGTAACATGTTTGTGACATGTCTGTATCATGTCTGTAACATGTCTGCATCATGTATGCAACATGGCTGTAACATTTCTGTAACATGTCTGTAACATGTCTTTTACATGTCTGTAACATGTCTGTAACATGTCTGTAACATGTCTGTAACATGTCTGTAACATGTCTGCATCATGTATGTAACATGTCTGTAACATGTCTGTAACATGTCCTTAACATGTCTGTAACATGTCTGTAAAATGTCTGTAACATGTCTGTAACATGTCTGTAACATGTCTGTAACATGTCTGTAACATGTCTGTAACATGTCTGTGACATGTCTGTAACATGTCTGTAACATGTCTGCATCATGTATGCAACATGTCTGTAACATTTCTGTAACATGTCTGTAACATGTCTGTTACATGTCTGTAACATGTCTGTAACATGTCTGTAACATGTCTGTAACATGTCTGTAACATGTCTGTAACATGTCTGTAACATGTCTGTAACATGTCTGTAAAATGTCTGTAACATGTCTGTAACATGTCTGTAACATGTCTGTAACATGTCTGTAACATGTCTGTAACATGTCTGTAACATGTCTGTAAAATGTCTGCATCATGTATGCAACATGTCTGTAACATGTCTGTAATATATTTGTAATATATCTGTTACATGTCTGTAACATGTCTGTAACATGTCTGTAACATGTCTGTAACATGTCTGTAACATGTCTGTAACATGCCTGTAACATGTCTGTAACATGTCTGTAACATGTCTGTAACATGTCTGTAACATGTCTGTAACATGTCTGTAACATGTCTGTAACATGTCTGTAACATGTCTGTAACATGTCTGTAAAATGTCTGTAACACGTCTGCAACATGTCTGTAACATGCCTGTAACATGTCTGCAATATTTCTGAAACATGTCTGTTTCATGTCTGCAACATGTCTGTAACATGTCTGTAACATGTCTGTAACATGTCTGTAACATGTCTGTAACATGTCTTAACATGTCTGTAACATCTCTGTAACATGTTTTTAGCATGTCTGTAACATATCTGTAACATCTCTGTAACATGTCTGTAACATGTCTGTAATATATTTGTAATATCTCTGTAACATGTCTGTAACATGTCTGTAACATGTCTGTAACATGTCTGTAACATGTCTGTAACATGTCTGTAACATGTCTGTAACATGGCTGTAACATGTCTGTAACATGTCTGTAGCATGTATGTAACATGTCCTTAACATGTCAGTGGCATGTCTGTAAAATGTCTGTAACATGTCTTCATCATGTATGCAACATGTCTGTAACATGTCTGTAACATATTTGTCACATGTCTGTAACATGTCTGTAACATGTCTGTAACATGTCTGTAACATGTCTGTAACATGTCTGTAACATGTCTGTAACATGTCTGTAATATATTTGTAATATCTCTGTAACATGTCTGTAAAATGTCTGTAACATGTCTGTAACATGTCTGTAACATGTCTGTAACATGTCTGTAACATGTCTGCAACATGTCTGTAACATGTCTGTAACATGTCTGTAACATGTCTGTAACATGTCTGTAACATGTCTGTAACATGTCTGTAACATGTCTGTAACATGTCTGTAACATGTCTGTAACATGTCTGTAACATGTCTGTAACATGTCTGCATCATGTATGCCATGTTGGCTGTAACATTTCTGTAACATGTCTGTAACATGTCTGTAACATGTCTGTAACATGTCTGTAACATGTCTGTAACATGTCTGTAACATGTCTGTAACATGTCTGTAACATGTCTGTAACATGTCTGTAACATGTCTGTAACATGTCTGTAACATGTCTGTAACATGTCTGTAACATGTCTGTAACATGTCTGTAACATGTCTGTAACATGTCTGTAACATGTCTGTAACATGTCTGTAACATGTCTGTAACATGTCTGTAACATGTCTGTAACATGTCTGTAACATGTCTGTAACATGTCTGTAACATGTCTGTAACATGTCTGTAACATGTCTGCAATATTTCTGTAACATGTCTTTAACATGTGTGTAACATGTCTGTAACATGTCTGTAACATGTCTGTAACATGTCTGTAACATGTCTGTAACATGTCTGTAACATGTCTGTAACATGTCATCATGTCTGTAACATGTCTGTAACATGTCTGTAACATGTCTGTAACATGTCTGTAACATGTCTGTAACATGTCTGTAACATGTCTGTAACATGTCTGTAACATGTCTGTAACATGTCTGTAACATGTCTGTAACATGTCTGTAACATGTCTGTAACATGTCTGTAACATGTCTGTAACATGTCTGTAACATGTCTGTAACATGTCTGTAACATGTCTGTAACATGTCTGTAACATGCCTGTAACATGTCTGCATCATGTATGCAACATGTCTGTAATATTTCTGTAACATGTCTTTAACATGGGTGTAACATGTCTGTAACATGGCTGTAACATGTCTTTAACATGTCTGTAACATGTCTGTAACATGTCTGTAACATGTCTGTAACATGTCATCATCATGTATGCAAAATGTCTGTAACATGTCTGTAACATGTCTGTAACATGTCTGTTACATGTCTGTAACATGTCTGTAAGACATGTCTGTAACATGTCTGTAACATGTCTGTAACATGTCTGTAACATGTCTGTAACATGTCTGTAACATGTTCTGTAACATGTCTGTAATATATCTGTAACATGTCTGTAACATGTCTGTAACATGTCTGTAACATGTCTGTAACATGTCTGTAACATGTCTGTAACATGTCTGTTACATGTCTGTAACATGTTTTTAGCATGTCTGTAACATGTCTGTAACATGTCTGTAACATGTCTGTAACATGTCTTTAACATGTCTGTAACATGTCTTTAACATGTCTGTAACATGTCTGTAACATGTATGTAACATGTCTGTAACATGTCTGTAACATGTCTGTATCATGTCTGTAACATGTCTGTAACATGTCTGTAACATGTCTGTAACATGTCTGTAACATGTCTGTAACATGTCTGTAACATGTCTGTAACATGTCTGTAACATGTCTGTAACATGTCTGTAACATGTCTGTAACATGTCTGCATCATGTATGCAACATGTCTGCAATATTTCTGTAACATGTCTTTAACATGGGTGTAACATGTCTGTAACATGGCTGTAACATGTCTTTAACATGTCTGTAACATGTCTGAAACATGTCTGTAACATGTCTGTAACATGTCATCATCGTGTATGCAAAATGTCTGTAACATGTCTGTAACATGTCTGTAACATGTCTGTAACATGTCTGTAACATGTCTGTAACATGTCTGTAACATGTCTGTAACATGTCTGTAACATGTCTGTAGCATGTCTGTAATATGTCTGTAACATGTCTGTAACATGTCTGTAACATGTCTGTAACATGTCTGTAACATGTCTGTAACATGTCTGTAACATGTCTGTAACATGTCTGTAACATGTCTGTAACATGTCTGTAATATGTCTGTAACATGTCTGTAACATGTCTGTAACATGTCTTTAACATGTCTGTAACATGTCTGTAACATGTCTGTAACATGTCTGTAACATGTCTGTAACATGTCTGTAACATGTCTGTAACATGTCTGTAACATGTATGCAACATGTCTGTAACATGTCTGTAACATGTCTGTAACATGTCTGTAACATGTCTGTAACATGTCTGTAACATGTCTGTAACATGTCTGTAACATGTCTGTAACATGTCTGTAACATGCCTGTAACATGTCTGTAACATGTCTGTGTCATGTCTGTAACATGTCTGTAACATGTCTGCAACATGTCTGTAACATGTCTGTAACATGTCTGTAACATGTCTGTAACATGTCTGTTACATGTCTGTAACATGTCTGTAACATGTCTCAACATGTCTGTAACATCTCTGTAACATGTTTTTAGCATGTCTGTAACATGTCTGTAACATGTCTGTAACATGTCTGTAACATGTCTGTAATATGTCTGTAATATGTCTGTAACATGTCTGTAACATGTCTGTAAAATGTCTTTAACATGTCTGTAACATGTCTGTAACATGTCTGTAACATGTCTGTAACATGTCTGTAACATGTCTGTAACATGTCTGTAACATGTCTGTAACATGTCTGTAACATGTCTGTAACATGTCTGTAACATGTCTGTAACATGTCTGTAACATGTCTGTAACATGTCCTTAACGTGTTAAGCATGTCTGTAAAATATCTGTAACATGTCTTCATCATGTATGCAACATGTCTGTAACATGTCTGTAACATGTCTGTAACATGTCTGTAACATGTCTGTAACATGTCTGTAACATGTCTGTAACATGTCTGTAACATGTCTGTAATATGTCTGTAACATGTCTGTAATATGTCTGTAATATGTCTGTAACATGTCTGTAACATGTCTGTAACATGTCTGTAACATGTCTGTAACATGTCTGTAACATGTCTGTAACATGTCTGTAACATGTCTGTAACATGTCTGTAACATGTCTGTAACATGTCTGTATTATGTCTGTGACATGTCTGTAACATGTCTGTAACATGTCTGCAACATGTCTGTAAAATGTCTGTAACATGTCTGTAACATGTCTTTAACATGTCTGTAACATGTCTGTAACATGTCTGTAACATGTCTGTAACATGTCTGTAACATGTCTGTAACATGTCTGTAACATGTCTGTAACATGTCTGTAACATGTCTGTAACATGTCTGTAACATGTCTGTAACATGTCTGTAACATGTCTGTAACATGTCTGTAACATGTCTGTAACATGTCTGTAACATGTGTCTGTAACATGTCTGTAACATGTCTGTAACATGTCTGTAACATGTCTGTAACATGTCTGTAATATGTCTGTAACATGTCTGTAACATGTCTGTAACATGTCTGTAACATGTCTGTAACATGTCTGTAACATGTCTGTAACATGTCTCTGTAACATGTCTGTAACATGTCTGTAACATGTCTGTAACATGTCTGTAACATGTCTGTAACATGTCTGTAACATGTCTGTAACATGTCTGTAACATGTCTGTAACATGTCTGTAACATGTCTGTAACATGTCTGTAACATGTCTGTAACATGTCTGTAACATGTCTGTAACATGTCTGTAACATGTCTGTAACATGTCTGTAATATGTTTGTAATATGTCTGTAACATGTCTGTAACATGTCTGTAACATGTCTGTAACATGTCTGTAACATGTCTGTAACATGTCTGTAACATGTCTGTAACATGTCTGTAACATGTCTGTAACATGTCTGTAACATGTCTGTAACATGTCTGTAACATGTCTGTAACATGTCTGTAACATGTCTGTAACATGTCTGTAACATGTCTGTAACATGTCTGTAACATGTCTGTAACATGTCTGCATCATGTCTGTAACATGTCTGTAACATGTCTGTAACATGTCTGTAACATGTCTGTAACATGTCTGTAACATGTCTGTAACATGTCTGTAACATGTCTGTAACATGTCTGTAACATGTCTGTAACATGTCTGTCTGTTACATGTCTGTAACATGTCTTTAACATGTCTGTAACATGTCCTTAGCATGTCTGTAACATGTCTGTAACATGTCTGTAACATGTCTGTAACATGTCTGTAACATGTCTGTAACATGTTTGTAACATGTCTATAACATGTCTGTAACATGTCTGCAACATGTCTGTAACATGTCTGTAACATGTCTGTAACATGTCTGTAAAATGTCTGTAACATATTTGTAATATGTCTGTAACATGTCTGTAACATGTCTGTAACATGTCTGTAACATGTCTGTAACATGTCTGTAACATGTCTGTAACATGTCTGTAACATGTCTGTAACATGTCTGTAACATGTCTGTAACATGTCTGTAACATGTCTGTAACATGTCTGTAACATGTCTGTAACATGTCTGTAACATGTCTGTAACATGTCTGTAACATGTCTGTAACATGTCTGTAACATGTCTGTAACATGTCTGTAACATGTCTGTAACATGTCTGTAACATGTCTGTAACATGTCTGTAACATGTCTGTAACATGTCTGTAACATGTCTGTAACATGTCTGTAACATATCTGTAACATGTCTGTAACATGTCTGTAACATGTCTGTAACATGTCTGTAACATGTCTGTAATATATTTGTAATATCTCTGTAACATGTCTGTAACATGTCTGTAACATGTCTGTAACATGTCTGTAACATGTCTGTAACATGTCTGTAACATGTCTGTAACATGTCTTCATCATGTATGCAACATGTCTGTAACATGTCTGTAAAATATTTGTCACATGTCTGTAACATGTCCTTAGCATGTCTGTAATATGTCTGTAAAATGTCTTTAACATGTCTGTAACAAGTCTGTAACATGTCTGTAACATGTCTGTAAAATGTCTTTAACATGTCTGCAACATGTCTGTAACATGTCTGTAACATGTCTGTAACATGTCTGTAACATGTCTGTAATATGTTTGTAACATGTCTGTAACATGTCTGTAACATGTCTGTAACATGTCTGTAACATGTCTGTAATATGTTTTTAACATGTCTGTAACATATCTGTAACATGTCTGTAACATGTCTGTAACATGTCTGTAACATGTCTGTAACATGTCTGTAATATATTTGTAATATCTCTGTAACATGTCTGTAAAATGTCTTTAATATGTCGGTAACATGTCTGTAACATGTCTGTAACATGTCTGTAACATGTCTGCATCATGTATGCCATGTTCTGTAACATTTCTGTAACATGTCTGTAACATGTCTGTAACATGTCTGTAACATGTCTGTAACATGTCTGTAACATGTCTGTAACATGTCTGTAACATGTCTGTAACATGTCTGTAACATGTCTGTAACATGTCTGTAACATGTCTGTAACATGTCTGTAACATGTCTGTAACATGTCTGTAACATGTCTGTAACATGTCTGTAACATGTCTGTAACATGTCTGTAACATGTCTGTAACATGTTTGTAACATGTCTGTAACATGTCTGTAACATGTCTGTAACATGTCTGTAACATGTCTGTAACATGTCTGTAACATGTCTGTAACATGTCTGTAACATGTCTGTAACATGCCTGTAACATGTCTGCATCATGTATGCAACATGTCTGCAATATTTCTGTAACATGTCTTTAACATGGGTGTAACATGTCTGTAACATGGCTGTAACATGTCTTTAACATGTCTGTAACATGTCTGAAACATGTCTGTAACATGTCTGTAACATGTCATCATCGTGTATGCAAAATGTCTGTAACATGTCTGTAACATGTCTGTAACATGACTGTTACATGCCTGTAACATGTCTGTAACACATTTGTAACATGTCTGTAACATTTCTGCAACATCTCTGTTACATGTCTGTAACATGTTCTTAGCATCTCTGTAACATGTCTGTAACATGTCTGTAACATGTCTGTAACATGTCTGTAACATGTCTGCAACATGTTTTTAACATGTCTGTAATATGTCTGTAACATGTCTCTGTACAAATCTGTAACATGTCTTTAACATGTCTGTAACATGTCTTTAGCATGTCTGTAATATGTCTGTAACATGTATGTAACATGTCCTTAACATGTCTGTAACATGTCTGTATCATGTATGCAACATGTCTGTAACATGTCTGTAATATATTTGTAATATATCTGTTAAATGTCTGAAACATGTCTGTAAAATGTCTGTAACATGTCTGTAACATGTCAGTAAGATGTCTGTAACATGCCTGTAACATGTCTGTAACATGTCTGTATCATGTCTGTAACATGTCTGCATCATAAATGCAACATGTCTGTAACATGTCCTGTAACATGTCTGTAACATGTCTGAAACATGTCTGTAACATGTCTGTAACATGTCTGTAACATGTCTGTAACATGTCTGTAACATGTCTGTAACATGTCTGTAACATGTCTTTAACATGTCTGTAACATGTCTGTAACATGTCTGTAACATGTCTGTAACATGTCTGTAACATGTCTGTAACATGTCTGTAACATGTCTGTAACATGTCTGTAACATGTTTGTAACATGTCTGTAACATGTCTGTAACATGTCCTTAACATGTCAGTGGCATGTCTGTAAAATGTCTGTAACATGTCTTCATCATGTATGCAACATGTCTGTAACATGTCTGTAACATATTTGTCACATGTCTATAACATGTCAGTAACATGTCTGTAACATGCCTGTAACATGTCTGTAACATGTCCTTAATATGTCTGTAACATGTCTGTAAAATGTCTGTAACATGTCTGTAACATGTCTGTAACATGTCTGTAACATGTCTGTAACATGTCTGTAACATGTCTGTAACATGTCTGTAACATGTCTGTAACATGTCTGTAACATGTCTGTAACATGTCTGTAACATGTCTGTAACATGTCTGTAACATGTCTGTAACATGTCTGTAACATGTCTGTAACATGTCTGTAACATGTCTGTAACATGTCTGTAACATGTCTGCAACATGTCTGTAACATGTCTGCAACATGTCTGTAACATGTCTTTAACATGTCTGTAACATGTCTGTAACATGTCTGTAACATGTCTGTAACATGTCTGTAACATGTCTGAAACATGTCTGTAACATGTCTGTAACATGTCTGTAACATGTCTGTAACATGTCTGTAACATGTCTGTAACATGTCTGCATCATGTATGCAACATGTCTGTAATATGTCTGTAACATGTCTGTAACATGTCTGTAACATGTCTGTAACATGTCTGTAACATGTCTGTAACATGTCTGTAACATGTCTGTAACATGTCTGCATCATGTATGCAACATGTCTGCAATATGTCTGTAACATGTCTTTAACATGTCTGTAACATGTCTGTAACATGTCTGTAACATGTCTTTAACATGTCTGTAACATGTCTGTAACATGTCTGTAACATGTCTGTAACATGTCTGTAACATGTCTGTAACATATCTGTAACATGTCTGTAACATGTCTGTAACATGTCTGTAACATGTCTGTAACATGTCTGTAACATGTCTGTAACATGTCTGTAACATGTCTGTAACATGTCTGTAACATGTCTGTAACATGTCTGTAACATGTTTGTAACATGTCTGTAACATGTCTGTAACATGTCTGTAACATGTCTGTAACATGTCTGTAACATGTCTGTAACATGTCTGTAACATGTCTGTAACATGTCTGCATCATGTATGTTGCAACATGTCTGCAACATGTCTGTAACATGTCTTTAACATGTCTGTAACATGTCTGTAACATGTCTGTAACATGTCTGTAACATGTCTGTAACATGTCTGTAACATGTCTGTAACATGTCTGTAACATGTCTGTAACATGTCTGTAACATGTCTGTAACATGTCTGTAACATGTCTGTAACATGTCTGTAACATGTCTGTAACATGTCTGTAACATGTCTGTAACATGTCTGTAACATGTCTGTAACATGTCTGTAACATGTCTGTAACATGTCTGTAACATGTCTGTAACATGTCTGTAACATGTCTGTAACATGTCTGTAACATGTCTGTAACATGTCTGTAACATGTCTGTAACATGTCTGTAACATGTCTGTAACATGTCTGTAACATGTCTGTAACATGTCTGTAACATGTCTGTAACATGTCTGTAACATGTCTGTAACATGTCTGTAACATGTCTGTAACATGTCTGTAACATGTCTGCATCATACATGCAACATGTCTGCAATATTTCTGTAAAATGTCTTTAACATGGGTGTAACATGTCTGTAACATGGCTGTAACATGTCTTTAACATGTCTGTAACATGTCTGAAACATGTCTGTAACATGTCTGTAACATGTCTGTAACATGCCTGTAACATGTCTGCATCATGTATGCAACATGTCTGCAATATTTCTGTAACATGTCTTTAACATGGGTGTAACATGTCTGTAACATGTCTGTAACATGTCTGTAACATGTCTGTAACATGTCTGTAACATGTCTGTAACATGTCTGTAACATGTTTGTAACATGTCTGTAACATGTCTGTAACATGTCTGTAACATGTCTGTAACATGTCTGTAACATGTCTGTAACATGTCTGTAACATGTCTGTAACATGTCTGTAACATGTCTGTAACATGTCTGCATCATGTATGCAACATGTCTGCAATATTTCTGTAACATGTCTTTAACATGGGTGTAACATGTCTGTAACATGTCTGTAACATGTCTGTAACATGTCTGTAACATGTCTGTAACATGTCTGTAACATGTCTGTAACATGTCTGTAACATGTCTGTAACATGTCTGTAACATGTCTGTAACATGTCTGTAACATGTCTGTAACATGTCTGTAACATGTCTGTAACATGTCTGTAACATGTCTGTAACATGTCTGTAACATGTCTGTAACATGCCTGTAACATGTCTGCATCATGTATGCAACATGTCTGCAATATTTCTGTAACATGTCTTTAACATGGGTGTAACATGTCTGTTACATGGCTGTGACATGTCTTTAACATGTCTGAAACATGTCTGTAACATGTCTGTAACATGTCTGTAACATGTCTGTTACATGTCTGTAACATGTCTGTAAAATGTCTGTAACATGTCTGCATCATGTATGCCATGTTGGCTGTAACATGTCTGTAACATGTCTGTAACATTTCTGTAACATGTCTGTAACATGTCTGTAACATGTCTGTAACATGTCTGTAACATGTCTGTAACATGTCTGTAACATGTCTGTAACATGTCTGTAACATGTCTGCATCATGTATGCAACATGTCTGCAATATTTCTGTAACATGTCTTTAACATGGGTGTAACATGTCTGTAACATGTCTTTAACATGTCTGTAACATGTCTGAAACATGTCTGTAACATGTCATCATCATGTATGCAAAATGTCTGTAACATGCCTGTAACATGTCTGTATCATGTCTGTAACATGTCTGTAACATGACTGTTACATGCCTGTAACATGTCTGTAACACATTTGTAAAATGTCTGTAACATGTCTGCAACATCTCTGTTACATGTCTGTAACATGTTCTTAGCATCTCCGTAATATATCTGTAACATGTCTGTAACATGTCTGTAACATGTCTGTAACATGTCTGTAACATGTCTGCAACATCTCTGTTACATGTCTGTAACATGTTTTTAGCATGTCTGTAATATATCTGTAACATCTCTATTACAAGTCTGTAACATGTCTTTAACATGTCTGTAACATGTCCTTAGCATGTCTGTAATATGTCTGTAATATGTATGTAACATGTCCTTAACATGTCTGTAACATGTCTGTATCATGTCTGTAACATGTCTGTAACATGTCTGTAACATGTCTGTAACATGTCTGTAAAATGTCTGCATCATGTATGCAACATGTCTGTAACATGTCTGTAATATATTTGTAATATATCTGTTACATGTCTGTAACATGTCTGTAAAATGTCTGTAACATGTCTGTAACATGTCTGTAATATATTTGTAATATCTCTGTAACATGTCTGTAACATGTCTGTAAAATGCCTGTTACATGTCTGTAACATGTCTGTAACATATCTGCATCATGTATGCAACATGTCTGTAACATGTCTGTAACATGGGTGTAACATGTCTGTAACATGTCTGTAACATGTCTGTAACATGTCTGTAACATGTCTTTAACATGTCTGTAACATGTCTGTAACATGTCTGTAACATGTCTGTAACATGTCTGTTACATGTCTGTAACATGTCTGTAACATGTCTGTAACATGTTCTGTAACATGTCTGTAACATGTCTGAAACATGTCTGTAACATGTCTGTAACATATCTGTAACATGTCTGTAAAATGTCTGAAACATGTCTGTAACATGTCTGTAACATGTCTGTAACATGTCTGTAACATGTCTGTAACATGTCTGTAACATGTCTGTAACATGCCTGTAACATGTCTGCATCATGTATGCAACATGTCTGCAATATTTCTGTAACATGTCTTTAACATGGGTGTAACATGTCTGTTACATGGCTGTGACATGTCTGTAACATGTCTGTAACATTTCTGTAACATGTCTGTAACATGTCTGTAACATGTCTGGAACATGTCTGTAACATGTCTGTAACATGTCTGTAACATGTCTGTAACATGTCTGTAACATGTCTGTAACATGTCTGTAACATGTCTGTAACATGTCTGTAACATGCCTGTAACATGTCTGCATCATGTATGCAACATGTCTGCAATATGTCTGTAACATGTCTGTAACATGTCTGTAACATGTCTGTAACATGTCTGTAACATGTCTGTAACATGTCTGTAACATGTCTGTAACATGTCTGTAACATGTCTGTAACATGTCTGTAACATGTCTGTAACATGTCTGTAACATGTCTGTAACATGTCTGTAACATGTCTGTAACATGTCTGCATCATGTATGCCATGTTGGCTGTAACATGTCTGTAACATGTCTGTAACATTTCTGTAACATGTCTGTAACATGTCTGTAACATGTCTGTAACATGTCTGTAACATGTCTGTAACATGTCTGTAACATGCCTGTAACATGTCTGCATCATGTATGCAACATGTCTGCAATATTTCTGTAACATGTCTTTAACATGGGTGTAACATGTCTTTAACATGTCTTTAACATGTCTGTAACATGTCTGAAACATGTCTGTAACATGTCATCATCATGTATGCAAAATGTCTGTAACATGCCTGTAACATGTCTGTATCATGTCTGTAACATGACTGTTACATGCCTGTAACATGTCTGTAACACATTTGTAAAATGTCTGTAACATATCTGCAACATCTCTGTTACATGTCTGTAATATGTTCTTAGCATCTCCGTAATATACGAGGGTCGTTTGATAAGTCCGTGACTTTTTGTATTTGCCGCGCACCTGCTCTAAATACAACACTGCTCCTGTCAGCAGTTATCGATTAACAGCTGACTGTAAAATTTTGAGAAAGCTGCGTTTCTTAGTTTGCGTTTTATAGGCATTGTCTGCAGACGATCTCTGTGAATTTTAACGAAAATGGAAAAAAGTGAATTTCGTGTGCTAATTAAGCATTATTTTGTCTGTAAAAAATCCATCATCCGAAACCAAGAAAGACTTGATAAATATTATGGGGACTCTGTACCATCAATTTCAATGGTTAAGAAATGGTTTACTGAGTTCCTGTTGTGGTCGTACCATGTACAAGTGATGCCGAACGTTCAGGTCGCCCAAAAGAGGTCGTCATGCCTGTAAATCGTCGACAAAATCCATGGAATGATATTGGATGATCGGGAATGAAAGTGCGTGAGGTAGCTGAGGTCTGTAAGCATCTCAACTGAACGGTTACATCACATGTTACATGAATATTTGGAACATGAAAATTTCCGCGCGATGGGTGCCGCGATGTCTGTAACACGACCATAAGCGTAACCTGTCTGTACCATTTCAAAGGAGTGTTTGGCGATGTTCAACCGCAATCTAAACGAATTTTTGCGCCGTTTCGTTACCATAGACTGAAACATGGATCCATAACACGTCACCAGAGACCAAAGAACAAGTCAAGACAGTGGGTTTCTCCGGGTGAACATGCACCAAAGAAGGCTGTAACATGGGTCTGTCGGCCAACAAGGTCATGGCCACAGTTTTTGGGATGCACATGTGTATCATTCTGAACATCGATTACCTTGAACATGTGTAAAACGATCACCGGCGAATATTATGTCAGAGCTTTTGTACAGATGTCGATATTGATTTGTAAGCAGTAACGACCGTAACATGTGGCTGAAAAAAGTGCTGTTCCATCAGTACAATGCACGTGTGCACATGTCTGTAAGTCAGTAACATGGCTAAAATTTCATAAATGTAACTACGAACTGCTACGCCATCCAGCATATTCTCCAGATTTAGCCCCCTGTGACTATTTTTGTTTCCAAACATGAAGAAATGGCTCGGCGGTAAGAGATTCGGGTCAAATTGAAGAGGTCATCACAGAAACAAACGACTATTTTGAGGGCCTTGTGAAAACCTATTATTTGGAAGGAATAAAAAAATTGGAAAAACGCTGGACTAAATGTATAGAGCTAAAAGGAGATTATGTTGAGAAACAAAACGCTTCTTTGACGAAAAAAATATATTTTATTCAAAAAGTCACGGACTTATCAAACGACCCTCGTATCTGTAACATGTCTGTAACATGTCTGTAACATGTCTGTAACATGTCTGTAACATGTCTGCAACATCTCTGTTACATGTCTGTAACATGTTTTTAGCATGTCTGTAATATATCTGTAACATCTCTATTACAAGTCTGTAACATGTCTTTAACATGTCTGTAACATGTCCTTAGCATGTCTGTAATATGTCTGTAATATGTATGTAACATGTCCTTAACATGTCTGTAACATGTCTGTATCATGTCTGTAACATGTCTGTAACATGTCTGTAGCATGTCTGTAACATGTCTGTAAAATGTCTGCATCATGTATGCAACATGTCTGTAACATGTCTGTAATATATTTGTAATATATCTGTTACATGTCTGTAACATGTCTGTAAAATGTCTGTAACATGTCTGTAACATGTCTGTAATATATTTGTAATATCTCTGTAACTTGTCTGTAACATGTCTGTAAAATGCCTGTTACATGTCTGAAACATGTCTGTAACATATCTGCATCATGTATGCAACATGTCTGTAACATGTCTGTAACATGGGTTTAGCATGTCTGTAACATGTCTGCAACATCTCTGTAACATGTCTGTAACATGTTTTTAGCATGTCTGTAATATATCTGTAACATCTCTGTTACATGTCTGTAACATGTCTTTAGCATGTCTGTAACATGTCCTTAGCATGTATGTAACATGTTCTTAACATATCTGTAGCATGTCTGAAACATGTCTGTAACATGTCTGTAACATATTTGTCACATGTCTATAAAATGACAGAAACATGTCTGCAACATGCCTGTAACATGTCTTTAACATGTCCTTAACATGTCTGTAAAATGTCTGTAATATATTTGTAATATCTCTGTAACATGTGTGTAACATGTCTGTAACATGTCTGTAACATGTCTGTAACATGTCTGCAACATGTATGCATCATGTATGCAACATGTATGCAACATGTCTGAAAGATGCCTGTTACATGTCTCTAACATATCTGTAACATGTCTGTAACATGTTTGTTACATGTCTGTAACATGGGTGTAGCATGTCTGTAACATGTCTGTAACATGTCTGTAACATGTCTGTAATATATTTGTAATATCTCTGTAACATGCCTGTAATATGTTTGTAAAATGTCTTTAACATGTCTGTAACATGTCTGTAACATGTCTGTAACATGTCTGTAACGTGTCTGTAACATGTCTGTAACATGTCTGTAACATGTCTGTAACATGACTGTTACATGCCTGTAACATGTCTGTAACACATTTGTAACATGTCTGTAACATTTCTGCAACATCTCTGTTACATGTCTGTAACATGTTCTTAGCATCTCTGTAATATGTCTGTAACATGTCTGTAACATGTCTGTAACATGTGTGTAACATGTCTGCAAACGTCTCTGTTACATGTCTGTAACATGTTTTTAGCATGTCTGTAATATATCTGTAACATCTCTGTTACAAATCTGTAACATGTCTTTAACATGTCTGTAACATGTCCTTAGCATGTCTGTAATATGTCTGTAACATGTATGTAACATGTCCTTAACATGTCTGTAACATGTCTGTATCATGTATGCAACATGTCTGTAACATGTCTGTAATATATTTGTAATATATCTGTTACATGTCTGAAACATGTCTGTAACATGTCTGTAACATGTCTGTAACATGTCTGTAACTTGTCTGTAACATGTCTGTAACATGTCTGTAACATGTCTGTAACATGTCTGTAACATGTCTGTAACATGTCTGCATCATGTCTGCAACATGTCTGTAACATGTCTGTAACATGTCTGCATCATGTATGCCATGTTGGTTGTAACATTTCTGTAACATGTCTGTAACATGTCTGTAACATGTCTGTAACATGTCTGTAACATGTCTGTAACATGTCTGTAACATGTCTGTAACATGTCTGTAACATGTCTGTAACATGTCTGTAACATGTCTGTAACATTTCTGTAACATGTCTGTAACATGTCTGTAACATGTCTGTAACATGTCTGTAGCATGTCTGTAACATGTCTAAAATATGTCTGTAACATGTCTGTAACATGTCTGTTACATGTCTGCATCATGTATGCAAGATGTCTGTAACATTTCTGTAACATTTCTGTAACATGTCTGTAACATGTCTGTAACATGTCTGTAACATGTCTGTAACATGTCTGTAAAATGTCTTTAACATGTCTGTAACATGTCTGTAACATGTCTGTAACATGTCTGTAACATGTCTGTAACATGTTTGTTACATGTCTGTAACATGTCTGTAACAAGTCTGTAACATATCTGTTACATGTCTGTAGCATGTCTGTAACATGTCTGTAACATGTCTGTAACATGTCTGTAACATGTCTGCATCATGTATGCATCATGTATGCAACATGTATGCAACATGTCTGAAAGATGCCTGTTACATGTCTCTAACATATCTGTAACATGCCTGTAATATATTTGTAATATCTCTGTAACATGTCTGTAAAATGTCTTTAACATGTCTGTAACATGTCTGTAACATGTCTGTAACATGTCTGTAACATGTTTGTTACATGTCTGTAACATGTCTGTAACATGTCTGTAACATATCTGTTACATGTCTGTAACATGTCTGTAACATGTCTATAACATATCTGTAACATGTCTGTAGCATGTCTGTAACATGTATGTTACATGTCCTTAACATGTCTGTAGCATGTCTGTAACATGTCTAAAATATGTCTGTAACATGTCTGTAACATGTCTGTTACATGTCTGCATCATGTATGCAAGATGTCTGTAACATCTCTGTTACAAATCTGTAACATGTCTTTAACATGTCTGTAACATGTCCTTAGCATGTCTGTAATATGTCTGTAACATGTATGTAACATGTCCTTAACATGTCTGTAACATGTCTGTATCATGTATGCAACATGTCTGTAACATGTCTGTAATATATTTGTAATATTTCTGTAACATGTCTTTAACATGGGTGTAACATGTCTGTTACATGGCTGTGACATGTCTTTAACATGTCTGAAACATGTCTGTAACATGTCTGTAACATGTCTGTAAATTGTCTGTAACATGTCTGTAACATGTCTGTAACATGTCTGTAACATGTCTGTAACATGTTTGTTACATGTCTGTAACATGTCTGTAACATGTCTGTAACATATCTGTTACATGTCTGTAACATGTCTGTAACATGTCTATAACATATCTGTAACATGTCTGTAGCATGTCTGTAATATGTATGTTACATGTCCTTAACATGTCTGTAGCATGTCTGTAACATGTCTAAAATATGTCTGTAACATGTCTGTAACATGTCTGTTACATGTCTGCATCATGTATGCAAGATGTCTGTAACATTTCTGTAACATTTCTGTAACATGTCTGTAACATGTCTGTACCATGTCTGTAACATGTCTGTAACATGTCTGTAACATGTCTGTAACATGTCTGTAAATTGTCTGTAACATGTCTGTATCATGTCTGTAACATGTCTGTAACATGTCTGTAACATGTCTGTTACATGTCTGTAACATGTCTATAACATGTCTGTAGCATGTCTGTAACATGTCTGCATCATGTATGCAACATGTCTGTAAAATGTCTGTAACATATTTGTCACATGTCTATGACATGTCAGTAACATGTCTGCAACATGCCTGTATCATGTCTGTAACATGTCTGTAACATGTCTGTAACATGTCTGCATTATGTATGCAACATGTCTGTATCATTTCTGTAACATGTCTGTAGCATGTCTGTAACATGTATGTGACATGTCCTTAACATGTCTGTAGCATGTCTGTAACATGTCTAAAACATGTCTGTAACATATTTGTCGCATGTCTATAACATGTCAGTAACATGTCTGCAACATGCCTGTATCATGTCTGTAACATGTCTGTAACATGTCTGCAACATGTCTGTAACATGTCTGTAACATGTCTGTATCATGTCTGTAACTTGTCTGTAACATGTCTGCAACATGCCTGTATCATGTCTGTAACATGTCTGTAACATGTCTGTAACATGTCTACATTATGTATGCAACATGTCTGTATCATTTCTGTAACATGTCTGTAGCATGTCTGTAACATGTATGTGACATGTCCTTAACATGTCTGTAACATCTCTGTAAATTTTTTTTAGCAAATCTTTAACATATTTGTAACATCTCTGTTACATGTCTGTAACATGTCTTAGCATGTCTGTAACATGTCCTTGGCATGTCTGTATTATGTCTGTAACATGTATGTAACATGTCCTTCACATGTCTGTAGCATGTCTGTAACATGTCTAAAACATGTCTGTAACATATTTGTCGCATGTTTATAACATGTCAGTAACATGTCTTCAACATGCCTGTTACATGTCTGTAACATGTCCTTAACATGTCTGTAACATGTCTGTAACATCTCTGTAATTTTTTTTTGCAAAATCTTTAACATATTTGTAACATCTCTGTTACATGTCTGTAACATGTCTTTAGCATGTCTGTAACATGTCCTTGGCATGTCTGTATTATGTCTGTAACATGTCTGTACCATGTCTGTAACATGTCTGTACCATGTCTGTAACATGTCTGTAACATGTCTGTAACATGTCTGTATCATGTCTGTAACATGTCTGTAACATGTCTGTATCATGTCTGTAACATGTCTGTAACATGTCTAAAACATGTCTGTAACATATTTGTCGCATGTCTATAACATGTCAGTAACATGTCTGCAACATGCCTGTAACATGTCTGTAACATGTCCTTAACATGTCTGTAACATCTCTGTAATTTTTTTTTTGCAAATCTTTAACATATTTGTAACATCTCTGTTACATGTCTGTAACATGTCTTTAGCATGTCTGTAACATGTCGTTAGCATGTATGTAACATGTTCTTAACATATCTGTAGCATGTCTGAAACATGTCTGTAACATGTCTGTAACATATATGTCACATGTCTATAAAATGACAGAAACATGTCTGCAACATGCCTGTAACATGTCTTTAACATGTCCTTAACATGTCTGTAAAATGTCTGTAATATATTTGTAATATCTCTGTAACATGTGTGTAACATGTCTGTAACATGTCTGTAACATGTCTGTAACATCTCTGTAATTTTTTTTTTGCAAATCTTTAACATATTTGTAACATCTCTGTTACATGTCTGTAACATGTCTGTATCATGTCTGTAACATGTCTGTAACATGTCTGTAACATGTCTGTAACATGTCTGTAACATGCCTGTAACATGTCTGCATCATGTATGCAACATGTCTGTAACATGTCTGTAATATGTCTAAAACATGTCTGTAACATGTCTGCATCATGTATGCAACATGTCTGTAACATGTCTGTAACATGTGTGTAACATGTCTGTAATATTTCTGTAACATGTAACATGTCTGCATCATGTATGCAGCATGTCTGTAACATGCCTGTAACATGTCTGCATCATGTATACAACATGTCTGTAACATGTCTGTAAAATGTCTGTAACATGTCTGTAATACGCGCGCTAATTTCTTTCTCTCGCGCACATTCCTTTTCTTGTTTTTGTTCGTATTCCTTTTGGCATTTCTCGTTTTACAGTAGGTGCCCACTATAATGGACGGGGTAATTTGTTTCAAAAAATCCTGCCTTAAGCAGGTGACTGCCGCCCAGGCAAGCATTTCGTGCTGGCTATGTACCAACGTAGTACACGCGAAGTGTGCCGGATTCTCTGGCCCGACGGCTGACGCCGTAGCCAAGCGCACTGGTTTGCGTTATTGCTGCGATGTGTGTAGGGAGGTGGAGAACGACATGTGTTCGTTTATGCGTCAAACGAAGACTGGATTTAAGGAACTGCTTGGAAGTTTTCGTAAACTTTCCGACCAGTTCTCGGCGCTGGATTCTTCTTTCAATAACCTTAAGTTATTGAATGAATCCCCAAAGCGTAAGAAATCCACACGGGCAGAGAAGTCTTCTGTTAGCGCCACCCAGCTCCCTCTAATTGACCAGCCAGGTACGCCAGTGACACAGCCGCTGATGCCGTTCACCAATCATCCGATGGTAACGAGATCTGCGGTTCTTCTAGAGAATGTCATTGGGGGTGTGCAATCAGTGACGCCTAAACCATCCGAAATGTCTGCTGTGGTCTCGTTGCCTGTGCCACAGTTATTAGATTTTCATAGGGCGTGTTCAAGTTCTGGATTACCAGAAGAGAACCTCTGCTCTGGTATTATACCGGAGGCGCTTGTAGGTGTTCCACAAAAGAAACAAATTTTTGTTTCCAGGCTTGCCCCTGAACTCACATCAAACGATGTTACTGCTTATATTCAAGCAAAAATACAAGCCTTGGATATAAAAGTGGAAAAATTTAAGTTTTCTTATGAGAGGGACATATCGTCCTTCAAAATAAGTGTCCCCAACGAACTCTTTGGCATTATATGTTCCGCACAATTTTGGCCGGAACACGTAATTTTTAAAGAGTTCGAAGCAAAGAAGAAAAAAATCGCCCACCGATTAAACTTCCTTTGCCTTCTTTAGCATCTGCCAAGAAAAATCCGAGCAAAAAAACTAACAAGCTTCTTAACTCTTTCATATCAAAATGTTAGAGGTCTTTGTACTAAACTTTCAACTTTATATTTAAACAGTCTCTCTTTTTCTTCTCAAGTTCTTGTGTTTACTGAGACTTGGTTAAAGCCGGAGATCCTTAACTCTGAAGTCTTTCCAAATAAGTACACAACCTACAGGTGTGATCGACCTGACCGTCGTGGTGGTGGAGTTCTTATTGCAGTTGATTCCACCATCAATTCGGAACTTTTACAACCGGAGATTCAATCTGCTATTGAATTACTCTGTGTAAAATTACACTTCCCCGGCTTCTTTCATTATATAACCTGTTCTTATATTCCGCCGTCATCGGAGTTATCAGTCTATTTGCAACATTTGTCGGCAATAAAGACTATATTTAATCTGTTATCAGACAGAGATCACTTTTCAGTCCTTGGGGACTTTAATATTTCTAATTGTAATTGGACAACAAGTGTTGACTCAAATACTCTGTTGCCTTCACGGCAACATGACCTTTTCGACGGTCTGTTTGATATGTCATTGTCACAGGTCAATCATATCTTAAACTGTAGTAACAGATCGTTAGATTTATGCTTTGTCTCCGATCCATCTAGAGTGAGTCTAAACAGGACACAACCACTTTCTCTTCCTGAAGATCCTTACCATCCCACTCTTGAAGTTACTTTTGAGTTTGTCGCATGTATGGATAAACATGAAAAACTGTGTAATCGTGTACGCTGCTTTAGAAAAGCAGATTTTAACTTATTAAATTCGTTAATTTCTAATTTTGATTGGTCGGAACTATATTTGTCTACAGATATTTCAGTAGCGACCAATATTTTTTATAACACAATTAATTCATTTTTTGATATTTGTGTTCCGTGCTTTTATCCAACTTCCTCGAGTAAGCCGCCATGGTTCACAAGAGAGTTGTCACGGTTAAAAAATTTAAAGTCGAGTCTATTTAAAAGTATAAAAACAATAATTCGCCTTCAGCCTTTTCTCGCTACTTAAGCGCGCGGTCAGATTTTACAGTCTTAAACGCGAAATGTTATAAGACCTATCTAACTCGTTGCAAGGTTCAGTTTACTCAGAACCCCAAACAGTTTTATAGTTTTGTTAACACGAAGCGCAAGTCTCCCGCATTTCCAACGAAACTAACGTTTGAAAATGCTTGTGCAGATACCGACCAAACCATGGCCGATTTGTTTGCAAAGTTTTATCAAACGACATATTCACCCTCTACACATCACACTCACTTTTATTCATACAACATTCCAAGTTCGAATGGTATCTTCACTCCCTTTCTAAACGAAAGCTCACTTGTAAAGGATCTTTATTTAGTTAAGCCAGTTTTCTCACCTGGCCCTGACGGTGTTCCCGCTTGTATACTTCGGTTCTGTGCCAACTCCTTAAGTAAGCCATTGCTCAAACTATTTTCGCTGTCCTTAGAAACTTCACTCTTTCCTTCTATTTGGAAAGAATCTTTTATTATTCCCCTTCATAAAAAGGGCAGCAAGTCTGATGCAAGCAATTATAGAGGTATCTCTAAATTGTCGGCTATACCTAAATTTTTCGAGAATGTTATAACTCCTCAATTGCAACATTCCTGTAGATCCGTTATTTCTCCTTTTCAACACGGATTTATAAAGCGTCGTTCAACTACGACAAATTTACTTGAGCTGACATCCTTTGTGGTAAAAGGATTTCAGGAAAATCTTCAAACTGATGTTATTTATACTGATTTCAGTAAAGCTTTTGACTCAGTGAATCACTCCCTTCTCGCACATAAGCTTGACCTTCTAGGTTTTTCACCAAAAATACTTAGTTGGATTGTTAGCTATCTGACTGACAGAACTCAAAGAGTCCTCTTTAAAACCACCCTTTCAAACCCACTTCATGCCACATCTGGGGTTCCTCAAGGGAGTCACCTCGGTCCCCTACTTTTTACGCTTTTCATCAATGACCTTCCTTTGGTCATACGTAACTCCCGTACTCTCATGTATGCGGATGATGTAAAGCTTTGTTACCAATTTAAAGACGACCACTGTCACTCACTCTTACAAGCCGACCTAAATAGTTTTTATTCTTGGTGTTGTGCCAATTTTTTAAACCTGAACAGCTCTAAATGCAAGCTGATGACATTCTCTCGAGCCAGTCCAAAGTATGCTTCTTATACTCTTTGTGGTTGTGCCTTGGAAAGAATCACCCTAGTTGACGATTTGGGGGTTCTTTTGGACCGAAAACTTAAGTTTTCCAATCATATTTCTAATATGGTCAATAAAGCCATGGGTGTCTTAGGCTTTATTAAGAGATGGTCTAAGGAATTTGACGATCCTTATCTTACAAAGACCCTCTACATCTCACTTGTTCGTCCCATTCTCGAATACGGGTCATGCGTATGGTGTCCCCAGTACACTATTCATAAGGAACGCATAGAATCTGTACAGAAAAACTTTTTACTTTTTGCCTTACGTGGCCTTAACTGGGATGAAAATTTAAGACTGCCTTCCTATACTAATAGACTTCTATTATTAAACCTGCCTTCCCTAACCAATCGCAGAACCATGCTAGGTGTCTTATTTATTAACAACCTTATGCAAGGTGACATTGACAGTGAGACCCTGGTAAGGCAACTACACTTCTCTGTCCCTTGCAGAACGACACGTAATTACCTTCCACTAACTCTTCCTTATTGTAGATCGAACTATGCACTGCACGATCCGTTCAGGGTATTATGTTCGGACTACAATAAACTTCAACACGTCATAGCTAGCACTAACTCTATCGCTGCTATGAAGTCTTTAATTCTTGTCTATCTAGCACGTAATTAGTATTAGTATTAATCAGTAATAGTATCCTCCTAATAGTATTCCTCGTCATTCTATCTTCTTTTTCTTAACTTTCATTTTTCACTTGCATGTCGCGTGTATCCTCTATTCGACTTTTTATTCCCTATCGCGTTAATTTTCTTTCTCTCGCGTTTCTACTCGCATTTTTACCGCGTTTCCGTGTCGTCCGTTATGCGACGGTGCCTCTCGGTCGGTCAGGCGGGAGGTGGACTTCGTCTGGGTTCCGCGCGCAACAAGCATCGGCTTGGTGTCGTTTGGACCACTTGCTAATACATTCATTGTATTCAACGTCCAACATGTCTGTAACATGTCTGTAACATGTCTGTAACATGGCTGCATTATGTATGCAACATGTCTGTATCATTTCTAAAACATGTCTGTAGCATGTCTGTAAATTGTATGTGACATGTCCTTAACATGTCTGTAGCATGTCTGTAATATGTCTAAAACATGTCTGTAACATATTTGTCACATGTCTAGGACATGTCAGTAACATGTCTGCAAAATGCCTGTAACATGTCTGTAACATGTCTGTAATATATTAGTAATATCTCTGTAACATGTCTGTAACATGTCTGTAAAATGTCTTTAACATGTCTGTAACATATCTGTAACATGTCTGTAACATGTCTGCATCATGTATGCAACATGTCTGTAACATCTCTGTAACATTTCTGTAACATGTCTGTAACATGTCTGTACCATGTCTGTAACATGTCTGTAACATGTCTGTAACATGTCTGTAACATGTCTGTATCATGTCTGTAACATGTCTGTAACATGTCTGTATCATGTCTGTAACATGTCTGTAACATGTCTGTAACATGTCTGTAACATGTCTGTAACATGTCTGTAACATGTCTGTAACATGTCTGTAACATGTCTGTAACATGCCTATAACATGTCTGTAGCATGTCTGTAACATGTCTGCATCATGTATACAACATGTCTGTAACATGCCTGTAACATGTCTGCATCATGTATGCAACATGTCTGTAACATGTCTGTAATATGTCTAAAACATGTCTGTAACATGTCTGCATCATGTATGCAACATGTCTGTAACATGTCTGTAACATGTGTGTAACATGTCTGTAATATTTCTGTAACATGTAACATGTCTGCATCATGTATGCAACATGTCTGTAACATGCCTGTAACATGTCTGCATCATGTATGCAACATGTCTGTAACATGTCTGTAAAATGTCTGTAACATGTCTGTAACATGTCTGCAACATGTCTGTAACATGTCTGTAACATGTCTGTAACATGTCTGTAAAATGTCTGTAAAATGTCTTTAACATGTCTGTAACATGTCTGTAAAATGTCTGTAAAATGTCTGTAACATGTCATTAACATGTCTGTAACATGTCTGTAACATATTTGTCACATGTCTATACCATGTCAGTAACATGTCTGTAACATGCCTGTAACATGTCTGTAACATGTCCTTAACATGTCTGTAACATGTCTGTAACATCTCTGTAAATTGTTTTTAGCATGTCTGTAACATATCTGTAACATCTCTGTTACATGTCTGTAACATATCTTTAGCATGTCTGTAACATTTCCTTGGCATGTCTGTAATATGTCTGTAACATGTATGTAACATGTCCTTCACATGTCTGTAGCATGTCTGTAACATGTCTGTAACATGCCTTCATCATGTATGCAACATGTCTGTAACATATTTGACACATGTCTATAACATGTCTATAACATGTCAGTAACATGTCTGCAACATGCCTGTAACATGTCTGTAACATGTATGTTACATGTCCTTAACATGTATGTAGCATGTCTGTAACATGTCTAAAACATGTCTGTAACATATTTGTGACATGTCTATGACATGTCAGTAACATGTCTGCAACATGCCTGCAACATGTCTGTAAAATGCCTTAAACATGTCTGTAACATGTCTGTAACATGTCTGCATCATGTATGCAACATGTCTGTAACATGTCTGTAACATGTCTGTAACATGTCTGTAACATGTCTGTAACATGTCTGTAACATGTCTGTAACATGTCTGTAACATGTCTGTAACATGTCTGTAACATGTCTGTAGCATGTCTGTAAATTGTATGTGACATGTCCTTAACATGTCTGTAGCATGTCTGTAATATGTCTAAAACATGTCTGTAACATATTTGTCACATGTCTAGGACATGGCAGTAACATGTCTGCAACATGCCTGTAACATGTCTGTAATATATTAGTAATATCTCTGTAACATGTCTGTAACATGTCTGTAAAATGTCTTTAACATGTCTGTAACATGCCTATAACATGTCTGTAACATGTCTGTAACATGTCTGTAACATGTCTGTAACATGTCTGTAACATGTCTGTAGCATGTCTGTAAATTGTATGTGACATGTCCTTAACATGTCTGTAGCATGTCTGTAATATGTCTAAAACATGTCTGTAACATATTTGTCACATGTCTAGGACATGGCAGTAACATGTCTGCAACATGCCTGTAACATGTCTGTAATATATTAGTAATATCTCTGTAACATGTCTGTAACATGTCTGTAAAATGTCTTTAACATGTCTGTAACATGTCTGTAACATGTCTGCATCATGTATGCAACATGTCTGTAACATCTCTGTAACATTTCTGTAACATGTCTGTAACATGTCTGTACCATGTCTGTAACATGTCTGTAACATGTCTGTAACATGTCTGTATCATGTCTGTAACATGTCTGTAACATGTCTGTATCATGTCTGTAACATGTCTGTAACATGTCTGTAACATGTCTGTAACATGTCTGTAACATGTCTGTAACATGTCTGTAACATGTCTGTAACATGTCTGTAACATGTCTTTAACATGCCTATAACATGCCTATAACATGTCTGTAGCATGTCTGTAACATGTCTGCATCATGTATGCAACATGTCTGTAACATGCCTGTAACATGTCTGCATCATGTATGCAACATGTCTGTAACATGTCTGTAATATGTCTAAAACATGTCTGTAACATGTCTGCATCATGTATGCAACATGTCTGTAACATGTCTGTAACATGTGTGTAACATGTCTGTAATATTTCTGTAACATGTAACATGTCTGCATCATGTATGCAACATGTCTGTAACATGCCTGTAACATGTCTGCATCATGTATGCAACATGTCTGGAACATGTCTGTAAAATGTCTGTAACATGTCTGTAACATGTCTGCAACATGTCTGTAACATGTCTGTAACATGTCTGTAACATGTCTGTAAAATGTCTGTAAAATGTCTTTAACATGTCTGTAACATGTCTGTAAAATGTCTGTAAAATGTCTGTAAATGTCTGTAACATGTCTTTAACATGTCTGTAACATGTCTGTAACATATTTGTCACATGTCTATACCATGTCAGTAACATGTCTGTAACATGCCTGTAACATGTCTGTAACATGTCCTTAACATGTCTGTAACATGTCTGTAACATCTCTGTAAATTGTTTTTAGCATGTCTGTAACATATCTGTAACATCTCTGTTACATGTCTGTAACATATCTTTAGCATGTCTGTAACATTTCCTTGGCATGTCTGTAATAAGTCTGTAACATGTATGTAACATGTCCTTCACATGTCTGTAGCATGTCTGTAACATGTCTGTAACATGCCTTCATCATGTATGCAACATGTCTGTAACATATTTGACACATGTCTATAACATGTCTATAACATGTCAGTAACATGTCTGCAACATGCCTGTAACATGTCTGTAACATGTCCTTAACATGTCTGTAACATGTCTGTAATATATTTGTAATATCTGTGTAACATGTCTGTAACATGTCTGTAAAATGTCTGTAACATGTCTGTAAGTGAATAAAGGTCAACGTGTCGAGGTGACGTTAGTGTGCTGCTCTCTCCACTCATCTGTGCCAGTTCGTGGTACTTACAGCTCAGTGGGCTATTGATGCTGGCTGTCGTCGTCGTGCAGTAGTTCTCGTCCAGACTCGTTTTGCTTGAATTGAATTTGGTCTTCCTTAGCGAGTTGTTCTGGCTGCCGCCGCTGCCACTCAGAAAGGGTGGTCCACGCAGCTGGCTCTCTGACTTGATCACAAAGCAGAACAGAATGCCAAAGCCCTGGAATCGAAGAAAAAAATAGAAATATATCAATTTAAATAATCAACCATAACGTTCGACCGCAGACGTTAACAGACGTGTTTTTTTGTTTTGTGCTACGGGAACTATCAGTTTTTCATCGTTATCAACAGTGAAACTACAACTATAAATAAACTCTGTAAATAAGCGAGAGGACGCTTAAGCGATGCAAACTCGCAAAATTTATTTTCTTCAAATATTCTTTATTCTTGTGTAACCAAAATTACACTTAAATTTTGAATCTACAAGCAAATAAAAGTGCGCGCAGCTATGAGTCAACGCGATATTCGTGCTCAGAGACAAAATGAGCAAGACGAGCGTCGGCTCTCTTTGCACCGTAACAATGCGTACTTTACTTTCGTGTCCCCCCACCCCGACAAGCCTAGCTTGAACAACCAGGTCGACGAACTTAGGCCTGCTCTTAGCGAACGGCCGCGCTCGTGCTCGCCGACGCTGATGACAGCGCAGTTTGATGCTAAGAGTAATCAAAATAACTCTCTCTTACACTTGCAAGTGCCTCTCTTGCACATGCAAGTGCCAATACCGGTAAGCTCTGTAGCTACTAGTACTGTGACCTCTCTGTCAACTACTAGCGCGCCCACACTCTCTACAACAACTACCTCGGTGCTCTGCACAACGACAACTGCCGAAACTATCTCTGCTGAGCCGACGACGTCAACCCGAAAGCCTCCTAAGACTCTCTCGCTGCCCAGTTGTAGCAACGAAAACAAAAACAACAGCGAAACGGAACCAAAACAAACTCGAGCAGCGCAACTGGTGCAAACTGGTATCGATCGGTACATACAGATCAAGCGCAAGCTGAGCTCGCAGAATAAAGGGGACGGCAACAAGTCGAAAATGAACCGCAACAACGCTTCTAATAGCGAGGGACAATACTCAAATAGATTCTCTCTCCTTGAAAACACCTCAGCGAATCAAATCGACGAGCCAGAAATGGAGACGAAGAGTCCAAAACCGCCGCCAATCTACGTCCGCGAGCATATTAGAACTGCACTGGTCAGCAAAATAATCGCGCTCATTGGTGAGAACAATTTCCATGTCGTACCCCTAACAAAAGGAAAAATCAGCGAAACCAGGATCCAAACACAAACCGAAGCTGGCCACCGGGCTGTAACAAAATATCTAGACGATGCTAGGAAAACCTACTACACATACCAACTTAAGAGCGCCAAGGGACTCCAAGTTGTAATAAAAGGAATTGAACCCACTGTGACGCCTGATGAAATTACTGAGGCATTAAAAGCTAGAAACTTTTACGCCAAATCAGTGATTAACATCCTGAACAGGAACAAACAACCTCAGCCACTCTTCAAAGTAGAGCTGGAGCCTGAAGCTAAAATGGTCAAGCGAAACGAAGTGCACCCGATATAAAAGCTACAACTCCTGCTCCACCGTCGAATCACTGTGGAAGAGCCACACAAAAGAAACCAACCAGTGCAGTGCATAAACTGCCAAGAATATGGCCACACCAAGGCCTACTGCACTCTGAGGTCAATCTGCGTTGTCTGCAGCGAGCCGCACAGTACTGCGAATTGTACAAAAAACAAGGAAGACATTACGGTTAAGATGTGCAGCAACTGCGGTGAGAACCACACAGCAAACTGGCGCGGCTGCGTAGTCTTCAAAGAGCTTAAAAATCGCCTCTACAAGCGCTTGCCGTCGCCAAGGTCCCACTCTAACACGCAATCATCAACCACCCTCCAAACGCAACACCAGCCTACTTCACGTACTGACTCAAACACCTCATATGCAAGTGCCCTGAAGTCAGGCGCTAAAACTTCTACTTCAGCATTAGAAGCCACGAGCAACCTCCACCCACCAATCGCCTCACCAAAGGACCAACTCCCACCCAAGTACCCGCCAAGTAGCTTGGAAGCGATGATGTCTACACTCCAACAAAGCCTGGAGAAGTTCATGTCATTTATGCAAACCACTCTGCAAGAGCTTATGAAGAACCAGAACACGCTGATCCAGCTGCTCGTATCCAGAAAATCAATATAATGGCTTCCCTAAAAATAGCTACGTGGAACGCCAATGGCGTCTCACAGCACAGGCTGGAACTAGCACAGTTCCTTAACAGCAAAAGTATTGATGTTATGTTACTTTCCGAAACGCACTTAACAAATAAACACAACTTCCAAATTCCTGGTTTCAAATTCTACTCCACTAACCACCCAGATGGCAAAGCACATGGGGGTACTGCAATATTAATAAGATCTCGGCTAAAGCACTATCCTCAGAACACGTTTGAAAAAAACTGTCTGCAATCCACGTCGATCAGCATACAGACCAGAAATGGCCCTATCACACTTGCAGCAGTATACTGCCCTCCGCGGTTCACACTTACAGAAGACAACTTCATGGAATATTTTAAAACGCTAGCGCTTTGTCGCAGGAGGGGACTACAATGCAAAACACACACACTGGGGATCTCGCCTGGTCACCCCCAAAGGGAAGCAGCTTTACAATGCAATCATCAAACCAAACCGAAAGCTAAACTACGTTTCTCCGGGTAGACCTACATACTGGCCTGCAGACCCAAAGAAGCTTCCTGACCTCATTGACTTCGCTATAACCAAAGGAATTCCCCAGCACCTCATAACAGCAGAGTCACTTCCAGACTTGTCCTCAGATCACTCTCCTGTCATCTTTAGCTTTCTGCAGCAGCCCCGGTTAATTGAGAAGCCCTATAGGCTTACAAATAACCATACTAACTGGGCCAAATATTCAAGATATGTCTGTTCTCATATCGACGACTCAGGATTGCCAAACACCGAAACAGACATCGATAACCTGAACGGCTCGCTTGTATCGACCCTAGTTGCAGCAGCACAAGTCTCTACTCCACCAGACCCACCTGCTCCTATGAGATACAACCAAACAAACAGAGATATCGAGAAACTGGTGCTTGAAAAACGATGCTTGCGCAGAGAGTGGCAAAAGCACCGATCGCCGACCTTGAAGCAAAAACTGAAAGCAGTTACGCGTTTGCTCTCCAGAACACTCAAGCAAGAAGAAGAAAAGGCACATTACGAGTACATCGAGCAGCTCTCACCAACCAGCACAAAACACTCCTTATGGAAAGCCCACCGACACCACCAGGCACCAACAGAGACTGTCACACCACTGCGAGATGCCCATGGAAACTGGTCCCGAAGCGATGAACAAAGAGCTCACACTTTTGCTGACCACCTGCAAAAAGTGTTTCAGCCTAATCCGCCTACAAACACCTTCATCCTCCCCTTGTCACGTAGCGATTGCGCACCGCTGGAGCCAATGGTCTTCCGGCCAGATGAAATAGCGAAGACGGTTAAGGAATTAAACCCTGGAAAATCACCTGGACACGACATGATAACTTCCATGATGATCAGCCATTTGCCCCGATGTGCGCTGAACCTGATTTGCAAACTCTTCAACGGAATTGCTAAGCTAGGATATATTCCTACTTAATGGAAAAAGTCAGTGGTAATAATGGTTCCCAAGCCAGGAAAAAATAAAACGTCACCAGCATCCTACAGGCCAATAAGTTTGCTAACCACCCTTTCCAAACTTTTTGAAAACGTGCTTCTGCTACGTCTTATGCCTTACATAAATCTCCATGACATCATTTCTACGCATCAATTCGGATTCCAAAAGAAGCATGGAACCATTGAGCAGGTGAACCGAATCACAACGGAAATACGCGCTACCTTTGAAAACCGTGAATACTGCTCTGCATTATTCTTGGATGTAGCTCAAGCTTTTGATAGAGTCTGGCTTGACGGTCTTATGTTCAAAATCCAGAAATTGCTGCCTCAAAACACCCACAAGCTGTTGGAGACATACCTCTACAAGCGCACCTTCGCAGTTAGATGCAACAACAGTATGTCTTACGACCATAACATCAACGCTGGCGTCCCCCAAGGTAGCGTCCTGGGCCCTGTCCTCTATCTCCTGTTTACATCGGACATACCTACAAACTCCCAACTAACTACCCACACGTTCGCCGACGATACTGCGATCCTCAGCCGATCCAGATCTCCAATGGAAGCAACTGCGCAACTAGCTCGACACCTACTACTCGTGGAAACATGGTTTGCAGACTGGCGCATCTGTATCAACAAGGACAAGAGCAAACACGTAACATTCACGCTCAACCGACAAACATGCCCTACTATACTTCTACACAACACACCAGTTCCACAAGTTAGCGAGGTGACGTACCTGGGAGTTCACCTAGACAGGCGGCTCACATGGCGTAGGCATATTGAAGCAAAAACTACAAATATGAAGCTCAAGGCAGCTAGTCTCCACTGGCAAATCAACGCCCACTCCCCCCTTAAACTAGAGCACAAGCTACTCATCTACAACTCGGTGATCAAGCCCATCTGGACATACGGCTCCGAGCTATGGGGATGCGCGTCAAAAAGCAGCTTAAACGTAGTACAGCGAGCACAAACAAAAATCCTGCGCACTATAACTGGAGCACCATGGTACCTCCGTAACGAGAACATACATAGAGACCTGCAAATCAACCTAGTCGTAGATGAAATACTTAACAAAAGGATCAAATACTTGAACAAGCTCGACGCTCACCCTAACCCCCTTGCCAAGCAATTATTGCGAGCTTGCAGCTCATCTAGACTGCAGCGATTTGACCAATCTGCCCAGCTGTAACTTCTCGGAGCCGCTAAACAACAATTCAAATTAAATAAAAAAATTGTATTCTAAAATAGATTAAGATTTGTAAACTTTTTGTTAGTCTCATAAACTGAGAAGATTCAATAAATAAGAAGAAATGTAAAAAAAAAAAAAAAACATACCTAACATGTCTGTAACATGTCTGTAACATGTCTGTAAAATGTCTGTAAAATGTCTTTAACATGTATGTAACATGTCTGTAAAATGTCTGTAAAATGTCTGTAACATGTCTTTAACATGTCTGTAACATGTCTGTAACATATTTGTCACATGTCTATACCATGTCAGTAACATGTCTGTAACATGCCTGTAACATGTCTGTAACATGTCCTTAACATGTTTGTAACATGTCTGTAACATCTCTGTAAATTGTTTTTAGCATGTCTGTAACATATCTGTAACATCTCTGTTACATGTCTGTAACATGTCTTTAGCATGTCTGTAACATGTCCTTGGCATGTCTGTAATGTGTCTGTAACATGTATGTAATATGTCCTTCACATGTCTGTAGCATGTCTGTAAAATGCCTGTAACATGCCTTCATCATCAATGCAACATGTCTGTAACATATGTGACACATGTCTATAACATGTCTATAACATGTCAGTAACATGTCTGCAACAAGCCTGTAACATGTCTGTAACATGTCCTTAACATGTCTGTAACATGTTTGTAATATATTTGTAATATCTGTGTAATATGTCTGTAACATGTCTGTAAGATGTCTGTAACATGTCTGTAACATGTCTGTAACATGTCTGTAACATGTCTGTAAAATGTCTGTAACATGTCTGTTACCTGTCCGTAACATGTCTGTAACATGTCTGTAACATGTCTGTTACATGTCTGTAACATGTCTGCATCATGTATGCAACATGTCTGTAACATGTCTGCATCATGTATGCAACATGGCTGTAACATTTCTGTAACATGTCTGTAACATGTCTGTAACATGTCTGTAACATGTCTTTAACATGTCTGTAACATGCCTGTAACATGTCTGCATCATGTATGCAACATGTCTGTAACATGTCTGTAATATGTCTAAAACATGTCTGTAACATGTCTGCATCATGTATGCAACATGTCTGTAACATGTCTGTAACATGTGTGTAACATGTCTGTAATATTACTGTAACATGTAACATGTCTGCATCATTTATGCAACATGTCTGTAACATGCCTGTAACATGTCTGCATCATGTATGCAACATGTCTGTAACATGTCTGCATCATGTATGCAACATGTCTGTAACATGTCTGTAAAATGTCTGTAACATGTCTGTAATATGTCTGTAACATGTCTGTAATTTGTCTGTAACTTGTCTGTAACATGTCTGTAACATATTTGTCACATGTCTATACCATGTCAGTAACATGTCTGTAACATGCCTGTAACATGTCTGTAACATGTCCTTAACATGTTTGTAACATATCTGTAACATCTCTGTAAATTGTTTGTAGCATGTCTGTAACATATCTGTAACATCTCTGTTACATGTCTGTAACATGTCTTTAGTATGTCTGTAACATGTCCTTGGCATGTCTGTAATATGTCTGTAACATGTATGTAATATGTCCTTCACATGTCTGTAGCATGTCTGTAAAATGTCTGTAACATGCCTTCATCATGTATGCAACATGTCTGTAACATATGTGACACATGTCTATAACATGTCTATAACATGTCAGTAACATGTCTGCAACATGCCTGTAACATGTCTGTAACATGTCCTTAACATGTCTGTAACATGTCTGTAATATATTTGTAATATCTGTGTAATATGTCTGTAACATGTCTGTAAAATGTCTGTAACATGTCTGTAACATGACTGTAAAATGTCTGTAACATGTCTGTTACATGTCTGCCTAACATGTCTGTAACATGTCTGTAACATGTCTGTAACATGTCTGTAACATGTCTGTAACATGTCTGTAACATGTCTGTAACATGTCTGTAACATGTCTCTAACATGTCTGTAGCATCTCTGTAACATGTCTGCATCATGTATGCAACATGTCTGTAACATGTCTGTAAAATGTCTGTAACATGTCTGTAATATGTCTGTAACATGTCTGTAACATGTCTGTAACATGTCTGTAACATGTCTGTAACATGTCTGTAACATGTCTGTAAAATGTCTGTAAAATGTCTTTAACATGTCTGTAACATGTCTGTAAAATGTCTGTAAAATGTCTGTAACATGTCTTTAACATCTCTGTAACATGTGTGTAATATGTCTGTAACATATTTGTCACATGTCTATACCATGTCAGTAACATGTCTGTAACATTCCTGTAACATGTCTGTAACATGTCTGTAACATGTCTTTAACATGTCTTTAACATGTCTGTAACATGTCTGTAACATCTCTGTAAATTGTTTTTAGCATGTCTGTAACATATCTGTAACATCTCTGTTAAATGTCTGTAACATGTCTTTAGCATGTCTGTTACATGTCCTTGGCATGTCTGTAATATGCCTGTAACATGTCTGTAACATGTCCTTAACATGTCTGTAACATGTCTGTAATATATTTGTAATATCTGTGTAATATGTCTGTAACATGTCTTTAAAATGTCTGTAACATGTCTGTAACATGTCTGTAACATGCCTCTAAAATGTCTGTAACATGTCTGTAACATGTCTGCATCATGTATGCAACATGGCTGTAACATTTCTGTAAAATGTCTGTAACATGTCTGCATCATGTATGCAACATGGCTGTAACATTTCTGTAACATGTCTGTAACATGTCTGTAACATGTCTGTAACATGTCTGTAACATGTCCGTAACATGTCTTTAACATGTCTGTATCATGTCAGTTACATGTCTGTAACATGTCTGTATCATGTCTGTATCATGTCTGTAACATGTCTGCATCATGTATGCAACATGTCTGTAACATGCCTGTAACATGTCTGCAATATTTCTGCAACATGTCTGTAACATGTCTTAAGCATGTCTGTAACATGTCTGTAACATGTCTGTAACATGCCTCTAAAATGTCTGTAACATGTCTGTAACATGTCTGCATCATGTATGCAACATGGCTGTAACATTTCTGTAAAATGTCTGTAACATGTCTGCATCATGTATGCAACATGGCTGTAACATGTCTGTAACATGTCTGTAACATGTCTGTAACATGTCCGTAACATGTCTTTAACATGTCTGTATCATGTCAGTTACATGTCTGTAATATGTCTGTAACATGTATGTAACATGTCTGTAACATGTCTGTAACATATATGTAATATGTCTGTTACATGCCTGTAACATGTCTGTAACATGTCTGTAACATGTCTGTAACATGTCTGTTATATGTCTAAAACATGTCTGTAACATGTCTGTAACATGTCTGCATCATGTATGCAACATGCCTGTAACATGTCTGTAACATGTCTGTAACATGCCTGTAACATGTCTGTAACATGTCTGCAACATGTCTGTAACATGTCTGTAATATATTTGTAATATCTCTGTAACATGTCTGTAACATGTCTGTAAAATGTCTGTAACATGTCTGTAATATGTCTAAAACATGTCTGTAACATGTCTGTAACATGTCTGTAACATGTCTGTTACATGTCTGTAACATGTCTCTAACATGTCTGTATCATGTCTGTAACATGTCTGTAACATGTCTGTAACATGTCTGTAATATGTCTAAAACATGTCTGTAACATGTCTGCATCATGTATGCAACATGTCTGTAACATGCCTGTAACATGTCTGCATCATGTATGCAACATGTCTGTAACATGTCTGTTAAATGTCTGTAACATGTCTGTAACATGTCTGTAACATGTCTGTAACATGTCTGTAACATGTCTGTAACATGTCTGTAACATGTCTGTAACATGTCTGTAATATGTCTGTAACATGTCTGTAACATGTCTGTAACATGTCTGTAACATGTCTGTAACATGTCTGTAACATGTCTGTAACATGTCTGTAACATGTCTGTAAAATGTCTGTAAAATGTCTTTAGCATGTCTGTAACATGTCTGTAAAATGTCTGTAAAATGTCTGTAACATGTCTTTAACATGTCTGTAACATGTCTGTAACATGTCTGTAACATATTTGTCACATGTCTATACCATGTCAGTAACATGTCTGTAACATGTCTGTAACATTTTTGTCACATGTCTATACCATGTCAGTAACATGTCTGCAACATGCCTGTAACATGTCTGTAACATGTCCTTAACATGTCTGTAACATCTCTGTAAATTGTTTTTAGCATGTCTGTAACATATCTGTAACATTTCTGTTACATGTCTGTAACATGTCTTTAGCATGTCTGTAACATGTCCTTGGCATGTCTGTAACATGTATGTAACATGTCCTTCACATGTCTGTAGCATGTCTGTAACATGTCTGTAACATGCCTTCATCATGTATGCAACATGTCTGTAACTTATTTGACACATGTCTATATCATGTTAGTAACATGTCTGCAACATATCTGTAATATGTCTGTTACATGCCTGTAACATGTCTGTAACATGTCCTTAACATGTCTGTAACATGTCTGTAATATATTTGTAATATCTGTGTAACATGTCTGTAACATGTCTGTAAAATGTCTGTAACATGTCTGTAAAATGTCTGTAACATGTCTGTAACATGTCTGTAACATGTCTGTAACATGTCTGTAACATGTCTGTTACATGTCTGTAACATGTCTCTAACATGTCTGTATCATGTCTGTAACATGTCTATATCATGTATGCAACATGTCTGTAACATGCTTGTTACATGTCTAAAATATTTCTGTAACATGTCTGTAACATGTCTTTAGCATGTCTGTAACATGTCCTTAGCATGTCTGTAATATGTCTGTAACATGTATGTAACATGTCCTTAACATGTCTGTGGCATGTCTGTAACATGTCTGTAACATGTCTTCATCATGTATGCAACGAGTCTGTAACATGTCTGTAACATATTTGTCACGTGTCTATAACATGTCAGTAACATGTCCTTAACATGTGTGTAATATATATGTAATATCTCTGTAACATGTCTGTAACATGTCTGTAACATGTCTGTAACATGTCTGTAACATGTCTGTAACATGTCTGTTACATGTCTGTTACATGTCTGTAACATCTATGTAACATGTTTTTAGCATGTCTGTAACATATCTGTAACATCTCTGTTACATGTCTGTAACATGTCTTAAGCATGTCTGTAACATGTCCTTGGCATGTCTGTAATACGTCTGTAACATGTCCTTCACATGTCTGTAGCATGTCTGTAGCATGTCTGTAAGGTGTCTGTAACATGCCTTCATCATGTATGCAACATGTCTGTAACATGTCTGTAACATATTTGTCACATGTCTATAACATTTCAGTAACATGTCTGCAACATGCCTGTAACATGTCTGTAACATGTCCTTAACATGTCTGTAACATGTCTGTAATATATTTGTAATATCTGTGTAACATGTCTTTAACATGTCTGTATAATGTCTGTAACAAGTCTGTAACATGTCTGTAACATGTCTGTAACATGTCTGTAACATGTCTGTAACATGTCTGTAACATGTCTGTAACATGTCTGTAACATGTCTGTAACATGTCTGTAACATGTCTGTAACATGTCTGTATCATGTCTGTAACATGTCTGTATCATGTATGCAACATGTCTGTAACATGCCTGTTACATGTCTAAAATATTTCTGTAACATGTCTGTAACATGTCTTTAGCATGTCTGTAACATGTCCTTAGCATGTCTGTAATATGTCTGTAACATGTATGTAACATGTCCTTAACATGTCTGTGGCATGTCTGTAACATGTCTGTAACATGTCTTCATCATGTATGCAACGAGTCTGTAACATGTCTGTAACATATTTGTCACGTGTCTATAACATGTCAGTAACATGTCCTTAACATGTGTGTAATATATATGTAATATCTCTGTAACATGTCTGTAAAATGTCTGTAACATGTCTGTAACATGTCTGTTACATGTCTGTTACATGTCTATAACATCTCTGTAACATGTTTTTAGCATGTCTGTAACATATCTGTAACATCTCTGTTACATGTCTGTAACATGTCTTAAGCATGTCTGTAACATGTCCTTGGCATGTCTGTAATACGTCTGTAACATGTCCTTCACATGTCTGTAGCATGTCTGTAGCATGTCTGTAAGGTGTCTGTAACATGCCTTCATCATGTATGCAACATGTCTGTAACATGTCTGTAACATATTTGTCACATGTCTATAACATTTCAGTAACATGTCTGCAACATGCCTGTAACATGTCTGTAACATGTCCTTAACATGTCTGTAACATGTCTGTAATATATTTGTAATATCTGTGTAACATGTCTTTAACATGTCTGTATAATGTCTGTAACAAGTCTGTAACATGTCTGTAACATGTCTGTAACATGTCCGTAAAATGTCAGTAACATGTCTGTTACCTGTCTGTAACATGTCTGTAACATGTCTGTTACATGTTTGTAACATGTCTGCATCATGTATGCAACATGTAACAGACATGTTACAGACATGTTACAGACAGGTAACAGACATGTTACTGACATTTTACGGACATGTTACAGACATGTTACAGACATGTTACAGACTTGTTACAGACATTATACAGACATGTTAAAGACATGTTACACAGATATTACAAATATATTACAGACATGTTACAGACATGTTAAGGACATGTTACAGACATGTTACAGGCCTGTTACAGACATGTTACTGAAATGTTATAGACATGTCAGAAATATGTTACAGACATGTTACAACATGTTGCATACATGATGAAGGCATGTTACAGACACCTTACAGACATGCTACAGACATGCTAAACATGTCGAAAGACATGGACATGTTACAGACGTATTACAGACATGCCAAGGACATGTTACAGACATGCTTAAGACATGTTACAGACATGTAACAGAGATGTTACAGATATGTTACAGACATGCTAAAAACATGTTACATAGATGTTATAGACATGTAACAGACATGTAACAGACATGTTACAGACATGTTACAGACATGTTACAGACATGTTACAGAGATATTACATATATATTACACACATGTTAAGGACATGTTACTGACATGTTATAGACACGTGACAAATATGTTACAGACATGTTACAGACTCGTTGCATACATGATGAAGACATGTTACAGACATGTTACAGACATGCCACAGACATGTTAAGGACATGTTACATACATGTTAACAGTCAGACATATTACAGACATGCTAAGACATGTTACAGACATGCTAAAGACATGTTACAGACATGTTACAGAAATATTTTAGACATGTAACAAGCATGTTACAGACATGTTGCATACATGATACAGACATGTTACAGACATGATACAGACATGTTAGAGACATGTTACAGACATGTAACAGACATGTTACAGACATGTTACAGACATGTTACAGACATGTTACAGACATGTTACAGACATGTTACAGACATGTTACAGACATGTTACAGACTTGTTACAGACATTATACAGACATGTTAAAGACATGTTACAAGAAATTACAAATATATTACACATGTCATGTTACAGGCATGTTAAGGACATGTTACAGACATGTTACAGGCATGTTGCAGACATGTTACTGAAATGTTATAGACATGTGACAAATATGTTACAGACATGTTACAGACATGTTGCATACATGATGAAGGCATGTTACAGACACCTTACAGACATGCTACAGACATGCTACAGACATGTGAAGGACATGTTACAGACGTATTACAGACATGCCAAGGACATGTTACAGACATGCTTAAGACATGTTACAGACATGTAACAGAGATGTTACAGATATGTTACAGACATGCTAAAAACATGTTACATAGATGTTACAGACATGTAACAGACATGTAACAGACATGTTACAGACATGTTACAGACATGTTACAGACATGTTACAGACATGTTACAGACATGTTACAGAGATTGTTAAGGACATGTTACTGACATGTTATAGACACGTGACAAATATGTTACAGACATGTTACAGACATGTTGCATACATGATGAAGACATGTTACAGACATGTTACAGACATGCCACAGACATGTTAAGGACATGTTACATACATGTTACAGACATATTACAGACATGCTAAGGACATGTTACAGACATGCTAAAGACATGTTACAGACATGTTACAGAAATATTTTAGACATGTAACAAGCATGTTACAGACATGTTGCATACATGATATAGACATGTTACAGACATGATACAGACATGTTAGAGACATGTTACAGACATGTAACAGACATGTTACAGACATGTTACAGACATGTTACAGACATGTTACAGACATGTTACAGACATTTTACAGACATGTTACAGACATTTTACAGACATGTTACAGACATGTTACACAGATATTACAAATATATTACAGACATGTTACAGACATGTTAAGGACATGTTACAGACATGCTACAGGCATGTAACAGACATATTACAGATATGTTGCAGACATGTTACTAACATGATATAGACATGTGTCAAATAAGTTACAGACATGTTGCATACATGATGAAGGCATGTTACAGACATGTTACAGACATGCTACAGACATGTGAAGGACATGTTACATACATGTTACAGACATATTACAGACATGCCAAGGACATGTTACAGACATGCTAAAGACATGTTACAGACATGTAACAGAAATGTTACAGATATGTTACAGACATGCTAAAAACAATTTACAGAGATGTTACAGACATGTTAAAGACATGTTACAGACATGTTACAGGCATGTTGCAGACATGTTACTGACATGGTATAGACATGTGACAAAAATGTTACAGACATGTTACAGACATGTTACTGACATGGTATAGACATGTGACAAATATGTTACAGACATGTTACAGACATGTTACAGACATGTTAAAGACATGTTACAGACATTTTACAGACATTTTACAGACATGTTACAGACATGCTAAAGACATTTTACAGACATTTTACAGACATGTTACAGACATGTTACAGACATGTTACAGACATGTTACAGACATGTTACAGACATGTTACAGACATGTTACAGACATGTTACAGACATGTTACAGACATGTTACAGACATATTACAGACATGTTACAGACATGTTACAGACATGTTACAGACATGTTACAGACATGTTACAGACATGTTACAGACATGTTACAGACATTTAACAGACATGTTACAGACATGTTGCATACATGATGCAGACATGTTACAGGCATGTTACAGACATGTTGCATACATGATGCAGACATGTTACAGACATGTTTTAGACATATTACAGACATGTTACAGACATGTTACAGACATGTTACAGACATGATACAGACATGTTAGAGACATGTTACAGACATGTAACAGACATGTTACAGACATGTTACAGACATGTTACAGACATGTTTTAGACATATTACAGACATGTTACAGACATTTTACAGACATGTTACAGACATGTTACACAGATATTACAAATATATTACAGACATGTTACAGACATGATGCAGACATGTTACAGACATGTTACAGGCATGTTGCAGACATGTTACAGACATGTTACAGGCATGTTGCATACATGATGCAGACATGTTACAGACATGTTACAGACATGTTTTAGACATATTACAGACATGTTACAGACATGTTACAGACATGTTACAGACATGTTACAGGCATGTAACAGACATATGACATATGTTACAGACATGTTACAGACATGTACATACATGTTACAGACATATTACAGACATGTCTAAGGACATGTTACAGACATGCTTAAGACATGTTACAGACATGTTGCAGAAATATTGCAGACATGTTACAGGCATGTTACAGACATGTTGCATACATGATGCAGACATGTTACAGACATGATACAGACATGATACAGACATGTTACAGACATGTAACTGACATGATACAGACATGTTAAAGACATGTTACGGACATGTTACAGACATGTTACAGACATGTTACAGACATGTTACAGACATGTTAAAGAAATGTTACAGCCATGTTGCATACATGATGCAGACATGTTACAGACATTTTACAGAAATGTTACAGCCATGTTGCATACATGATGCAGACATGTTACAGACATGTTACAGACATTTTAGAGCATGTTGTTACAGACATGTTACAGACATGTTACAGACATTTTAAAGACATGTTACAGACATATTACACAGATATTACAAATATATTACAGACATGTTACAGACATGTTAAGGACATGTTACAGACATGTTACAGGCATATTACAGACATGCCAAGGACATGTAACAGACATGCTAAAGACATGTTACAGACATTTAACAGAGATGTGCTTAGCATGTCTGTAATATCTCTGTAACATGTCTGTAACATGTCTGTAACATGTCTGTAACATGTCTGTTACATGTCTGTTACATGTCTATAACATCTATGTAACATGTTTTTAGCATGTCTGTAACATATCTGTAACATCTCTGTTACATGTCTGTAACATGTCTTAAGCATGTCTGTAACATGTCCTTGGCATGTCTGTAATACGTCTGTAACATGTCCTTCACATGTCTGTAGCATGTCTGTAGCATGTCTGTAAGGTGTCTGTAACATGCCTTCATCATGTATGCAACATGTCTGTAACATGTCTGTAACATATTTGTCACATGTCTATAACATTTCAGTAACATGTCTGCAACATGCCTGTAACATGTCTGTAACATGTCCTTAACATGTCTGTAACATGTCTGTAATATATTTGTAATATCTGTGTAACATGTCTTTAACATGTCTGTATAATGTCTGTAACAAGTCTGTAACATGTCTGTAACATGTCTGTAACATGTCCGTAAAATGTCAGTAACATGTCTGTTACCTGTCTGTAACATGTCTGTAACATGTCTGTTACATGTTTGTAACATGTCTGCATCATGTATGCAACATGGCTGTAACATGTCTGTAACATGTCTGTAACATGTCTGTAACATGTCTGTAACATGTCTGTAACATGTCTGTAACATGTCTGTATCATGTCTATAACATGTCTGTAACATGTCTGTATCATGTCTGTATCATGTCTGTAACATGTCTGCATCATGTCTGCAACATGTCTGTAACATGTCTGTAAAATGCTGCTGTAACATGTCTGTAACATGTCTGTAATATGTCTGTAACATGTCTGTAACATGTCTGTAACATGTCCTTAGCATGTCTGTAATATGTCTGTAACATGTATGTAACATGTCTGTAACATGTCTGTAACATATATGTAATATGTCTGTTACATGCCTGTAACATGTCTGTAACATATCTGTAACATGTCTGTAACATGTCTGTTACATGTCTGTAACATGTCTGCATCATGTATGCAGAATGGCTGTAACATGTCTGTAGTCTGTAACATGTCTGTAACATGTCTGTAACATGTAACATGTCTGTAATGTCTGTAACATGTCTGTAACATGTCTGTAACATGTCTGTAACATGTCTGTAACATGTCTGTAAAATGTCTGTAACATGTCTGTAACATGTCTGTAACATGTCTGTAACATGTCTGTAACATGTCTGTAACATGTCTGTAACATGTCTGTAACATGTCTGTAACATGTCTGTATCATGTCTGTAACATGTCTGTAACATGTCTGTAACATGTCTGTAACATGTCTTTAGCATGTCTGTAACATGTCTTTAGCATGTCTGTTACATGTCTGTAACATGTATGTAACATGTCTTTAACATGTCTGTAACATGTCTTTGACATGTCTGTAACATGTCTGAAACATGTCTGTAACATGTCTGTAACATGTCTGTAACATGCTTAACATGTATGCAACATGTCTGTAACATGTCTGTAACATGTCTGTAACATGTCTGTAACATGTCTGTAACATGTCTGTAACATGTCTGTAACATGTCTGTAACATGTCTGTAACATGTCTGTAACATGTCTGTAACATGTCTGTAACATGTCTGTAACATGTCTGTAACATGTCTGTAACATGTCTGTAACATGTCTGAACACTGTAACATGTCTGTAACATGTCTGTAACATGTCTGTAACATGTCTGTAACATGTCTGTAACATGTCTGTAACATGTCTGTAACATGTCTGTAACATGTCTGTAACATGTCTGTAACATGCCTGTAACATGTCTGTAACATGTCTGTAACATGTCTGCAACATGTCTGTAACATGTCTGTAACATGTCTGTAACATGTCTGTAACATGTCTGTAACATGTCTTTAACATGTCTGTAACATGTCTGTAACATGTCTTTAACATGTCTGTAACATGTCTGTAACATGTCTGTAACATGTTTGTAACATGTCTGTAACATGTCTGTAACATGTCTGTAACATGTCTGTAAAATGTCTGTAACATGTCTGTAACATGTCTTTAACATGTCTGTAACATGTCTGTAACATGTCTGTAACATGTCTGTAACATGTCTGTAACATGTCTGTAACATGTCTGTAACATGTCTGTAACATGTCTGTAACATGTCTGTAACATGTCTGTAACATGTCTGTAACATGTCTGTAACATGTCTGTAACATGTCTTTAACATGTCTGTAACATGTCTGCAACATGTCTGTAACATGTCTGTAACATGTCTGTAACATGTCTGTAACATGTCTGTAACATGTCTGTAACATGTCTGTAACATGTCTGTAACATGTCTGTTACATGTCTGTAACATGTCTGTAACATGTCTGTAACATGTCTGTAACATGTCTTTAACATGTCTGTAACATGTCTGTAACATGTCTGTAACATGTCTGTAACATGTCTGTAACATGTCTGTAACATGTCTGTAACATGTCTGTAACATGTCTGTAACATGTCTGTAACATGTCTGTAACATGTCTGTAACATGTCTGTAACATGTCTGTAACATGTCTGTAACATGTCTGTAACATGTCTTTAACATGTCTGTAACATGTCTGTAACATGTCTGTAACATGTCTGTAACATGTCTGTAACATGTCTGTAACATGTCTGTAACATGTCTGTAACATGTCTGTAACATGTCTGTAACATGTCTGTAACATGTCTGTAACATGTCTGTAACATGTCTGTAACATGTCTGTAACATGTCTGTAACATGTCTGTAACATGTCTGTAACATGTCTGTAACATGTCTGTAACATGTCTGTAACATGTCTGTAACATGTCTGTAACATGTCTGTAACATGTCTGTAACATGTCTGTAACATGTCTGTAACATGTCTGTAACATGTCTGTAACATGTCTGTAACATGTCTGTAACATGTCTGTAACATGTCTGTAACATGTCTGTAACATGTCTGTAACATGTCTGTAACATGTCTGTAACATGTCTGTAACATGTCTGTAACATGTCTGTAACATGTCTGTAACATGTCTGTAACATGTCTGTAACATGTCTTTAACATGTCTGTAACATGTCTGTAACATGTCTGTAACATGTCTTTAACATGTCTGTAACATGTCTGTAACGTGTCTGAAAATATGTTTGTAACATGTCTGTAACATGTCTGCAACATGTCTGTAACATGTCAGTAACATATCTGTAATATGTCAGTAACATGCTTGTAACATGTCTTTAACATGTCTGTAACATGTCTGTAACATGTCTGTAACATGTCTGTAACATGTCTGTAACATGTCTGTAACATGTCTGTAACATGTCTGTAACATGTCTGTAACATGTCTGTAACATGTCTGTAACATGTCTGTAACATGTCTGTAACATGTCTGTAACATGTCTGTAACATGTCTGTAACATGTCTGTAACATGTCTGCAACATGTCTGTAACATGTCAGTAACATATCTGTAATATGTCAGTAACATGCTTGTAACATGTCTTTAACATGTCTGTAACATGTCTGTAACATGTCTGTAACATGTCTGTAACATGTCTGTAACATGTCTGTAACATGTCTGTAACATGTCTGTAACATGTCTGTAACATGTCTGTAACATGTCTGTAACATGTCTGTAACATGTCTGCAACATTTCTGTAACATGTCGTAACATGTCTGTCATCATGTATGCAACATGTCTGTAACATGCCTGTAACATGTCTGTAATATTTCTGTAACATGTCTGTAACATGTCTTTAACATGTCTGTAACATGTCCTTAGAATGTCTGTAACATGTCTGTAACATGTCTGTAACATGTCTTTAACATGTCTGTAACATGTCTGTAACATGTCTGTAACATGTCTGTAACATGTCTGTAACATGTCTGTAACATGTCTGTAACATGTCTGTAACATGTCTGTAACATGTCTGTAACATGTCTGTAACATGTCTGTAACATGTCTGTAACATGTCTGAACATGTCTGAACATGTCTGTAACATGTCTGTAACATGTCTGTAACATGTCTGTAACATGTCTGTAACATGTCTGTAACATGTCTGTAACATGTCTTTAACATGTCTGTAACATGTCTGTAACATGTCTGTAATATGTCTGTAACATGTCTGTAACATGTCTGTAACATGTCTGTAACATGTCTGTAACATGTCTGTAACATGTCTGTAACATGTCTGTAACATGTCTGTAACATGTCTGTAACATGTCTGTAACATGTCCTGTAACATGTCTGTAATGTCTGTAACATGTCTGTAACATGTCTGTAACATGTCTGTAACATGTCTGTAACATGTCTGTAACATGTCTGTAACATGTCTGTAACATGTCCGTAACATGTCTGTAACATGTCTGTAACATGTCTGTAACATGTCTGTAACATGTCTGTAACATGTCTGTAACATGTCTGTAACATGTCTGTAACATGTCTGTAACATGTCTGTAACATGTCTGTAACATGTCTGTAACATGTCTGTAACATGTCTGTAACATGTCTGTAACATGTCTGTAACATGTCTGTAACATGTCTGTAACATGTCTGTAACATATCTGTAAAATGTCTGTAACATGTCTGTAGCATGTCTGTAACATGTCTGTAACATGTCTGTAACATGTCTGTAACATGTCTGTAACATGTCTGTAACATGTCTGTAACATGTCTGTAACATGTCTGTAACATGTCTGTAACATGTCTGTAACATGTCTGTAACATGTCTGTAACATGTCTGTAACATGTCTGTAACATGTCTGTAACATGTCTGTAACATGTCTGTAACATGTCTGTAACATGTCTGTAACATGTCTGTAACATGTCTGTAACATGTCTGTAACATGTCTGTAACATGTCTGTAACATTTCTGTAACATGTCTGCATCATGTCTGTAACATGTTTGTAACATGTCTGTAACATGTCTGTAACATGTCTGTAACATGTCTGTAACATGTCTGTAATATGTCTGTAACATGTCTGTAACATGTCTGTAACATGTCTGTAACATGTCTGTAACATGTCTGTAAAATGTCTGTAACATGTCTGTAACATGTCTGTAACATGTCTGTAATATATTTGTAATATCTCTGTAACATGTCTGTAACATGACTGTAAAATGTCTTTAACACGTCTGTAACATGTCTGTAACATGTCTGCATCGAGTATGCAACATGTCTGTAACATGTCTGTAACATGTCTGTAACATGTCTGTAACTTGTCTGTAACATGGGTGTAGCATGTCTGTAAAATGTCTGTAACATGCCTGTTACATGTCTGTAACATGTCTGTAACATGTCTGTAACATGTCTGTAACATGTCTGTAACATGTCTGTATCATATCTGTAACTTGTCTGAAACATGTCTGTAACATGTCTGTAACATGTCTGTAACATGTCTGTAACATGTCTGTAACATGTCTGTAACATGTCTGTAACATGTCTGTAACATGTCTGTAACATGTCTGCAACATGTCTGTAACATGTCTGTAACATGTCTGTATCATGTCTGTAACATGTCTGTAACATGTCTGTAACATGTCTGTAACATGTCTGTAACATGTCTGTAACATGTCTGTAACATGTCTGTAACATGTCTGTAACATGTCTGTAACATGTCTGTAACCTGTCTGTAACATGTCTGTAACATGTCTGTAACATGTCTGTAACATGTCTGCATCATGTATGCAACATGTCTGTAACATGTCTGTAATATGTCTGAAACATGTCTGTAACATGTCTGTAACATGTCTGTAACATGTCTGTAACATGTCTGTAACATGTCTGTAACATGTCTGTAATATCTCTGTAACATGTCTGTAACATGTCTGTAAAATGTCTTTAACACGTCTGTAATATGTCTGTAACATGTCTGAAACATGTCTGTAACATTTCTGTAACATGTCTGTAACATGTCTGTAACATGTCTGTAATATGTCTGTAACATGTCTGTAACATGTCTGTAATATATTTGTAATATCTCTGTAACATGTCTGTAACATGTCTGTAAAATGTCTTTAACATGTCTGTAACATGTCTGTAACATGTCTGCAACATGTCTGTAACATGTCTGTAACATGTCTGTAACATGTCTGTAACATGTCTGAAACATGTCTGTAACATGTCTGTAACATGTCTGTAATATATTTGTAATATCTCTGTAACATGTCTGTAACATGTCTGTAAAATGTCTTTAACACGTCTGTAACATATCTGTAACATGTCTGCATCATGTATGCAACATGTCTGTAACATGTCTGTAACATGTCTGAAACATGTCTGTAACATGTCTGTAACATGTCTGTAACATGTCTGCATCATGTATGCAACAGATCTGTAACATGTCTGTAACATGTCTGTAACATGTCTGCATCATGTATGCAACATGTCTGTAACATGTCTGTAATATGTCTGTAACATGTCTGTAACATGTCTGTAACATGTCTGTAACATGTCTGTAACATGTCTGTAATATGTCTGTAACATGTCTGTAACATGTCTGTAACATGTCTGTAACATGTCTGTAACATGTCTGTAACATGTCTGTAACATGTCTGAAACATGTCTGTAACATGTCTGTAACATGTCTGTAACATGTCTGTAACATTCTGTAGAACAGGAACATGTCGAACATGTCTGTAACATGTCTGTAACATGTCTGTAATATGTCTGTAACATGTCTGTAACATGTCTGTAACATGTCTGTAATATATTTGTAATATCTCTGTAACATGTCTGTAACATGTCTGTAAAATGTCTGTAACATGTCTGTAACATGTCTGTAACATGTCTGTAACATGTCTGTAACATGTCTGTAACATGTCTGTAACATGTCTGTATCATGTCTGTAACATGTCTGTAACATGTCTGTAACATGTCTGTAACATGTCTGTAACATGTCTGTAACATGTCTGTAACATGTCTGTAACATGTCTGTAACATGTCTGTAACATGTCTGTAACATGTCTGTAACATGTCTGTAACATGTCTGTAACATGTCTGTAACATGTCTGTAACATGTCTGTAACATGTCTGTAACATGTCTGTAACATGTCTGTAACATGTCTGTAACATGTCTGTAACATGTCTGTAACATGTCTGTAACATGTCTGTAACATGTCTGTAACATGTCTGTAACATGTCTGTAACATGTCTGCAACATGTCTGTAACATGTCTGTAACATGTCTGTAACATGTCTGTAATATGTCTGTAACATGTCTGTAACATGTCTGTAACATGTCTGTAACATGTCTGTTTCAACATGTCTGTAACATGTCTGTAACATGTCTGTAACATGTCTGTAACATGTTTGTAATATGTCGGCAACATGTCTGTTACATGTCTGTAATATGTCTGTAACATGTCTGTAACATGTCTGTAACATGTCTGTAACATGTCTGTAACATGTCTGCATCATGTATGTAACATATCCGTAACATGTCTATAACATGTCCTTATGATGTCTGTAACATGTCTGTAACATGTCTGTTTCATCATGTATGCAACAAGTTTGGAACATGTCGGTAACATGTCTGTAACATGTTTGTAATATGTCGGCAACATGTCTGTTACATGTCTGTAATATGTCTGTAACATGTCTGTAACATGTCTGTAACATGTCTATAACATGTCTGTAACATGTCTGTAAAATGTCTGTACCATGTCTTTAACATGTCTGTTACATGTCATGTAATGTCTGCAACAAGTTTGTAACATGTCTGTAACATGTCTGTAACATGTCTGAATCATGTCTGTTACACGTCTGCATCATGTATGCAACATGTCCGTAACTTGTCTATAACATGTCTGTATCATGTCTGTAACATGTCTGTAACATGTCTGCAACATGTCTGTAACATGTCTATAACATGTCTGTAACATGTCTGTAACATATCTGTAACATGTCTGTAACATGTCTGTAACATGTCTGTAACATGTCTGTAACATGTCTGTAACATGTCTGTAACATGTCTGTAACATGTCTGTAACATGTCTGTAACATGCCTGTAACATGTCTGTAACATGTCTGTAACATGTCTGTAACATGTCTGTAACATGTCTGTAACATGTCTGTAACATGTCTGTAACATGTCTGTAACATGTCTGTAACATGTCTGTAACATGTCTGTAACATGTCTGTAACATGTCTGTAACATGTCTGTAACATGTCTGTAACATGTCTGTAACATGTCCGTAACATGTCTGTAACATGTCTGTAACATGCCTCTAACATGTCTGCATCATGTATGCAACATGTCAATAACATGTCTGTAACATGTCTGTAACATGTCTGTAAAATGTCTTTAACACGACTGTAACATATCTGTAACATGTCTGCATCATGTATGCAACATGTCTGTAACATGTCTGTAACATTGTCTGAAACATGTCTGTAACATGTCTGTAACATGTCTGTAACATGTCTGCATCATGTATGCAACATGTCTGTAACATGTCTGTAATATATTTGTAATATCTCTGTTACATGTCTGCAACATGTCTGTAAAATGTCTGTAACATGTCTGTAACATATCTGTAACATGTCTGTAACATGTCTGTAACATGTCTGTAACATGTCTGTAAAATGTCTGTAACATGTCTGTAAAATGTCTGTAACATGTCTGTAACATGTCTGTAGCATGTCTGCATCATGTATGCAACATGTATGTAACATTTCTGTAACATATTTGTCACATGTCTATGACATGTCAGTAACACTTCTGCAACATGCCTGTAACATGTCAGTAACATGTCTGTAATATATTTGTAATATCTCTGTAACATGTCTGTAACATGTCTGTAACATGTCTGTAACATGTCTGTAACATGTCTGTAACATGTCTGTAACATGTCTGTAACATGTCTGCATCATGTATGCAACATGTCTGTAACATTTCTGTAACATGTCTGTAACATGTCTGTAACATGTCTGAAACATGTCTGTAACATGTCTGTAACATGTCTGTAACATGTCTGTAACATGTCTGTAACATGTCTGTAACATGTCTGTAACATGTCTGTAACATGTCTGTAACATGTCTGTAACATGTCTGTAACATGTCTGTAACATGTCTGTAACATGTCTGTAACATGTCTGTAACATGTCTGTAACATGTCTGCAACATGTCTGTAACATGTCTGTAACATGTCTGTAACATGTCTGTAACATGTCTGTAACATGTCTGAAACATGTCTGTAACACGTCTGTAACATGTCTGTAACATGTCTGTAACATGTCTGTAACATGTCTGTAACATGTCTGTAACATGTCTGTAACATGTCTGTAACATGTCCTTAACATGTCTGTAGCATGTCTGTAACATGTCTGTAACATGTCTTCATCATGCAACATGTCTGTAACATGTCTTCATCATGCAACATGTCTGTAACATGTCTGCAACATATTTGTCACGTGTCTATAACATGTCAGTAACATGTCTGCAACATGCCTGTAACATGTCTGTAACATGTCCTTAACATGTCTGTAACATGTCTGTAAAATGTCTGTAACATGTCTGTAACATGTCTGTAACATGTCTGTAACATGTCTGTAACATGTCTGTAACATGTCTGTAACATGTCTGTAACATGTCTGTAACATGTCTGTAACATGTCTGCATCATGTATGCAACATGTCTGTAACATGTCTGTAACATGTCTGTAACACGTCTGTAACATGTCTGTAACATGTCTGTAACATGTCTGTAACATGTCTGTAACATGTCTGTAACATGTCTGTAACATGTCTGTAACATGTCTGTAACATGTCTGTATCATGTCTGTAACATGTCTGTAACATGTCTGTAACATGTCTGTATCATGTCTGTAACATGTCTGTAACATGTCTGTAACATGTCTGTAACATGTCTGTAACATGTCTGTAACATGTCTGTAACATGTCTGTAACATGTCTGTAACATGTCTGTAACATGTCTGTAATATATTTGTAATATCTCTGTAACATGTCTGTAACATGTCTGTAACATGTCTGTAACATGTCTGTAACATGTCTGTAACATGTCTGTAACATGTCTGTAACATGCCTGTAACATGTCTGTAACATGTCTGTAACATGTCTGTAACATGCCTGTAACATGTCTGTAACATGTCTGTAACATGTCTGTAACATGTCTGTAACATGTCTGTAACATGTCTGTAACATGTCTGCATCATGTCTGATGTCAACATGTCTGTAACATGCCTGCAACATGTCTGCAATCATGTCTGTAACATGTCTGTAACATGTCTGTAACATGTCTGTAACATGTCTGTAACATGTCTGTAACATGTCTGTAACATGTCTGTAACATGTCTGTAACATGTCTGTAACATGACTGTAACATGTCTGTAACATGTCTGTAACATGTCTGTAACATGTCTGTAACATGTCTGTAACATGTCTGTAACATGTCTGTAACATGTCTGTAACATGTCTGTAACATGTCTGTAACATGTCTGTAACATGTCTGTAATATGTCTGTAACATGTCTGTAACATGTCTGCATCATGTCTGCAACATGTCTGTAACATGTCTGTAATATGTCTGTAATATCTCTGTTACATGTCTGCAACATGTCTGCAACATGTCTGTAAAATGTCTGTAACATGTCTGTAACATGTCTGTAACATGTCTGTAACATATTTGTAATATCTCTGTAACATGTCTGTAACATGTCTGTAAAATGTCTGTAACATGTCTGTAAAATGTCTGTAACATGTCTGTAACATATCTGTAACATGTCTGTAACATGTCTGTAGCATGTCTGCAACATGTCTGCAACATGTATGTAACATTTCTGTAACATGTTTGTCACATGTCTATGACATGTCAGTAACACGTCTGTAACATGCCTGTAACATGTCAGTAACATGTCTGTAATATATTTGTAATATCTCTGTAACATGTCTGTAACATGTCTTTAAAATGTCTTTAACATGTCTGTAACATGTTTGTGACATGTCTGTAACATGTCTGTAACATGTCTGTAACATGTCTGCAACATGTCTGTAACATGTCTGTAACATGTCTGTAACATGTCTGTAACACGTCTGTAACATGTCTGAAACATGTCTGTAACATGTCTGTAACATGTCTAAATCATGTCTGTAACATGTCTGTAACATGTCTGTATCCTGTCTGTAACATGTCTGTAACATGTCTGTAACATGTCTGTACATGTCTGTATCATGTCTGTAACATGTCTGTAACATGTCTGTATCATGTCTGTATCATGTCTGTAACATGTCTGTAACATGTCTGTAACATGTCTGTAATATATTTGTAATATCTCTGTAACATGTCTGAAACATGTCTCAAACAAGTATGCAACATGTCTGTAACATGTCTGTAACATCTCTGTAACATGTTTGTAACCTGTCTGTAACATGTATGTAACATGTATGTAACATGTCCTTTACATGTCTGTAGCATGCCTGTAACATGTCTGTAACATGTCTTCATCATGCAACATGTCTGTAACATGTCTGAAACATGTCTTTAATCATGTCTGTAACATGTCTGTAACATGTCTGTAACATGTCTGTAACATGTCTATAACATGTCTGTAACATGTCTGTAACATGTCTGTAACATGTCTGTAACATGTCTGTAACATGTCTGTAACATGTCTGTAACATGTCTGTAATATGTCTGTAACATGTCTGTAACATGTTTGTAACATGTCTGTAACATGTCTGTAACATGTCTGTAACATGTCTGCAACATGTCTGTAACATGTCTGTAACATGTCTGTAACATGTCTGTAACATGTCTGTAACATGTCTGTAACATGTCTGTAACATGCCTGTAACATGTCTGTAACATGTCTGTAACATGTCTGTAACATGTCTGTAAAATGTCTGTAACATGTCTGTAACATGTCTGTAACATGTCTGTAACATGTCTGTAACATGTCTGTAACATGTCTGTAACATGTCTGTAACATCTCTGTAACATGTCTGTAACATGTTTGCAACATGTCTGTAACATGTCTGTAACATGTCTGTATCATGTCTGTAACATGTCTGTAACATGTCTGTAACATGTCTGTAACATGTCTGTAACATGTCTGTAACATGTCTGTAACATGTCTGTAACATGTCTGTAACATGTCTGTAACATGTCTGTAACATGTCTGTAACATGTCTGTAACATGTCTGTAACATGTCTGCAACATGTCTGTAACATGTCTGTAACATGTCTGTAACATGTCTGTATCATGTCTGTAACATGTCTGTAACATGTCTGTAACATGTCTGCAACATGTCTGTAACATGTCTGTAACATGTCTGTAATATGTCTTAACATGTCTGTAACATGTCTGTAATATGTCTGTAATATGTCTTAACATGTCTGTAACATGTCTGTAATATGTTATAATATCTCTTAAAATGTCTGTAACATGTCTGTAACATGTCTGTAACATGTCTGTAACATGTCTGTAACATGTCTGAAACATGTCTGTAACATGTCTGTAACATGTCTGTAACATGTCTGTAACATGTCTGTAACATGTCTGTAACATGTCTGTAACATGTCTGAAACATGTCTGTAACATGTCTGTAACATGTCTGTAACATGTCTGTAACATGTCTGTAACATGTCTGTAACATATCTGTAACATGTCTGTAACATGTCTGTAACATGTCTGTAATATGTCTGTAACATGCCTGTAACATGTCTGTAACATGTCTGTAACATGTCTGTAACATGTCTGTAACATGTCTGTAACATGTCTGTAACATGTCTGCAACATGTCTGTAACATGTCTGTAACATGTCTGTAACATGTCTGTAACATGTCTGTAACATGTCTGTAACATGTCTGTAACATGTCTGCATCATGTATGCAACATGTCTGTAACATGTCTGTAACATGTCTGTATCATGTCTGTAACATGTCTGTAACATGTCTGTAACATGTCTGTAACATGTCTGTAACATGTCTGTAACATGTCTGTAACATGTCTGTAATATGTCTGTAATATGTCTGTAACATGTCTGTAACATGTCTGTAACATGTCTGTAACATGTCTGTAACATGTCTGTAACATGTCTGTAACATGTCTGTAACATGTCTGTAACATGTCTGTAACATGTCTGTAACATGTCTGTAACATGTCTGTAACATATCTGTAACATGTCTGTAACATGTCTGTAACATGTCTGCAACATGTCTGTAACATGTCTGTAACATGTCTGTAACATGTCTGTAACATGTCTGTAGCATGTCTGTAACATGTCTGTAACATGTCTGTAACATGTCTTTAACATGTCTGTAACATGTCTTAACATGTCTGTAACATGCCTGTAACATGTCTGTAACATGTCTGTAACATGTCTGTAACATGTCTGTAACATGTCTGTAACATGTCTGTAACATGTCTGTAACATGTCTGCAACATGTCTGTAACATGCCTGTAACATGTCTGCATCATGTCTGTAACATGTCTGTAACATGTCTGTAACATGTCTGTAACATGTCTGTAACATGTCTGTAACATGTCTGTAACATGTCTGTAATATGTCTGTAACATGTCTGTAACATGTCTGTAACATGTCTGTAACATGTCTGTAACATGTCTGTAACATGTCAGTAACATATCTGTAATATGTCAGTAACATGCCTGTAACATGTCTGTAAATGTCTGTAACATGTCTGTAACATGCAAACATGTCTGTAACATGTCTGTAATATATTTGTAATATCTCTGTTACATGTCTGCAACATGTCTGTAAATGTCTGTAACATGTCTGTAACATATCAGTAACATATTTGTAACATCTCTGTAACATGTCTGTAACATGTCTGTAAATGCTCCTGTAACATGTCTGTAACATATCTGTAACATGTCTGTAACATGTCTGTAGCATGTCTGCATCATGTATGCAACATGTATGTAACATTTCTGTAACATATTTGTCACATGTCTATGACATGTCAGTAACACCTTCTGTAACATGTCAGTAACATGTCTGTAATATATTTGTAATATCTCTATAACATGTCTGTAACATGTCTGTTAAATGTCTTTAACATGTCTGTAACATGTTTGTGACATGTCTGTATCATGCTCTGTAACATCTGTAACATGTATGCAACATGCTTACATGTCTGTAACATGTCTGTAACATGTCTGAAACATGTCTGTAACACGTCTGTAACATGTCTGTAACATGTCTGTAACATGTCTGTAACATGTCTGTAACATGTCTGTAACCTGTCTGTATGTCTGTAACATGTCTGTAACATGTCTGTAACATGTCTGTAACATGTCTGTAACATGTCTGTATCATGTCTGTAACATGTCTGTAACATGTCTGTAACATGTCTGTAACATGTCTGTAACATGTCTGTATCATATCTGCAACATATCTGTAACATGTCGCAACATGTCTGTAATATGTTTGTAATATTCTGTAACATGTCTGAAACATGTCTCAAACAAGTATGCAACATGTCTGTAACATGTCTGTAACATCTCTGTAACATGTTTGTAACCTGTCTGTAACATGTATGTAACATGTATGTAATATGTCCTTTACATGTCTGTAGCATGCCTGTAACATGTCTGTAACATGTCTTCATCATGCAACATGTCTGTAACATGTCTGAAACATGTCTTCATCATGCAACATGTCTGTAACATGTCTTCATCATGCAACATGTCTGTAACATGTCTGTAACATATTTGTCACGTGTCTATAACATGTCAGTAACATGTCTGCAACATGCCTGTGACATGTCTGCAACATGTCCTTAACATGTCTGTAACATGTCTGTAAAATGTCTGTAACATGTCTGTAACATGTCTGTAACATGTCTGTAACATGTCTGTAACATCTCTGTAACATGTCTGTAACATGTTTGTGACATGTCTGTATCATGTCTGTAACATGTCTGCATCATGTATGCAACATGTCTGTAACATTTCTGTAACATGTCTGTAACACGTCTGTAACATGTCTGTAACATGTCTGTAACATGTCTGTAACATGTCTGTAACATGTCTGTAACATGTCTGTAACATGTCTGTAACATGTCTGTAACATATCTGTAACATGTCTGTAACATGTCTGTAACATGTCTGTAACATGTCTGTAACATGTCTGTAACATGTCTGTAACATGTCTGTAACATGTCTATAACATGTCTGTAACATGTCTGTAACATATCTGTAACATGTCTGTAACATGTCTGTAACATGTCTGTAACATGTCTGTAACATGTCTGTAATATGAAATTTCTGTAACAAATCTGTAACATGTCTGTAAAATGTCTGTAAATGTCCCTTGTAAAATGTCTGTAACATGTCTGTAACATGTCTGTAACATGTCTGTAACATGCCTGTAACATGTCTGTAACATGTCTGTAACATGTCCGTAACATGTCTGTAACATGTCTGTAACATGTCTATAACATGTCTGTAACATGTCTGTAACATGTCTGTAACATGTCTGTAACATGTCTGTAACATGTCTGTAACATGCCTGTAACATGTCTGTAACATGTCTGTGTCATGTCTGTAACATGTCTGTAACATGTCTGTAACATGTCTGTAACATCTCGGTAACATGTTTTTAGCATGTCTGTAACATATCTGTAACATCTGTGTAACATGTCTGTAATATATTTGTAATATCTCTATAACATGTCTGTAACATGTCTGTAAAATGTCTTTAACATGTCTGTAACATGTCTGTAACATGTCTGAAACATGTCTGTAACATGTCTGTAACATGTCTGTAACATGTCTGTAACATGTTTGTAACATGCTTGTAACATGTCTTAATATGTTATAACATGTCATGTAACATGGGCGTAGCATGTTTGTAACATGTCTGTAGCATGTATGTAACATGTCCTGAACATGTCAGTGGCATGTCTGTAAAATATCTGTAACATGTCTTCATCATGTATGCAAAATGTCTGTAACATGTCTGTAACATATTTGTCACATGTCTATAACATGTCAGTAACATGTCTGCAACATGCCTGTAACATGTCCGTAACATGTCCACATGTCTGTAACATGTCCGTAATATATCTGTAATATCTCTGTAATATGTCTGTAAAATGTCTGCAACATGTCTGTAACAGGTCTGTAACATGTCTGTAACATGTCTGTAACATGTCTGTAATCTTATGTCTGTAACATGTCTGTAACATGTCTGTAACATGTCTGTAATATATCTGTAACATCTTTGTTACATGTCTGTAACATGTCTACAATTTATTATCCTCAAAAACATCTCTGCAACATCTGTAACATGTCTGTAACATGTCTGTAACATATCTGCATCATGTATGCAACATGTCTGTAACATGTCTGTAACATGTCTGTAACATGTCTGTAACATGTCTGTAACATGTCTGTAACATGGGTGTAGCATGTCTGTAACAAGTCTGTAAAATGTCTGTAACATGCCTGTTACATGTCTGTAACATATCTGTAACATGTCTGTAACATGTCTGTAACATGTCTGTAACATGTCTGTAACATGTCTGTAAAATGTCTGTAACATGTCTGTAACATGTCTGTAATATATTTTAATATCTCTGTAACATGTCTGTAACATGTCTGTAACATGTCTGTAACATGTCTGTAACATGTATGTAACATATCTGTAATATGTCTGTAACAAGTCTGTAACATGTCTGTAACATGTCTGTAACATGTCTGTAACATGTCTGTAACATGTCTGTAAAATGTCTGTATCATGTCTGTAACATGTCTGTAACATGTCTGCATCATGTATGCAACATGTCTGTAACATGTCTGTAACATGTCTGTAACATGTCTGTAACATGTCTGTAACATGTCTGTAACATGTCTGTAACATGTCTGCATCATGTATGCAACATGTCTGCAACATGTCTGTAACATGTCTGTAACATGTCTGTAACATGTCTGTAAACATGTCTGTAACATGTCTGTAACATGTCTGCAACATGTCTGCAACATGTCTGCAACATGTCTGTAACATGTCTGCAACATGTCTGTAACATGTCTGTAACATGTCTGTAACATGTCTGTATCATGTCTGTAACATGTCTGTAACATGTCTGCATCATGTATGCAAAATGTCTGTAACATGTCTGTAACATGTCTGCATCATGTATGCAACATGTCTGTAATATTTCTGTAACATCTCTGTAACATGTCTGTAACATGTCTATAACATGTCTGCATCATGTATGCAACATGTCTGTAACATGTCTGTACTTTGTCTGTAACATGTCTGTAACATGTCTGTAACATGCCTGCAACACGTCTGCTACATGTCAGTAACATGCCTGTACATGTCTGTAACATGTCTGTAACATTTTTTTGTAATGTCTGTAACATGTCTGTAACATGTCTGTAACATGTCTGTAACATGTCTGTAACATGTCTGTATTATGTCTGTAACATGTCTGTAACATGTCTGTAACTTGTCTGTAACATGTCTGCATACATTTGTAACATGTCTGTAACATGCCTGTTACATGTCAGTAACATGTCTGCATTATGTCTGTAACATGTCTGTAACATGCCTGTAACATGTCTGCATTATGTATGCAACATGTCTGTAACATGCCTGTAATATGTCTGAAACATTTGTGTAACATGTCTTGTAATATATTTGTAATATGTCTGTAACATGTCTGCAACATGTTTGTAAAATGTCTGTATTTACATGTCTGCAACATGTCTGTAACATATCTGTAACATATCTGTAACATGTCTGTAACATATCTGTAACATGTCTGTAACATGTCTGTAACATGTCTGTAACATGTCTGTAACATGTCTGTAACATGTCTGTAGCATGTCTGTAACAGGTCTGTATCATGTTGCAACAGTTATGTAACATTTCTGTAACATATTTGTCACATGTCTATGACATGTCAGTAACACTTCTGCAACATGCCTGTAACATGTCAGTAACATGTCTGTTATATATTTGTAATATCTCTGTAACATGTCTGTAACATGTCTGTTAAATGTCTTTAACATGTCTGAAACATGTCTGTAACATGTCTGAAACATGTCTCAATCATGTATGCAACATGTCTGTAACATGTCTTTAACATGTCTGTAACATGTTTGTAACCTGTCTGTAACATGTATGTAACATGTATGTAACATGTCCTTTACATGTCTGTAGCATGTCTGTAACATGTCTATATCATGCCATGTCTGTAACATGTCTGAAACATGTCTTCATTGCAACATGTCTGTAACATGTCTGTAACATGTTTGTACATATCTCTAACATGTCTATAACATGTCAGTAACATGTCTGCAACATGCCTGTAACATGTCTGTAACATGTCCTTAACATGTCTGTAACATGTCTGTAAAATGTCTGTAACATGTCTGTAACATGTCTGTAACATGTCTGTAACATCTCTGTAACATGTCTGTAACATGTTTGTGACATGTCTGTATCATGTCTGTAACATGTCTGCATCATGTATGCAACATGGCTGTAACATTTCTGTAACATGTCTGTAACATGTCTTTAACATGTCTGTAACATGTCTGTAACATGTCTGTAACATGTCTGTAACATGTCTGTAACATGTCTGTATCATGTCTGTAACATGTCTGTAACATGTCTGTATCATGTCTGTAACATGTCTGTAACATGTCTGTAAAATGTCTGCATCATGTATGCAACATGTCTGTAACATGTCTGTAACATGTCCTTAACATGTCTGTAACATGTCTGTAAAATGTCTGTAACATGTCTGTAACATGTCTGTAACATGTCTGTAACATCTCTGTAACATGTCTGTAACATGTTTGTGACATGTCTGTATCATGTCTGTAACATGTATGCATCATGTATGCAACATGGCTGTAACATTTCTGTAACATGTCTTTAATATGTCTTTTACATGTCTGTAACATGTCTGTAACATGTCTGTATCATGTCTGTAACATGTCTGTAACATGTCTGTAACATGTCTGTATCATGTCTGTAACATGTCTGTAAAATGTCTGCATCATGTATGCAACATGTCTGTAACACGTCTGTAATATATTTGTAATATATCTGTTACATGTCTGTAACATGTCTGTAACATGTCTGTAACATGTCTGAAACATGTCTGAAACATGTCTGTAACATGTCTGTAACATGCCTGTAACATGTCTGTAACATGTCTATAACATGTCTGTAACATGTCTGTAACATGTCTGTAACATGTCTGTAACATGTCAGTAACATGTCTGTAACATGCCTGTAACATGTCTGTAACATGTCTGTGTCATGTCTGTAACATGTCTGTAACATGTCTGTAACATGTCTGCATCATGAATGCAACATGTCTGTAACATGCCTGTAAAATGTCTGCAATATTTCTGAAACATGTCTGTTTCATGTCTGCAACATGTCTGTAACATGTCTGTAACATGTCTTGACATGTCTGTAACATCTCTATAAGATGTTTGTAGCATGTCTGCAACATATCTGTAACATCTCTGTAACATGTCTGTAACATGTCTGTAATATATTTGTAATATCTCTGTAACATGTCTGTAACATGTCTGTAACATGTCTGTAACATGTTTGTAACATGTCTGTAACATGTTTATAACATGTCTGTAACATGGGCGTAGCATGTTTGTAACATGTCTGTAGCATGTATGTAACATGTCCTTAACATGTCAGTGGTATGTCTGTAAAATATCTGTAACATGTCTTCATCATGTATGCAACATGTCTGTAACATGTCTGTAACATATTTGTCACATGTCTATAACATGTCAGTAACATGTCTGCAACATGCCTGTAACATGTCCGTAACATGTCCTTAATATGTCTGTAACATGTCTGTAATATATTTGTAATATCTCTGTAACATGTCTGTAAAATGTCTGTAACAAGTCTGTAACATGTCTGTAACATGTCTGTAACATGTCTGCATCATGTATGCCATGTTGGCTGTAACATTTCTGTAACATGTCTGTAACATGTCTGTAACATGTCTGTAACATGTCTGTAACATGTCTGTTACATGTCTGTAACATGTCTGTAACATGTCTGTAACATGTCTGTAACATGTCTGTAACATTTCTGTAACATGTCTGTAACATTTCTGTAACATGTCTGTAACATGTCTGTAACATGTCTGTAACATGTCTGTAACATGTCTGTAACATTTCTGTAACATGTCTGTAACATGTCTGTAACATGTCTGTAACATGTCTGTAACATGTCTGTAACATGTCTGTAACATGCCTGTAACATGTCTGCATCATGTAAGCAACATGTCTGCAATATTTCTGTAACATGTCTTTAACATGGGTGTAACATGGCTGTAGCATGGCTGTAACATGTCTTTAACATGTCTGTAACATGTCTGAAACATGTCTGTAACATGTCTGTAACATGTCATCATCGGGTATGCAAAATGTCTGTAACATGTCTGTAACATGTCTGTAACATGTCTGTAACATGACTGTTACATGCCTGTAACATGTCTGTAAGACATTTGTAACATGTCTGTAACATGTTCTTAGCATCTCTGTAATATATCTGTAACATGTCTGTAACATGTCAGTAACATGTGTGTTACATGTCTGCAACATCTCTGTTACATGTCTGTAACATGTCTTAGCATGTTCAGTCTGTAATATGTCTGTAACATCTCTGTTACAAATCTGTAACATGTCTTTAACAAGTTGTAACGTATCCTTAACATGTCTGTATCATGTCTGTAACATGTCTGTAACATGTCTGCAACATGTCTGTAACATGTCTATAACATGTCTGTAACATATCTGTAACATTTCTATAACATGTCCCTTTTATTTCTGTAACATATCTGTAATATATCTGTAACATGTCTGTAACATGTCTGAAACATGTCGGCAACATGTATGTTACATGTCTGAATCATGTCTGTAACATGTCTGTAACATGTCTGTAAAATGTCTGAAACATGTCTGTATCAATGCCTGTAACATGTCTGTAACATGCCTGAAACATGTCTGTAACATGTCTGTAACATGTCTGTAACATGTCTGTAACATGTCTGTAACATTCTGTAACATGTCTCAAACATGTCTGTAACATATCTGTAACATGTCTTTAACATGTCTGTAGCATGTCTGTAACATATCTGTAACATCTCTGTAACATGTCCCTTTTATTTCTGTAACATATCTGTAATATATCTGTAACATGTCTGTAACATGTCTGAAACATGTCGGCAACATGTATGTTACATGTCTGAATCATGTCTGTAACATGTCTGTAACATGTCTGTAACATGTCTGTAACATGTCTGTAACATGTCTGTAACATGTCTGTAACATGTCTGTAATATGTTTGTAACATGTTTGTAATATGGCTGTAGCATGTTTGTAACATGTCTGTAATACGTCTGTAACATGTCTAGTAACATGTCTGTAAAATATCTGTAACATATCTTCAACATGTCTTCAACATGTATGTAACATGTCTGTAACATGTTTGTCACACATATTTGTCACATGTCAATAACATGTCAGTAATATGTCTGCAACATGCCTGTAACATGTCCGTAACATGTCCTTAATATGTCTGTAACATGTCTGTAATATATTTGTAATATCTCTGTAACATGTCTGTAAAATGTCTGTAACATGTCTGTAACATGTATGCAACATGTCTGTAACAGGTCTGTAACATGTCTGTAACATGTCTGTAACATGTCTGTAACATGTCTGCATCATGTATGCCATGATGGCTGTAACATTTCTGTAACATGTCTGTAACATTTCTGTAACATGTCTGTAACATGTCTGTAACAAGTCTGCATCATAAATGCAACATGTCTGTAACATGCCTGTAACATGTCTGCAATATTTCTGAAACATGTTTGTTTCATGTCTGCAACATGTCTGTAACATGTCTGTAACATGTCTTAACATGTCTGTAACATCTCTGTAAAATGTTTTAAGCATGTCTGTAACATATCTGTAACATCTCTGTAACATGTCTGTAACATGTCTGTAATATATCTGTAATATCTCTGTAACATGTCTGTAACATGTCTGTAAAATGTCTTTAACATGTCTGTAACATGTCTGTAACATGTCTGTAACATGTCTGTAACATGTCTGTAACATGTCTGTAACTTGTCTGTAACATGTTTATAACATGTCTGTAATATGGGCGTAGCATGTTTGTAACATGTCTGTAGCATGTATGTAACATGTCCTTAACATGTCAGTGGCATGTCTGTAAAATATCTGTAACATGTCTTCATCATGTATGCAACATGTCTGTAACAAGTCTGTAACATATTTGTCACATGTCTATAACATGTCAGTAACATGTCTACAACATGCCTGTAACATGTCCGTAACATGTCCTTAATATGTCTGTAACATGTCTGTAAAATGTCTGTAACATGTCTGTAACATATCTGTAACATGCCTGTAACATGTCTGTAACATGTATGCAACATGTCTGTAACAGGTCTGTAACATGTCTGTAACATGTCTGTAACATGTCTGTAACATGTCTGCAACATGTCTGCATCATGTATGCCATGTTGGCTGTAACATGTCTGTAACACGTCTGTAACATGTCTGTAACATGTCTGTAACATGTCTGTAACATATCTGTAACATGTCTGTAACATGTCTGTAACATTTCTGTAACATGACTGTAACATGACTGTAACATGTCTGTAACATGTCGTAAACATGTCTAAAATATGTCTGTAACATGTCTGTAACATGTCTGTAATAAGTCTGTAACATGTCTGTAACATGTCTGTAACATGTCTGTAACATGTCTGTAAGAAGTCTGTAACATGTCTGTAACATGTCTGTAATATGTCTGCAACATGTCTGTAACATGTCTTTAACATGTCTGTAATATGTCTGAAATATGTCTGCAACATGTCTGCAACATGTCTTCAACGTGTCTGTAACATGTCTGAAACATGTCTCCAAAATGTCTGTAACATGTCTGTAATCATGTATCCAAAATGACTGTTACATGCCTGCAACATGTCTGTAACATATTTGTAACATGTCTGTAACATGACTGCAACATCCCTGTTACATGTCTGTAACACGTTCTGTAATATCTCTGTAATATTTCTGTAACATCTCTGTTACATGTCTGTAACATGATCTTCAACATGTCTGTAACATGTCTGAAACATGTCTGTTACATGTCTGAACATGTTTTTAACATGTCTGTAACATGTCTGAAACATCTCTGTTACAAGTCTGTAACATGTTTTTAACATGTCTGTAACATATCTGTAACATCTCTGTTACAAGTCTGTAACATGTATATGATATGTCTTTAACATGTCTTTAACATGTCTGTATTATGGCTGTAACATGTCTGTAACATGTCTGTTAATATGTTTTTAACATATCTGTTACATTTCTGCAACATGTCTGTAATATGTCTGTAACATATTTGTAATATATCTGTAACATGTCTGTAACATGTCTGTAAACATGTCTGTAACATGTCTGTAACATGTCTGTAACATGTCTGTAATATGTCCTAGTAACTATGTCTGTAACATGTCTGTAACATTTTGTAACATGTCTTTAATATGTCTTTAACATGTCTGTAATATGTCTGTAACATGGTCTGTATCATGTCTGTAACATGTCTGTAACATGTCTGTAACATGTCTGTAACATTTCTGTAACATGTCTTTAATATGTCTTTTACATGTCTGTAACATGTCTGTAACACGTCTGTATCATGTTTGTAACATGTCTGTTACATGTCTGTAACATGTCAGGAACATGTCTGTAACATGTCTGAAACATGCCTGTAACATGTCTGTAACATGCCTGTAACATGTCTGTAATATATTTGTAACATATCTGTTATATGTCTGTAACATGTCTGTAACATGTCTGTAATACGTCTGAATATGTCTGTAACATGTCTGTAACATGCCAGTACATGTCTGTAACATGCCTATAACATGTCTGTAATACGTCTGTGACATGTCTGTAACATGTCTGTAACATGTCTGTAACATGTCTGCAACATGGATGCAACATGTCTGTAACATGCCTGTAACATGCCTGTATCATTTCTGGAACATGTCTGTTTCATGTCTGCAACATGTCTGTAACATGTCCGTAACATGTCTGCAACATGACTGTAACATCTCTGTAACATGCTTGTAAAATGCCTGCAACATATCTGTAACATGTCTGTTACATGTCTGCAACATGTCTGTAACATATCTGTAACATCTCTGTAACATGTCTGTAACATCTCTGTAACATGTTTGTAACATGTCTGCAACATATCTGTAACATTTTATAACATGTCTGTAACATGTCTGTAAGATGTTTGTAATATGTCCGTAACATGCATGTAAATATGTCCTAACATGTCAGTGGTATGTCTGTAAAATATCTGTAACATGTCTTTAACATGTCTGTAACATGTCTGTAACATGTCTGTAACATGTCTATAACATGTCAGTAACATGTCTGTAGCATGCTTGTAACATGTCCGTAGCATGTCTTTAATATGTCTGTAACATGTCAATGTTTGTAATATGTCTGTAACATATCTGTAACATGTCTTCAACATGTCTGCAACATGTCTGTAACATGTCTGTAATATATTTGCCCCATGTCTATAACATGTCAGTAACATTTCTGTGACATGTCTGTAACATGTCTTTAAATATGTCTGTAACATGTCTGTAACATGTTTGTAATATCTCTGTAACATGTCTGTAACATGTCTGTAACATGTCTGTAACCATGTCTGTAACATGTCTGTAACTTGTCTGCAACATTTCTGTAACATGTCTGTAAATATGTCTGTAACATTTCTGTAATATGTCTGTAACATGTCTGTAACATTTCTGTAACATGTCTGTAACATGTCTGTAACATGCCCGTAACATGTCTGTAATATGTCTGTAACATGTCTGTAACATGCCTGTAACATGTCTGCAACATGTAAGTAACATGTCTGCCATTTCTGTAACATGTCTTTAACATGGCTGTAACATGGCTGTAGCATGTTTGCAACATGTCTTTAACATTTCTGTAACATGTCTGAACATGTCTGCAACATGTCTGTAACATGTCTGTAACATGTCTGCAACATGTCTGTAACATGCCTGTAACATGTCTGCAACATGTCTGCTAACATGACTATAATATTTCTGTAACATGCCTAAGACATGTGTGTAACATGTTTGTAACATGCCGCTGTAACATGACTTTTAGATGTCTGTAATATGTCTGAAACATCTCTGTATTATGTCTGTAATATGTCTGTAACATGTCAGTAACATGTGTAACATGTCTGCAACATCTCTGTTACATGTCTGTAACATGTTTTTAACATGACTGTTACATATCTGTAACATCTCTGTAACACATTTGTAACATGTCTTTAACATTTCTCAAATATGTCTTTAACATGTCTGTAAATGTCTGTAACATCTCTGTGACATGTCTTTAACATGTCTGTAACATGACTGTAACATGTGTGTAACATGTCTGTAACATCTCTGTTATATGTTTGTAATATGTTTTTAATATGTCTAAAATATACCTGTAACATGTCTGTAACATATCTGTAATATGTCTTTAATATGTCTGTAACATGCCTTTAACATGTCTGTAATATATCTGTGACATGTCTGCAACATGTCTGTAACATGTCTCTAACATGTCTCAGGATTTCGAAACATGTCTGTTTCATGTCTGCAACATGTCTGTAACATATCCCAATAATATATTTGTAACATTTTATCTGTGACATGTTTGAAACATGTCTGTAAAATATCTGTAACATCTCTTTAACATGTCAGTAACATGTCTGTAACATGCCTGTAACATGTCTGTAATATGTCTGTGTTATGTCTGTAACATGTCTTTAACATGCCTGTAACATGTCTGTAACATACCTAAAATATGTCTGTTACATGTCTGTAACATTTCTGTAACATGTCTGTAACATGTCTGTAACATCTTTGTAACATGTTTTTAACATATCTGAAACATATTTGTAACATGTCTTTAATATGTATGTAACATGTCCCCAATATATCAGTAATATCTCTGTAAAATATCTGTAAGATGTCTTTAATAATGTATTTAACATGGTCTGTAATATACCTGTAAAATATATCAATAACATGTCTATAACATGTCAGTAATATTTCTGCAACATCCTGTAACATGTCCGTAACATGTCTTTATAATGTCTGTAATATGGCTGTAATATATTTGTAATATGTCTGTAGCATGTCTGTAAAATTCTGTAATATGTCTTTAACATGTAAGCAACATGTCTGTAACAGATCTGTAACACGTCTTCAAAATGTATGTAATATGTCTGTAACATGTCTGTAACATATATGACACATGTCTATAACATTTCAGTAACATGTCTGTAACATGCCTGTAACATGTCCGTAACATGTCTCTATTATTTCTGTAACATGTCTGTAATATATTTGTAATATGTCAATACCATGACTGTAAAATGTCTGTAACATGCCTGTAACATGTCTGCAACATGTCTGAAACTGTCTGTAACAGGTCTGTAACATGTCTATAATGTCTGTAACATGTCTGTAACATGTCTGTAACATTTCTGTAAAATGTTTTTAGCTGTCTGTAACATATCTGTAATATGTCTGTAACATGTCTGTAACATGTCTGTAATATATCTGTAATATCTCTGTAACATGTCTGTAACATGTCTGTAAAAAAGTCTTTAACATGTCTGTAACATGTCTGTAACATGTCTGTAACATGTCTGTAACATGTCTGTAAATGTCTGTAACATGTCTGAAACATTCTGTTTGTAACATGTCTAATGTCTGTAACATGTTTGTAAGATTCTTAATATGACTGTAACATCTTTGTAAAATGTTTTTAACAGGTATGTAACATATCTTTAACATGTCAGTGACATGTCTGTAACATATCTGTATTATGTCTGTAATAAGTCTGTAACATGTCTAAAATAAGTCTGTAAATGTTTTTCACATGTCTATAATATGTCTGCAACATGTCTGGAATATCCCTGTAACATGTCCGTAACATGTCTGTAACATGTCTGTAACATGTCTGTAAATGTCTGTAACATGTCTGTAATATATCTGTAAAATGCCAGTAATATGTTTATAAAATGTCTATAATGGCTGTAACATATTTGTAACATGTCTGTAACATGCCTGTAACATGTCTGTAATATGTCTTTAACATGTCAGTAACATGTCTAAAAAATATCCGTAACATGTATGCATCATGTTGGTAACATTTCTGTAACAAGTCTGTAACATATCTTGTAAACATACCTATAACATATCAGTAACATGTCAGTAACATGCCTGTAACATTTCTGTAACATGACTTCACATGTCTTTAATATGTCTGTAACATGTCTGTAACATACCTGTAATATTTCTGTAACATATCTGTAACTGTCCGTAATATGTCTGTAACATGTCTGCAACATGTCTGTAATAGGTCTGTAACATGTCTGTAACATGTCTGTAACATATCTGTAACATGCCCGTAACATGTCTGTAACATGTCTGTAACATGGCTGTACAGGTCTGCGTAACATGTCTGTACATGGCTGTAACATTTCTGTAACATGTCTGTAACATGTCTGTAACATGTCTGTAACATATCTGTAACATGTCTGTAACATGTCTGTAACATGCCTGGAATATGATCTGTATCATGTTGTAACATGTCTGTAATATTTCTGTAACATGTCTTTAACATGGCTGTAACATTTCTGTAACATGTCTGTAACATGTCTGTAACATGTCTGTAACATGTCTGTAACATGTCTGTAACATGTCTGTAACATGTCTGTAACATGTCTGCATTACGTCTGTACGTGTGTAACATGTCTGTAACATGTCTGCAAACATGTCTGTAACATGGCTGTAACATGATCTGTAACATGTCTGTAATATTTCTGTAACATGTCTGTAATATATCTGTAACATCTCTGTAATATGTCTATAACATGTCTGTGACATGTCTGTAACATGTCTGAAACATGTCAGTAACATGTCTGCATCATGTATGATAAACATGTCTGCAATATGGGTCTGTAACATGTCTGCAACATGGGTGTGACATGTCTGTAACATATTTTTAACATGTCTGTAACATATCTGTAACATGTCTGTTACATGTCTGTAACATGTCTTTAACATGTCTGTAACATGTCTCAAGATGCATGTAACATGTTCTGTAACATATCTGTAGTATGTCTGAAACATGTCTGAAACATGTCTGTAATATGTTTGTAACATGTCAGGAAAATGTTAGAAACATGTCTGCAACATGCCTGTAATATGTCTTTAATATGTCTGTAACATGTCTGTAACAGTCTGTAAATACTTGTAACATGTCTGAAACATGTCTGTAACATGTCTGCATAAGGCCTGCAACATATCTATAACATGTCTGTAACATGGGTGTAACATGTCTGTAACATGTCTGTAACATCTCTGTAACATGTCTGTAACATGTTTTAAGAATGCCTGTTACATGTCTGTATCATGTCTGTTACATGCCTGTAACAAGACTTTAACATGTCTGTAAATGTCTCTAATATGTATTGTAATATGTTCTGTAACAGTCTGTGACATGTCTTTAACATGCCTGTTAGATGTCTGTAACATGTTTATCAGATGTCTATAAAATGACAAAAATATGTCTGCAACATACTTGTAATATGTCTGTAACATGTCTGTAACTGTCTGCAAAATTCTTTAACTGTCTGTAACTGTCTGTAACTGTCTGTAACTGTCTGTAACATGGGTGTAGCTGTCTGTAACTGTCTGTAACTGTCTGTAATGTCTGTACTCTCTGTGTTTTGTGCTGTCTGTAACTTCTGTACTTTCTGTACTGTCTGTACTGTCTGTTGTCTAAACTTAACTTCTTAATGGGTGTCTTCTGTAATTCTGTACTTTCTGTACTCTCTGTACTTCTTAAAATCCTTACTTTCTACTGTTTGTACTTCTGTACTTCTGTACTTCTGTACTTCTTTGTTACTTCTTAACTCCTTACTTCTTTTACTTCTCTTTTCTTAATTCTTTAATGGGTTACTTCTTAATGGGTTTTAAGACTTCCTTATTCGTGTTCTTATTCTACTGTCTTTTTATTTATTTTTTTTTCTATAACATGTCTGTAAAATGATCTGTAATATATTTGTAACATGTCTGTAAACATGTCTGTAACATGGGTGTAGCATGCTTGTAACATGCCTGTAACATGTCTGCAACATGTCTGTAACAGGTCTGTAACATGTCTGTAACATATCTGTAACATGCCTGTAACATGTCTGAAACATGCCTGCTACATGTCTCTAACATTTCTGTAAAATGCCTATTACATGAGCTGTCACATGTCTGTAACATGGCTGTAACATGTCTTTAACATGTCTGTAATATGTCTTTAACATGCCTGTTAGATATCTGTAACATGTCTGTTACATGTCTTTAACAAGTCTGCAACATGACTGTAATATATTTGTAATATGTCTGAAACATGTCTGTAACATGTCTGTAATGTCTTTAATATGTTTGTAACATGTCTGTAACATGTCTGTAACATGTCTGTAACATGGCTGCAGCATGTATGCAACATGTCTGTAACATGCCTGTAACATGTCTGCAACATCTATGTAAATGTTTTTAATATTTCTGTAACATATCTTTAACATGGCTGTAACATGTCTGTAACATGGGTGTAGCATGTATGAAACATGTATGCAACTGTCTGTAACTGGGTGTGCTGTCTGTATTGTCTGCACTTTCTGTTTCTGTGTCTGTAAAATGCCTGTACTTTCTGTACTGTTTGTACTGTCTGTACTGTCTGTACTGTCTGTACTGTCTGCTCTGTTGGTCTGTACTGCCTGGGTGTCTGCTCTGTTACTGTCTGCTTTTCTGTAAATTCTTTAATGGGTGTCTTCTAATGGGTGTGTGTTATGTCCTTTGTCGTGGTTCTGTCTGTCGTACTGTTTCTCTGTTCTTCTGTTTCTTTTTTTCTTCTTTTGTTTTGTTGTTTTTTTTTGTTGGGTGTTTATTTTAAACATGTCAGTAGCAGGTCTGTAATATGTCTGTAACATGTCTTTAACAGCCTGTAACATGTCTGCAACATGTCTGTAAAATATTTGCCATATTTCTATAAAATGTCATTAACAGGTCTGTAATATGTCTGTAACATGTTTTTAACATGTCTTTAACAAGTCTGTAACATGTCTGTAACATGTCTGAAAAATGTCTTTAACATGTCTGTAACTGTCATTAACAAGTCTGTAATATGACTGTAACATGTCTGTAACATGTCTGTAACATGTCTGTAATATGTTTGTAACATGTCTGTAACATGGTTGTAGCATGTCTGTAACATGTCTGTAACATGTTTTTAGCATGTCTGCAACATGTATGCAACATTTCTGTAACATGCCTGTAACATATCCGTAACATGTATGCAACATGTCTGCAATATTTCTGTAAAATGTCTTTAACATGGGTGTAACATGTCTGTAACATGGGTGTAACATGTATGTCTGAAACATGTATTTAACATGTCTGCATGGCTGTAACATTTCTGTAACATGTCTTTAACATATGCTGTAATATGTCTGTAACAGGTCTGTAAAATTTCTGTAACATGTCTATAACATGTCTGTAACATGTCTGTAACATGTCTGAAAATATCTGTAACATGTCTGTAACATGTCTGTAACATATCTTAACATGTCTGTAACATGTTTGTAATATGTCTGTAACATGTCTGTAACATGTCAGTAACATGTCTGTAATATGTCTGTAATATGTCTGTAACATGTCTGTAACATGTCTGTAACATGCCTGTAACATGTCTGTAACATGTCTGTAACATGTTTTTAAATATGCCTGTAACATGTCTGTAACATGTCTGTAACATGTCTGTAACATGTCTGTAACATGTCTGTAACATGTCTGTAACATATCTGTAACATGTCTGTAACACGTCTGTAACATGTCTGTACATGTCTGTAACATATCTGCGTTATGTCTGTAACATTTCTGTAACTGTCTTTAACATTTCTGTAACATGTCTGTAACATGTCTGTAACATGTCTGTAACATGTCTGTAATATATCTGAAACATGTCTATAACATGTCTGTAACATGTCTTAACATGTCTGAAAATGTCTAAAAATCTCTGTAACATGTCTGTGTAACATGTCTGTTACATGTCTGTAACATGTCTGTAACATGTCTGTAAGATGTCAGAACATGTCTGTAACATGTCTGTAACATGTCTTATCATGTCTGTAACATGTCTGGATATGTCTGTAACATCTCTGTAACATGTCTGAAACATGTTTGTAACATGTCTGTAACATGTTTGTAACATGTCCATAACATGTCTGTAACATATCTGTAACATGTTTGTAACATGTCTGTAACATATCTGTAACATATCTGTAACATATCTGTAACATATTTATAACATGTCTGTAATATGTCCTTAACATGTCTGTAATATGTCTGTAACATTTCTGTAACATGTCTTTAACATGTCTGTAACATGTCTGAAAATGTCATGTCTGCAACATGTCTCTAACATGTCTGTAAAATGTCTGTAATATGTCTGTAATATATCTGTTACATGTTGAAACATGTCTGTAACATGTCTGTAACATGTCTGTAACATGTCTGTAAATGTCTGTAACATGTCTGTAACATGTCTGTAACATATCTGTAACATGCTGTAATAGAAAATGTCTGTAACATGTCTGTAACATGTCTGTAACATGTCTGCAACATGTCTGTTACTTGTCTGTAACATGTTTTTAACATGCCTGTAACATGTCTGTAACATGTCTGTAACATGTCTGTAAACATGTCTGTAATATGTCTGTAACATGTCTGTAACATGTCTGTAACATGTCTGTAATATGTCTGTAACATATCTGTAACATGCCTTAACATGTCTGTAACATGTCTCCAACATGTCTGTGAATATATTTGCAACATTTCTATTTTATGTCTGAACATGTCTTTGTAACATGTTTGTAACATATATAAACATGTTGTAACATGTCTATAACATGTCTGTAACATGTTTGTAATATGTCTGTAACATGTCTGTAACATGTCTGTAACATGTCCGAAACATGTCTGTACATGTCTGTAACATGTATGTAACATGTCTGTAACATGTCTGTAACATGTCTGTAACATGTCTGTAACATGTCTGTAAAATGTCTGTAAAACGTCTGTAACATGTCTGTAACATGTCTGTAACATGTCTGTAACATGCTAAATGTCTGCAACATGTCTGCAACATGTCTGTAATATTTCTGTAACATGTTTAAACATGTCTGTAACATATCTGTAACATGTCTGTAACATGTCTGTAACATGTCTGTAACATGTCTGTAACATGTCTGTAACATGTCTGTAACATGTCTGTAACATGTCTGTAACATGTCTATAACATGTCTGTAACATGTCTGTAACATGTCTGTAACATGTCTGTTACATGTCTGTAACATGTCTGTAACATGTCTGTAACATATCATTCTGTAACATATCTGTAACATATCTATAATGTCTGTAACATGCCTGTAACATGTCTTTAACATGTCCGTAACATGTCTGTAACATGTCTGTAACATGTCTGTAATATGTCCGTAACATGTCTGTCTGTAACATGTCTGTAACATGTCTGTAACATGTCTGTAACATGTCTGTAGCATGTCTCTAACATGTCTGTAACATGTCTGCAACATGTATGCAACATGTCAGTAACATGTCTGTAACATTTTTGTAACATGTCTGTAATATGTTTGTAACATATCTGTAAATGTCTGTAACATGTCTGTAACATGCCTGTAACATGTCCTGTAACATGTCTGTAACATGTCTGTAATATGTCTGTAACATGTGCGTAACATGTCTGTAACATGTCTGGATGTCTGTAACATGTCTGTAACATGTCTGTAACATGTCTGTAACATGTCTGTAAGATGTCTGTAACATGTCTGTAACATGTCTGTACATGTTTGTAACATGTCTGTAATATATCTATAACATGTCTGTAACATGTCTGTAACATGTCTCCACATGTCTGTAATATGTCTGTAACATGTCTGTAACATGTCTGTAACATGTCTGTAACATGTCTGTAACATGGCTGTAAGATGTCTGTAACATGCTCTGTAACATGTCTGTAACATGTCTTTAACATGCCTGTAACATGTCTGTAACATGTCCGTAACATGTCTGTAACATGTCTGTAACATGTCTGTAACATGTCTGTAACATGGCTGAAACATGTCTGTAACATGTCTGTAACATGTCTGTAATATATCTTTAATATGTCTGTAACATGTCTGTAATATGTCTGTAACATGTCTGTAACATGTCTGTAACATGTCTGTAACATGTCTGTAACATGTCTGTAACATGCCTGAACATGTCTGTAACATGCCTGTAACATGTCTGTAATATGTCTGTAAATATCTGTAACATGTCTGTAACATGTCTGTAATATGTCTGTAACATGTCTGGAACAGGTCTGTAACATGTCTGTAACATGTCTGTAACATGTCTGTAACATGTCTGTAACATGTCTGTAACACGTCTGTTACATGTCTGTAACATGCCTGTAACATGTCGGTAACATGTATGCAACATGTCTGTAACATGTCTGTAACATGTCTGTAATATGTCCGTAACATGTCTGTAACATGTCTGTAACATGTCTGTAACATGTCTGTAACATGTCTGTAACATGTCTGAAACATGTATGCAACATGTCTGTAACATTTCTGTAACATGTCTGTAACATGTCTGTAACATGTCTGTAACATGTCTGTAACATGTCCGTAACATGTCTGTAACATGTCTGTAACATATCTGTAACATGTCTGTAACATGTCTGTAACATGTCTGTAACATGTCTGTAACATGTCTGTAAGATGTCTGCAACATGTCTGTAACATGTCTGTAACATATCTGCATCATGTATGCAATATGTATCAACATTTCTGTAACATGCCTTTAACATGTGTGTAACATGCCTTTAACATGTGTTTAACATGTTTGTAACATGTCTTAATACTGTCCGTAACATGTCTGTAACATGTCTGTAACATGTCTGTATCATGTGGCAACATATCTGTAACATGTCTGTAAAATGTCTGTCACATGGTCTGTAACATGTCTGTAACATGGCTGTAACATGTCTGTAACATGTCTGTAACATGTCTGTAACATGTCTGTAACATGTCTGTAACATGTCTGTAACATGTCTGTAACATGTCTGTAACATGTCCGTAACATGTCTGTAACATGTCTGTAACATGTCTGTTAACATGTCTGTAACATGTTTGTAAACATGTCTGTAACATTTCTGTAAAATGTCTTTAAACATGGCTGTAACATGTCTGTATTATGGCTGTAACATGTCTGTAACATGCCTGTAACATGTCTGTAACATGTCTGAAACATGTCTGTAACATGTCTGTAACATTTCATGTAAAATGACTTTAACATGGGTGTAACATGTCTGTAACATGGGTGTAACATGCCTGAAACATGTCTGTAACATGTCAGTAACATGTCTGTAACATGTCCGTAACATGTCTGTAACATGTCTGCAACATGTCTGTAACATGTCTGTAAAATGCTTGTCACATGTCTATAACATGTCAGAAATATGTCTGTAATATTTCTGTAAAATGTCTGTAACATGGCTGTAATATGTCTGTAACATGGATATGTAAAACATATCTTTAATATTTCAGTAAAATGTCTTTAATATATCTGTAACATGTCTTTAACATGGCTGCAACATGTCTTTAACATGTCTGTAAAATATTTGTCACATTCTTAACATGTCGTAACATGTCTGTAACATGTCTGAACATGTCTGTAACATGTCTGAAACATGTCAATAACAGTGTGCAACATGTCTGTAATACGTCGTGTAACATGGGTGTAACATGTCTGTAACATGGCTGTAACATGTAACATGTCTGTAACATGTTTGTAACATGTCTGAAACATGTCTGTAACATGCCTGTAACATGTCTTTATCAAGTGTGCAACATGACTGTAACATTTCTGTAACATGTCTGTAACATGGCTGTAACATGTCTGTAATATGTCTGTAACATGTCTTTAACATGTCTGTAACATGTCTGAAACATGTCTGTAACATGTCTGTAACATGTCATTATCATGTATGCAACATGTCTGTAACATGTCTGTAACATGACTGTTACATGCCTGTAACATATCTGTAACACATTTGTAACATGTCTGTAACATGTGTGCAACATCTCTGTTACATGTCTGTAACATGTTTTTAGCATCTCTGTAATATATCTGTAACATGTCTGTAACATGTCTGTAACATGTCTGTAACATGTCTGTAACATGTCTGTAACATGTCTGTAACATGTCTGTAACACGTCTGAAACATGTCTGTAACATGTCTGTAACATGTCATCATTATGTATGCAACATGTCTGTAACATGTCTATAACATGTCTGTAACATGACTGTTACATGCCTGTAACATATCTGTAACACATTTGTAACATGTCTGTAACATGTGTGCAACATCTCTGTTACATGTCTGTAACATGTTTTTAGCATCTCTGTAATATATCTGTAACATGTCTGCAACATCTCTGTTACATGTCTGTAACATGTTTTTAGCATGTCTGTAATATATCTGTAACATGTCTGTAACATGTCTGTAACATGTCTGTAACATGTCTGTAACATGTCTGTAACATGTCTGTAACATGTCTGTAACATGTCTGTAACATGTCTGTAACATGTCTGTAACATGTCTGTAACATGTCTGTAACATGTCTGTAACATGTCTGTAACATGTCTGTAACATGTCTGTAACATGTCTGTAACATGTCTGTAACATGTCTGTAACATGTCTGTAACATGTCTGTAACATGTCTGTATATGTCTGAACATGTCTTAACATGTCTGTAACATGTCTGTAATCTATTTGTAACATCTCTGTTACAAGTCTGTCAACATGTCTTTAACATGTCTATAACATGTCCTTAGCATGTCTGTAATATGTCTGTAACATGTCTGTAACATGTCTTTAACATGCCTTAACATGTCTGTAACATGTCTGTAACATGTCTGTAACATGTCTGTAACATGTCTGTAACATGTCTGTAACATATAAGTAACATGTCTGTAACATGTCTGTAATATGTCTGAAACATGTCTGTAACATGTCTGTAAAATGTCTGCATCATGTATGCAACATGTCTGTAACATGTCTGTAATATATTTGTAATATATCTGTTACATGTCTGTAACATGTCTGTAAAATGTCCGTAACATGTCTGTAACATGTCTGTAATATATTTGTAATATCTCTGTAACATGTCTGTAACATGTCTGTAAAATGCCTGTAACATGTCTGTAACATGTCTGTAACATATCTGCATCATGTATGCATCATGTATGCAACATGTCTGTAACATGTCTGTAACATGGGTGTAGCATGTCTGTAACATGTCTGTAACATCTCTGTAACATGTCTGTTACATGTTTTTAGCATGTCTGTAATATATCTGTAACATCTCTGTTAAAAGTCTGTAATATGTCTTTAACATGTCTGTAACATGTCCTTAGCATGTCTGTAATATGTCTGTAACATGTATGTAACATGTCCTTAACATGTCTGTAACATGTCTGTATCATGTCTGTAACATGTCTGTAACATGTCTGCATCATGTAAGCAACATGTCTGTAACATGTCTGTAATATGTCTGAAACATGTCTGTAACATGTCTGTAACATGTCTTTAACATGTCTGTAAAATGTCTGCATCATGTATGCAACATGTCTGTAACAAGTCTGTAATATATTTGTAAAATATCTGTTACATGTCTGAAACATGTCTGTAAAATGTCCGTAACATGTCTGTAACATGTCTGTAATATATTTGTAATATCTCTGTAACATGTCTGTAACATGTCTGTAAAATGCCTGTAACATGTCTGTAACATGTCTGTAACATGGGTGTAGCATGTCTGTAACATGTCTGCAACATCTCTGTAACATGTCTGTAACATGTTTTTAGCATGTCTGTAATATATCTGTAACATCTCTGTTACATGTCTGTAACATGTCTTTAGCATGTCTGTAACATGTCCTTATGTAGTATGTGCGTTGAAACGTCTTTGACCGAGTATTACGTATAAACACTTGGGCTTTTCATCGAAAGGAAATTCAACTTGTGTATGACTGACTAGGCTTCGTGCACTTCTTGCTCCGGGCTTTCTGCTCGCCGGATGGGGCGGGGTTCTTTCCCTAATCTCGTCCTTACGGGCCTATAAAAACAAAGATTAAGTGTCTTTTACTTTCTGACTAAAATGATAAAAAAAGAGTATGTGTTTGCATAAGTCGGTTTGATCAATGGACTGTTATGGACGACTGATTTCGGAATAGGATGGCTGGGATGCACTAGATGTTATGTGCTGTGTCCTTCTTTACCCACCCCTGCCTTGGTGACGCCTGTTGTATAGTGTTTGGGTCTTCGTATAATCTTTAACATATTATTCACTGCGCTGCGGAACTTATGTGCCACCTATCTGTTCCGGCGACGAACCATTGAGAGGCATATTAGAAGTGGGTGGTGTGATTCATTTTGCTTACTGACTTCATTTATTACAAAGATCCAATTCAATTTCAAGGTAAAACATGATTAGGTTTCACAACATATTTAGGACTTTAAGATATTTAAGAAAAATTTCTATGCACGGGAACTCATATCATATCTTTTAAAAGATAACATAGTCGCAAAATCTACTCTCTCTCACATGACGGTACGTGTCCGCTATTGACTTGTCCATAATCATCTTAATTTATACATACTGTTTCGATAGTTACCACTCTCACAAAAATTCGCTTCATTCTTCTGTCTGTAGGCTAGGGCCTTCCGATGCAGGAGCTGTTGAGCTGTCGGTCCAAGAATTATTTAAATGATTATGGTAGATTCATGCGTGGAGCGAAAGGAAAATTATAGATGACTGTGATAGTTCCTCATGCGCACATTTTTACAATGTTCAAGCTTTATGTAGGAAATACAAATTAATTAATACAATTGTTTAAAGGTAAGTTTTAGAAATTATATCAACTGGGCGAACGATACTAAATTTTATGGCAGTGCCATGTCACCTGGGCGTGCATTGCACGTTGATCGAAATTGAGTTGAGCGCTACGACACTACACGCGTAGCGTGTTAGCTACAGCCGTACACGGGCGAAAAGTCTAGCGCCGTCTCTCAAGGCAATAACCGAGCGTGGTCTCACTGTGCAATGATTTTAGCGCAATCGTACTGTGAAGAAATATAGCAATACTCCTGAAAGTGTGTTTGCGTTTAACCAGTTGCAGATCTCCCGTTTATTACAGAGAACAAAGTTGATTTTTAGAGTTTGTTATGTCTTTAAATGGTATAATCCGATTGATTTTCCTTGATCGTTTTGTAGCTCAATAATATACGTCTGTTCTATGCTTTCGCAACACTTGGCTTGCAAACATGAAAAACAGGTTTGCTAACTTTATGATTAAATTCCTTTCCCATGTCGTTACTCTGTGCAAAATTTCTGGCGTAAACAGAATCACCGGGCTTAAGCTGAACTGGATCTGCTGCGTAGATTATATCTTAGCGCGTTATCATCTCTGTTCTTGTCTGTTCTTTCTTTTCTTTAGCGTTGGCGAACCTGCAATACATCGGCCCGTGTCAAATGCACATCGTCAGCCAATGCATTTCAGTTTGCGCAACAAGTCATAGTCTTTACCATTACACATCATGTTCTGACCTTGAAACAGAGGTATAGGGAGAGTATCCCGTACTGCAATGGATAGTAGATCTAAATGAACCACTTATTTCATTCAAATTTCATTTCCCATTGGGCATGATCTTTTCCTATATATGCTCGAATTTGCAGCAAGTACCGAGCGATTGTGAGACGCTCGCTGGCGTTCGCCTGTCGGAGAATAGATTGCAGTGCAAATTTGCGTAATGCCAAAAGCGTGTTAGAAAATGATTTAAATTCTCCTGATTTGAATTGAGAACCATTTGTCAGTATAGTATTACTTCTGAAACACATTATGGAAGAAGCTGAAGTTTCCAAGAATTTCACATATCTTGATGGACGTAAATTTCTTTAAAGGTTGTAAGAAATGAAATTTTCTAAAGTGGTCAAACATTATGTAATCCTAGGTTTCTGTTTCCTTTCTGGACTTTGTTGTAAGTCATAGTAATATATATTTTCTGGAACGGTCTATCCGAAGTCTATGGGTTTTCCCATAGGCGGTCTCAGAACTGTATTGGAGTTTTTGGTCATTCGGCAGGATGAACATCAGTAACAACGTACTTCCGAATCGCAGTTGCCAGTGCCAGGCCAATATATATATCTTTAATTTTTCTATCATCTTGTTTGGTACTTGCTGTAACAATGTGACTGCGTCTGGGGGGTGTCGTGTGCCCGACTCAACACTTCTGCCCTGTAGTCCCTTCGGTATCCAAAGTTTCCATGATTCGGTACATTCTTGCATAAAGTCTTTTCCTGTTGAAAACTCGGTACGTTTATAAATAAGGTTATCTACAATTTTAAGATCTGGAAGTCTCGCTATATTTCTGATATTTGGTTCTTTAGTTTCTAGATATATCTGCAGAGGTGAATTCTTTTGATGACAAATCAACAATTGGGCCAAAACTTGAGAATTCACTAACTTCATCTTTATCACAACGGGATAACGCATCGGCTACCACATTTTGTGATCCGCGGCGATGTAGAATTGAAAATTGAAACCCCTGAACATGTTTAATGACCAAGCGCGCCAGTCGACCTAACAAATCATTCTGTTTCATCAACCATTTAACGCGCGGAGGTGGGTCAGGTAACTTACCGTGAATTCTTGTCCTTTCAATATAGGAACGAAATTTATAAATACCTTGATAACTGCTAAGCATTCTAATTCTGTGACGGGGGGGAGTTGCTTGCTGGCTTGCGATGTTTAGTGGACATGTATGCTATCGGCATTTCTGCTCCGTCATCATTGGCTTGTGCCAAGAACAACCAAGTCCGTAATTGACTGTGCATCGCATTGTAATAAAAACGGTTTAGAAAATTCAGGTGTACTTAATATAAGTGTGGTACTTAGCTTTTCTTTGAGCTTAACATTTGTGTAACATGTCTGTAACATGTCTGTAAAATGTCTGTAACATGCCTGTTACATGTCTGTAACATATCTGTAACATGTCTGTAACATGTCTGTAACATGTCTGTAATATATTTGTAATATCTCTGTTACATGTCTGTAACATGTCTGTAACATGTCTGTAATATATTTGTAATATCTCTTTAACATGTCTGTAACATGTCTGTAAAATATCTTTAACACGTCTGTAACATGTCTGCATCATGTATGCAACATGTCTGTAACATGTCTGTAACATGTCTGTAACATGTCTGTAACATGTCTGTAACATGTCTGTAACATGGGTGTAGCATGTCTGTAAAATGTCTGTAACATGTCTGTAACATGTCTGTAACATGTCTGTAACATGTCTGTAACATGTCTGTAACATGTGTGCATCATGTATGCAACATGTATGTAACATTTCTGTAACATATTTGTCACATGTCTTTGACATGTCAGTAACACTTCTGCAACATGCCTGTAACATGTCTGTAACATGTCTGTAATATATTTGTAATATTTCTGTAACATGTCTGTAAAATGTCTTTAACATATCTGTAACATGTCTGTAACATGTCTGAAACATGTCTGAATCATGTATGCAACATGTATGTAACATGTCTTTAACATGTCTGTAACATGTCTGAAACATGTCTGTAACATGTCTGTAACATGTCTGTAACATGTCTGTATCATGTCTGTAACATGTCTGTATCATATCTGTAACATGTCTGCATCATGTATGCAACATATCTGTAACATGCCTGTAACATGTCAGCAATATTTCTGTAACATGTCTGTAACATGTCTTTAGCATTTCTGTAACATGTCCTTAGCATGTCTGTAATATGTTTGTAACATGTCTGTAACATGCCTGTAACATGTCTGTAACATGTCTTCATCATGTATGCAACATGTCAGTAACATGTCTGTAACATATTTGTCACGTGTCTATAACATGTCAGTAACATGTCTGCAACATGCCTGTAACATGTCTGTAACATGTCCGTATTTTTGTATTCTGTATTTTGTATGTCTGTTGGGTGTGTTGTTTCTGTTTTTTTTCTTGTTGTTCTTGTTTGTTGTTGATTCTGTAACATGTCTGTAACATATCTGTAACATGTTGTAACATGTCTGTAACATGCCTGTAACATGTGTGTAACATGTCTGTAATGTTTTTTTATGTCTTTAACATATCTGTAACATGTCCTTACATGCCTGTAAATATCTGAACATATCTGTAACATGTCTGTAACATGTCTGTAACATGTCTGTAACATGTCTGTAACATGTCTGTAACATGTCTGTAGCATGTCTGTAACATGTCTGTAACATGTCTGTAACATGTCTTTAACATGTCTGTAACATGTCTGTAACATGTCTGTAACATGTCTGTAACATGTCTGTAACATGTCTGTAACATGTCTGTATCATGTCTGTAACATGTCTGTAACATGTCTGTAACATGTCTGTAACATGTCTGTAACATGTCTGTAACATGTCTGTAACATGTCTGAAACATGTCTGTAACATGTCTGTAACATGTCTGTAACATGTCTGTAACATGTCTGTAACATGTCTGTAACATGTCTGTAACATGTCTGTAACATGTCTGTAACATGTCTGTAACATGTCTGTAACATCTCTGTAACATGTCTGTAACATGTCTGTAACATGTCTGTAACATGTCTGTAACATGTCTGTAACATGTCTGTAACATGTCTGTAACATGTCTGTAATATATCTTAATATGTCTGTAACATGTCTGTAACATGTCTGTAACATGGCTGTAACATGTCTGTAACATGTCTGTAACATGTCTATAACATGTCTGTAACATGTCTGTAAATGTCTGTAACATGTCTGTAACATGTCTGTAAATGTCTGTAAATGTCTGTAACATGTCTGTAACATGTCTGTAACATGTCTGTAATATCTCTGTAACATGTCTGTAACATGTCTGTAACATGTCTGTAAATGTCTGTAACATGTCTGTAACATGTCTGTAACATGTCTGTAATATGTCTGTAACATGTCTGTAACATGTCTGTAACATGTCTGTATCATGTCTGTAATATGTCTGTAATATATCTGTAACATGCCTGTAATATGTCTGTAACATGTCTGTAACATGTCTGTAACATGTGTGTAACATGTCTGTAACATGTCTGTAACATGTCTGTAACATGCCTAAACATGTCTGTAACATGTCTGTAACATGTCTGTAACATGTCTGTAACATGTATGCAACATGTCTATAACATGTCTAAAATATTCTGTAATATATCTGTAATATGTCTGTAACATGTCTGTAACATGTCTGTAACATGTCTGTAACATGTCTGTAACATGTCTGTAACATGACTGTAACATGTCTGTAACATGTCTGTAACATGTCTGTAACATGTCTGTAACATGTCTGTAACATGTCTGTAACATGTCTGTGACATGTCTGTAACAGGTTTGCAACATGTCTGTAACATCTCTGCAACATGTCTGTAAAATGTCTATAACAGGTTTTTAACATGTCTATAACATGTCTGCAACATGTCTGTAAAATGTCTGTAAAATGTCTGTAACATGTCTGTAACATGTCTTTAACATGTCTGTAACATGTCTGTAACATGGCTGTAGCATGTCTGTAACATGTCTGTAAAATGTCTGTAACATGTCTATAACATGTCTGTAACATATCTGCAACATGTCTGTAACATGTCTGTAACATGTCTGTAACATGTCTGTAACATGTCTGTAACATGTCTGTAACATGTCTGTAAACATGTCTGTAACATGTCTGTAACATGTCTGTAACATGTCTGCAACATGTATGTAACATGTCTGTAACATGTCTGTAACATGTCTGTAACATGTCTGAAACATGTCTGTAACATGTCTGTAACATGTCTGTAACATGTCTGTAACATGTCTGTAATATGTCTGTAACATGTCTGTAATATGTCTGTAACATGTCTGTAACATGTCTATAACATGTCTGTAACATGTCTGAAACATGTCTGAAACATGTCTGTAACATGTCTGTAACATGTCTGTAACATGTCTGAACATGTCTGTAACATATCTGTAACATGTCTGTAACATGTCTGTAACATGTCTGTAACATGTCTGTAACATGTCTGTAACATGTCTGTAACATGTCTGCAAATCTTGTAACATGCCTGTAACATGTCTGTAATATGTCTGTAACATGTCTGTAACATGTCTTTAACATATCTGTAACATGTCTTTAGCATGTCTGTAACATGTCTGTAACATGTCTGTAACATGTCTGTAACATGTCTGTAACATGTCTGTAACATGTCTGTAACATGTCTGTAACATGTTTGTAACATCTCTGTACATGTCTGTAACATGTCTGTAACATGTCTGTAACATGTCTGTAACATGTCCTTAACATGTCTGCAACATGTCTGTAACATGTCTGTAACATGTCTGTAACATGTCTGTAACATGTCTGTAACATGTCTGTAACATGTCTGTAACATGTCTGTAACATGTCTGTAACATGTCTGTAACATGTCTGCAACATGTCTGTAACATGTCTGTAACATGTCTGTAACATGTCTGTAACATGTCTGTAACATGTCTGTAACATGTCTGTTACATGTCTGTAACATGTCTGTAACATGTCTGTAACATGTCTGTAACATGTCTGTAACATGTTTGTAACATCTCTGTACATGTCTGTAACATGTCTGTAACATGTCTGTAACATGTCTGTAACATGTCTGTAACATGTCTGTAACATGTCTGTAACATGTCTGTTACATGTCTGTAACATATCTGTAACATGTCTGTAACATGTCTGTAACATGTCTGTAACATGTCTGTAACATGTCTGTAACATGTCTGTAACATGTCTGTAACATGTCTGTAACATGTCTGTAACATGTCTCTAACATGTCTGTAACATGTCTGTAACATGTCTGTAACATGTCTGTAACATGTCTGTAACATGTCTGTAACATGTCTGTAACATGTCTGTAACATGTCTGTAACATGTCTGTAAAATGTCTGTAACATGTCTGTAACATGTCTGTAACATGTCTGTAACATGTCTGCAACATGTCTGTAACATGTCTGTGTCTGTAACATGTTTGTAACATGTGTAACATGTCTGTTGTAACATGTCTGTAAAATGTCTGTAACAAATATTTTCTGTAACATTTCTGTAACATGTCTGTAATATGTAACATGTCTTAATATTCTATAACATGTCTGTAACATGTCTGTAATATATTAAAATATTCTGTAACATGTCTTAACATGTCTTACATGTCTGTAACATATCTGAAACTGCCTGAAACATGTTAACATGTCTCAATATATGCAACATGTCTGTACATGTCTGTAACATGTCTTAATATGTCTAAACATGTCTGTAACATGTCTTAACATGTCTGTATTTTTTGTAACATGTCTGTAATATGTCTGTAACATGTCTGTAACATGTCTGTAACATGTCTGTAACATGTCTGTAACATGTCTGTAACATGTCTGTAACATGTCTGTAACATGTCTGTAACATGTCTGTAACATGTCTGTAACATGTCTGTAACATGTCCGTAACATGTCTGTAACATGTCTGCAACATGTCTGTAACATGTCTGTAACATGTCTGCAACATGTCTGTAACATGTCTGTAACATGTCTGTAACATGTCTGTAACATGTCTGTAACATGTCTGTAACATGTCTGTAACATGTCTGTAACATGTCTATTATATGTCTGTAACATGTCTGTAACATGTCTGTAAACATGTCTGTAACATGTCTGTAATATGTCTGTAATATCTCTGTAACATGTCTGTAACATGTCTGTAACATGTCTGTAACATGTCTGTAACATGTCTGTAACATGTCTGTAACATGTCTGTAACATGTCTGTAACATGTCTGTAACATATCTGTAACATGTCTGTAACATGTCTGTAACATGTCTGTAACATGTCTGTAACATGTCTGTAACATGTCTGTAACATGTCTGTAACATGTCTGTAATATGTCTGTAACATGTCTGTAACATGTCTGTAACATGTCTGTAACATGTCTGTATTATGTCTGTAACATGTCTGTAACATGTCTGTAATATATTTGTAATATCTCTGTAACATGTCTGTAACATGTCTGTAACATGTCTGTAACATGTCTGTAACATGTCTGTAACATGTCTGTAACATGTCTGTAACATGCCTGTAACATGTCTGAATATGTCTGTAACATGTCGTATCATGTCTGTAACATGTCTGTAACATGTCTGTAACATGTCTGTGTGTAACATGTCTGTAACATGTAACATGTCTGTAACATGTCTGTAACATGTCTGTAACATGTCTGTAACATGTCTGTAACATGTCTGTAACATGTCTGTAACATGTCTGTAACATACCTGTAACATGTCTGTCACATGTCTGTAACATGTTTGTAATATGTATCTGTAACATGTCTGTAACATGTCTGTAACATACTGTAACATGTCCGTAACATGTCTGTAACATGTCTGTAACATGTCCGTAACATGTCTGTAACACGTCCGTAACATGTCTGTAATATGTCTGTAACATGTCTGTAACATGTCTGTAACATGTCTGTAACATGTCTGTAACATGTCTGTAACATGTCTAACATGTCTGTAACATGTCTGTAACATGTCTGTAACATGTCTATAATAACATGTCTGTAACATGTCTGTAACATGTCTGTAACATGTCTGGTAACATGTCTGTAACATGTCTGTAATATGTCTGTAACATGTCTGTAACATGTCTGTAACATGTCTGTAACATGTCTGTAACATGTCTGTAACATGTCTGTAACATGTCTGTAACATGTCTGTAACATGTCTGTAACATGTCTGTAACATGTCTGTAATATGTCTGTAACATGTCTGTAACATGTCTGTAATATGTCTGTAACATGTCTGTAACATGTCTGTAACATGTCTGTAACATGTCTGTAACATGTCTGTAACATGTCTGTAACATGTCTGTAACATGTCTGTAACATGTCTGTAACATGTCTGTAACATGTCTGTAACATGTCTGTAATATGTCTGTAACATGTCTGTAACATGTCTGTAACATGTCTGTAACATGTCTGTAACATGTCTGTAACATGTCTGTAACATGTCTGTAACATGTCTGTAACATGTCTGTAACATGTCTGCAACATGTCTGTAACATGTCTGTAACATTTCTGTAACATGTCTGTAACATGTCTGTAAAATGTCTGTAACATGTCTGTAACATGTCTGTAACATGTCTGTAACATGTCTGTAACATGTCTGTAACATGTCTGTAACATGTCTGTAACATGTCTGTAAAATGTCTGTAACATGTCTGTAACATGTCTGTAACATGTCTGTAACATGTCTGTAACATGTCTGTAACATGTCTGTAACATGTCTGTAACATGTCTGTAACATGTCTGTAACATGTCTGTAACATGTCTGTAACATGTCTGCATCATGTCTGTAACATGTCTGTAACATGTCTGTAACATGTCTGTAACATGTCTGTAACATGTCTGTAACATGTCTGAAACATGTCTGTAACATGTCTGTAACATGTCTGTAACATGTCTGTAACATGTCTGTAACATGTCTGTAACATGTCTGTAACATGTCTGTAACATGTCTGTAACATGTCTGTAACATGTCTGTAACATGTCTGTAACATGTCTGTAATATATTTGTAATATCTCTGTAACATGTCTGTAACATGTCTGTAACATGTCTGTAACATGTCTGTAACATATTTGTAACATCTCTGTAACATGTCTGTAACATGTCTGTAACATGTCTGTAACATGTCTGTAACATGTCTGTAACATGTCTGTAACATGTCTGCAACATGTCTGTAACATGTCTGTAACATGTCTGTAACATGTCTGTAACATGTCTGTAACATGTCTGCAACATGTCTGTAACATGTCTGTAACATGTCTGTAATATATTTGTAATATGTCTGTAACATGTCTGTAACATGTCTGTAAAATGTCTGTAACATGTCTGTAACATGTCTGTAACATGTCTGTAACATGTCTGTAACATGTCTGTAACATGTCTGTAACATGTCTGTAACATGTCTGTAACATGTCTGTAACATGTCTGTAACATGTCTGTAAGCATGTCTGTAACATGTCTGTAACATGTCTGTAACATGTCTGTAACATGTCTGTAACATGTCTGTAACATGCCTTAACATGTTGTCTATAAACATGTCTGTAACATGTCTGTAACATGTCTGTAATATGTCTGCAACATGTCTGTAACATGTCTGTAACATGTCTGTAACATCTTAACATGTCTGTAACATGTCTGTAACATGTCTGTAACATGTCTGTATCATGTCTGTAACATGTCTGTAACATGTCTGTAACATGTCTGTAACATGTCTGTAACATGTCTGTAACATGTCTGTAACATGTCTGTAACATGTCTGTAACATATCTGTAATATGTCTGTAACATGTCTGTAACATGTCTGTAAACATGTCTGTAACATGTCTGTAACATGTCTGTAACATGTCTGTAACATGTCTGTAACATGTCTGTAACATGTCTGTAAACATGTCTGTAACATGTCTGTAACATGTCTGTAACATGTCTGTAACATGTCTGTAACATGTCTGTAACATGTCTGTAACATGTCTGTAACATGTCTGTAACATGTCTGTAACATGTCTGTAACATGTCTGTAACATGTCTGCAAAAATGTCTGTAACATGTATAACATTGTAACATGTCTGTAACAATGTCTGAACATGTCTGAACATGTCTGTAACATGTCTGTAAATGTCTGTAACATGTCTGTAACATATCTGAACATGTTTAACATGTCTGTAACATATTGTAACATGTTGTAACTATGTCTGTAAAATGTATACAACATGTATGTAACATTCTGTAACATATCTGTAACATATCTGTAACATTGTGTAACATGTCTGTAACATGCTGATGTTCTGTAACATATCTGTAAAATGTCTGTAACATGCCTGTAACATATATGTAACATTTGAAACATGTCTGTAACATGTCTGTAACATGTCTGTAACATATCGTTCTTAAATGTTGTAACATATGTAACATATTGTAACATGTCTGAAACATGTGTAACATGTCTGTAACATGTCTGTAACATGTCTGTAACATGTCTGTAACATGTCTGTAACATGTCTGTAACATGTCTGTAACATGTCTGTAACATGTCTGTAACATGTCTGTAACATGTCTGTAACATGTCTGTAACATATCTGCAACATGTCTGTAACATGTCTGTAACATGTCTGTAACATGTCTGTAACATGTCTGTAACATGTCTGTAACATGTCTGCAACATGTCTGTAACATGTCTGTAACATGTCTGTAACATGTCTGTAACATGTCTGTAACATGTCTGTAACATGTCTGTAACATGTCTGTAACATGTCTGTAATATGTCTGTAACATGTCTGTAACATGTCTGTAACATGTCTGTAACATGTCTGTAACATGTGTAACATGTAACATATATGTAACATGTCTGTAACATGTTTGTAACATGTCTGTAACAGAACATTTCTGCAACATGTCTGTAACATGTCTGTAACATGTCTGTAACATGTCTGTAACATGTCTGTAACATGTCTGTAACATGTCTGTAACATGTCTGTAACATGTCTGTAACATGTCTGTAACATGTCTGTAACATGTCTGTAAGCATGTTGTAACATATCTGTAACATGTCTGTAACATATCTTTGACATGTCTGTAACATGTCTGTAAAATGTCTGTAACATGTCTGTATTATGTCTGTAATATGTCTGTAACATGTCTGTAACATGTCTGTAAAATGTCTGTAACATGTCTGTTAACATGTCTGTAACTCTGAACATGTCTGTAACATGTCTGTAACATGTCTGTAACATGTCTGTCTGTAACATGTCTGTAACATGTCTGTAACATGTCTGTAACATGTCTGTAACATGTCTGTAACATGTCTGTAACATGTCTGTAATATTGTCTTGTAAATGTCTGTAACATGTTAAGTGTCTGTAACATGTCGCAACATATTAAATATTCTGTAACATGTCTGTAACATGTCTGTAAAATATCTACATTCTTATGTCTCATCATGTATCAACATATATTAACATTCTGTAACATATTTAATTCAAATGTCTGTAACACTTCTCAACATCCTGTAACATGTCTGTAACATGTCTGTAATATGTCTATAAATGCTGTAACATGTCTGTAAATGTCTGAACATGTCTGTAACATGTCTGTAACACGTCTGTAACATGTCTGTATCATGTATGCAACATGTCTGTAACATGTCTGTAACATGTCTGTAACATGTCTGTGCAACATGTCTGTAACATGTCTGTAACATGTCTGTAACATGTCTGTAATATGTTTGTAATATCTCTGTAACATGTCTGTAACATGTCTGTAACATGTCTGTAACATGTCTGTAACATGTCTGTAACATGTCTGTAACATGTCTGTAACATGTCTGTAACATGTCTGTAACATGCCTGTAACATGTCTGTAACATGTCTGTAACATGTCTGTAACATGTCTGTAACATGTCTGTAACATGTCTGTAACATGTCTGTAACATGTCTGTAACATGTCTGTAATATGTTGTAACATGTCTGTAACATGTCTGTAAACATGTCTTAATATGTCTGTAACATGTCTGCATCATGTATGCAACATGTCTGTAACATGTCTGTAACATGTCTGTAACATGTCTGTAACATGTCTGTAATATGTCTGTAACATGTCTGTAACATGTCTGTAACATGTCTGTAACACGTCTGTAACATGTCTGTAACATGTCTGTAACATGTCTGTAACATGTCTGTAACATGTCTGTAACATGTCTGTAACATGTCTGTAACATGTCTGTAACATGTCTGTAACATGTCTGTAACATGTCTGTAACATGTCTGTAACATGTCTGTAATATGTCTGTAACATGTCTGTAACATGTCTGTAACATGTCTGTAATATGTCTGTAACATGTCTGTAACATGTCTGTAACATGTCTGTAACATGCGTGCAACATGTCTGCAACATGTCTGTAATATGTCTGTAACATGTCTGTAACATGTCTGTAACATGTCTGTAACATGTCTGTAACATGTCTGTAACATGTCTGTAACATGTCTATAACATGTCTGTAACATGTCTGTAACATGTCTGTAACATGCCTGTAACATGTCTGTAACATGTCTGTAACATGTCTGTAACATGTCTGTAACATGTCTGTAATATCATGTCTGCAACATGTCTGCAACATGTCTGCAACATGTCTGTAACATGTCTGTAACATGTCTGTAACATGTCTGTAACATGTCTGTAACATGTCTGTAACATGTCTGTAACATGTCTGAAACATGTCTGTAACATGTCTGTAACATGTCTGTAACATGTCTGTAACATGTCTGTAACATGTCTGTAATATGTCTGTAATATGTCTGTAACATGTCTGTAACATGTCTGTAACATGTCTGTAAAATGTCTGTAACATGTCTGTAACATGTCTGTAACATGTCTGTAATATGTCTGTAACATGTCTGTAACATGTCTGTAACATGTCTGCATCATGTATGCAACATGTCTGTAACATGTCTGTAACATGTCTGTAACATGTCTGTAACATGTCTGTAACATGTCTGTAACATGTCTGTAACATGTCTGTAACATGTCTGTAACATGTCTGTAACATGTCTGTAACATGTCTGTAACATGTCTGTAACATGTCTGTAACATGTCTGTAACATGTCTGCAATATGTCTGTAACATGTCTGTAACATGTCTGTAATATGTCTGTAATATGTCTGTAACATGTCTGTAACATGTCTGTAACATGTCTGTAACATGTCTGTATCATGTCTGTATCATGTCTGTAACATGTCTGTAACATGTCTGTAACATGTCTGTAACATGTCTGCAACATGTCTGTAACATGTCTGTAACATGTCTGTAACATGTCTGTAACATGTCTGTAATATGTCTGAAACATGTCTGTAACATGTCTGTAACATGTCTGTAACATGTCTGCATCATGTATGTAACATGTCTGTAACATGTCTGTAATATGTCTGTAACATGTCTGTAACATGTCTGTAACATGTCTGTAACATGTCTGTAACATGTCTGTAACATGTCTGTAACATGTCCGTAACATGTCTGTAACATGTCTATAACATGTCTGTAACATGTCTGTAACATGTCTGTAACATGTCTGTAACATGTCTGTAACATGTCTGTAACATGTCTGTAACATGTCTGTAACATATCTGTAACATGTCTGTAACATGTCTGTAACATGTCTGTAACATGTCTGTAACATGTCTGTAACATGTCTGTAACATGTCTGCATCATGTATGTAACATGTCTGTAACATGTCTGTAATATGTCTGTAACATGTCTGTAACATGTCTGTAACATGTCTGTAACATGTCTGTAACATGTCTGTAACATGTCTGTAACATGTCTGTAACATGTCTGTAACATGTCTGTAACATGTCTGCAACATGTCTGTAACATGTCTGTAACATGTCTGTAATATGTCTGTAACATGTCTGTAACATGTCTGTAACATGTCTGTAACATGTCTGTAATATGTCTGAAACATGTCTGTAACATGTCTGTAACATGTCTGTAATATGTCTGTAACATGTCTGTAACATGTCTGTAATATATCTGTAACATGTCTGTAATATGTCTTAAATGTCTGTAACATGTCTATGTAACATGTCTGTAACATATCTGTAATGTCTGTAACATGTCTGTAATATGTCTGTAACATGTCTGTAACATGTCTGTAACATGTCTGTAACATATGTCTGTAACATGTACTGCAACATGTCTGTAACATGTCTGTAATATGTCTGTAATATGTCTGTAACATGCCTGTAACATGTCTGTAACATGTCTGTAATATGTTTGTAATATCTCTGTAACATGTCTGTAACATGTCTGTAAAATGTCTTTAACATGTCTGTAACATGTCTGTAACATGTCTGTAACATGTCTGCAACATGGCTGTAACATGTCTGTAACATGTCTGTAACATGTCTGTAACATGTCTGTAACATGTCTGTAACATGTCTGTAACATGTCTGTAACATGTCTGTAACATGTCTGTAACATGTCTGTAACATGTCTGTAACATGTCTGTAACATGTCTGTAACATGTCTGTAACATGTCTGTAACATATCTGTAACATGTCTGTAACATGTCTGTAACATGTCTGTAACATGTCTGTAACATGTCTGTAATATGTCTGTAACATATCTGTAACATGTCTGTAACATGTCTGTAACATGTCTGTAACATGTCTGTAACATATCTGTAACATGTCTGTAACATGTCTGTAACATGTCTGCATCATGTATGCAACATGTCTGTAACATGTCTGTAACATGTCTGTATCATGTCTGCAACATGTCTGTAACATGTCTGTAATATGTCTGTAACATGTCTGTAACATGTCTGTAACATGTCTGTAATATGTCTGTAACATGTCTGTAACATGTCTGTAACATGTCTGTAACATGTCTGTAACATGTCTGTAACATGTCTGTAACATGTCTGTAACATGTCTGTAACATGTCTGTAACATGTCTGTAACATGTCTGTAATATGTCTGTAACATGTCTGTAACATGTCTGTAACATGTCTGTAAATGTCTATAACATGTCTGTAACATATCTGCAACATGTCTGTAACATGTCTGTAACATGTCTGTAACATGTCTGTAACATGTCTGTAACATGTCTGTAACATGTCTGTAACATGTCTGTAACATGTCTGCAACATGTATGTAACATGTCTGTAACATGTCTGTAACATGTCTGTAACATGTCTGTAACATGTCTGAAACATGTCTGTAACATGTCTGTAACATGTCTGTAACATGTCTGTAACATGTCTGTAACATGTCTGTAACATGTCTGTAACATGTCTGTAACATGTCTGTAACATGTCTGTAACATGTCTGTAACATGTCTGCAACATGTCTGTAACATGTCTGTAATATGTCTGTAATATGTCTGTAACATGTCTGTAACATGTCTGTAACATGTCTGTAACATGCCTGTAACATGTCTGTAACATGTCTGAAACATGTCTGTAACATGTCTGTAACATGTCTGTAACATGTCTGTAACATGTCTGTAACATGTCTGTAACATGTCTGTAACATGTCTGTAACATGTCTGTAACATGTCTGTAACATGTCTGTAACATGTCTGTAACATGCCTGTAACATGTCTGTAACATGTCTGTAACATGTCTGTAACATGTCTGTAACATGTCTGTAACATGTCTGTAACATGTCTGTAACATGTCTGTAACATGTCTGTAACATGTCTGTAACATGTCTGTAACATGTCTGTAACATGTCTGTAACATGTCTGTAACATGTCTGTAACATGTCTGTAACATGTCTGTAACATGCCTGTAACATGTCTGTAACATGTCTGTAACATGTCTGTAATATGTCTGTAACATGTCTGTAACATGTCTGTAACATGTCTGCAACATGTCTGTAACATGTCTGTAACATGTCTGTAACATGTCTGTAACATGTCTGTAATATGTCTGTAAAATGTCTGTAACATGTCTGTAACATGTCTGTAACATGTCTGTAACATGTCTGTAACATGTCTGTAACATGTATGCAATATCTCTGTAACATGTCTGCAATATGTCTGTAAAATGTCTGTAACATGTCTGTAACATGTCTGTAACATGTCTGTAACATGTCTGTAACATGTCTGTAACATGTCTGTAACATGTCTGTAACATGTCTGTAACATGTCTGTAACATGTCTGTAACATGTCTGTAACTTGTCTGTAACATGTCTGTAACATGTCTGTAACATGTCTGTAACATGTCTGTAACATGCCTGTAACATGTCTGTAACATGTCTGTAACATGTCTGTAACATGTCTGTAACATGCCTGTAACATGTCTGTAACATGTCTGTAACATGTCTGTAACATGTCTGAAACATGTCTGTAACATGTCTGTAACATGTCTGTAACATGTCTGTAACATGTCTGCAACATGTCTGTAACATGTCAGTAACATGTCTTGTAATATGTCTGTAACATGTCTGTAACATGTCTGTATCATGTCTGTAACATGTCTGTAACATGTCTGTAATATGTCTGTAACATGTCTGTAACATGTCTGTAACATGTCTGTAACATGTCTGTAACATGTCTGTAACATGTTTGTAATATGTCTGTAACATGTCTGTAACATGTCTGTAACATGTCTGTAACATGTCTGTAACATGCCTGTAACATGTCTGTAACATGTCTGTAACATGTCTGTAACATGTCTGCAACATGTCTGTAACATGTCTGTAACATGTCTGTAACATGTCTGTAACATGTCTGTAACATGTCTGTAACATGTCTGTAACATGTCTGTAACATGTCTGTAACATGTCTGTAACATGTCTGTAACATGTCTGTAACATGTCTGTAACATGTCTGTAACATGTCTGTAATATGTCTGTAACATGTCTGTAACATGTCTGTAACATGTCTGTAACATGTCTGCAACATGTCTGCAACATGTCTGTAACATGTCTGTAACATGTCTGTAACATGTCTGTAACATGTCTGTAACATGTCTGTAATATGTCTGCAACATGTCTGTAACATGTCTGCAACATGTCTGCAACATGTCTGTAACATGTCTGTAACATGTCTGTAATATGTCTGTATGTCTGTAACATGTCTGTAACATGTCTGTAACATGTCTGTAACATGTCTGCAACATGTCTGTAATATGTCTGTAACATGTCTGTAACATGTCTGCAACATGTCTGTAACATGTCTGTAACATGTCTGTAACATGTCTGTAACATGTCTGTTGTCTGAACATGTCTGTAACATGTCTGTAACATGTCTGTAATATGTCTGTAACATGTCTGTAACATGTCTGTAACATGTCTGTAACATGTCTGTAACATGTCTGCAACATGTCTGTAACATGTCTGTAACATGTCTGTAACATGTCTGTAACATGTCTGTAACATGTCTGTAACATGTCTGTAACATGTCTGTAACATGTCTGTAACATGTCTGTAACATGTCTGCAACATGTCTGTAACATGTCTGTAACATGTCTGTAACATGTCTGTAACATGTCTGTAACATGTCTGTAACATGTCTGTAACATGTCTGTAACATGTCTGTAACATGTCTGTAACATGTCTGTAACATGTCTGTAACATGTCTGTAACATGTCTGTAACATGTCTGTAACATGTCTGTAACATGTCTGTAACATGTCTGTAACATGTCTGTAACATGTCTGTAACATGTCTGCAACATGTCTGTAACATGTCTGTAATATGTCTGTAACATGTCTGTAACATGTCTGTAACATGTCTGTAACATGTCTGTAACATGTCTGTAACATGTCTGTAACATGTCTGTAACATGTCTGTAACATGTCTGTAACATGTCTGTAACATGTCTGTAACATGTCTGTAACATGTCTGCAACATGTCTGTAACATGTCTGTAACATGTCTGCAACATGTCTGTAACATGTCTGTGTGTCTGTAACATGTCTGTAACATGTCTGCAACATGTCTGTAACATGTCTGCAACATGTCTGTAACATGTCTGCAACATGTCTGTAACATGTCTGTAACATGTCTGTAACATGTCTGCAACATGTCTGCAACATGTCTGTAACATGTCTGTAACATGTCTGTAACATGTCTGTAACATGTCTGTAACATGTCTGTAACATGTCTGTAATATGTCTGTAACATGTCTGTAACATGTCTGTAACATGTCTGTAACATGTCTGTAACATGTCTGTAATATGTCTGTAACATGTCTGCAACATGTCTGTAACATGTCTGTAACATGTCTGTAACATGTCTGTAACATGTCTGTAACATGTCTGTAACATGTCTGTAACATGTCTGTAACATGTCTGCAACATGTCTGTAACATGTCTGTAACATGTCTGTAACATGTCTGTAACATGTCTGTAACATGTCTGTAACATGTCTGTAACATGTCTGTAACATGTCTGTAACATGTCTGTAACATGTCTGTAACATGTCTGTAACATGTCTGTAACATGTCTGTAACATGTCTGTAACATGTCTGTAACATGTCTGTAACATGTCTGTAACATGTCTGTAACATGTCTGTTACATGTCTGTAACATGTCTGTAACATGTCTGTAACATGTCTGTAACATGTCTGTAACATGTCTGTAACATGTCTGTAACATGTCTGTAACATGTCTGTAACATGTCTGTAACATGTCTGTAACATGTCTGCAACATGTCTGTAACATGTCTGTAACATGTCTGTAACATGTCTGTAACATGTCAGTAACATGTCTGTAACATGTCTGTAACATGTCTGTAACATGTCTGTAACATGTCTGTAACATGTCTGTAACATGTCTGCAACATGTCTGTAACATGTCTGTAACATGTCTGCAACATGTCTGTAACATGTCTGTAACATGTCTGTAACATGTCTGTAACATGTCTGTATCATGTCTGTAACATGTCTGTAACATGTCTGTAACATGTCTGTAACATGTCTGTAACATGTCTGTAACATGCTGTGTCTAACATGTCTGTAACATGTCTGTATCATGTCTGCAACATGTCTGTAACATGTCTGTAACATGTCTGTAACATGTCTGTACATGTCTGTAACATGTCTGTAACATGTCTGTAACATGTCTGTAACATGTCTGTAACATGTCTGTAACATGCCTGTAACATGTCTGTAACATGTCTGTAACATGTCTGTAACATGTCTGTAACATGTCTGTTACATGTCTGTAACATGTCTGTAACATGTCTGTAACATGTCTGTAACATGTCTGTAACATGTCTGTAACATGTCTGTAATATGTCTGTAACATGTCTGTTACATGTCTGTAACATGTCTGTAACATGTCTGTAACATGTCTGTAACATGTCTGTATCATGTCTGTAACATGTCTGTAACATGTCTGCAACATGTCTGCAACATGTCTGTAACATGTCTGTAACATGTCTGTAACATGTCTGTAACATGTCTGTAACATGTCTGTAACATGTCTGTAACATGTCTGTAACATGTCTGTAACATGTCTGTAACATGTCTGTAACATGTCTGTAACATGTCTGCATCATGTCTGCAACATTGTTGTAACATGTCTGTAACATGTCTGTAACATGTCTGTTACATGTCTGTAACATGTCTGTAACATGTCTGTAACATGTCTGTAACATGTCTGTAACATGTCTGTAACATGTCTGTAACATGTCTGTAACATGTCTGTAACATGTCTGCAACATGTCTGTAACATGTCTGTAACATGCCTGTAACATGTCTGTAACATGTCTGCAACATGTCTGTAACATGTAACATGTCTGTAACATGTCTGTAACATGTCTGTATGTCTGTACATGTCTGCAACATGTCTGTAACATGTCTGTAACATGTCTGTAACATGTCTGTAACATGTCTGTAACATGTCTGTAACATGTCTGTAACATGTCTGTATCATGTCTGCAACATGTCTGTAACATGTCTGTAACATGTCTGTAACATGTCTGTAACATGTCTGTATCATGTCTGTAACATGTCTGTAACATGTCTGTAACATGTCTGCAACATGTCTGTAACATGTCTGTAACATGTCTGTAACATGTCTGTAACATGTCTGTAACATGTCTGTAACATGTCTGTAACATGTCTGTATCATGTCTGTAACATGTCTGTAACATGTCTGTAACATGTCTGTAACATGTCTGTAACATGTCTGTAACATGTCTGTAACATGTTTGTAATATGTCTGTAACATGTCTGTAACATGTCTGTAACATGTCTGTAACATGCATGTAACATGTCTGTAACATGTCTGTAACATGTCTGTAACATGTCTGTATCATGTCTGTAACATGTCTGTAACATGTCTGTAACATGTCTGCAACATGTCTGTAACATGTCTGTAACATGTCTGTAATATGTATGTATGTAACATGTCTGTAACATGTCTGTAACATGTCTGTATGTCTGTAACATGTCTGTAACATGTCTGTAACATGTCTGTAACATGTCTGTAACATGTCTGTAATGTCTGTAACATGTCTGTCTGTAATATGTCAGTAACATGTCTGTAACATGTCTGTAACATGTCTGTAACATGTCTGTAACATGTCTGTAACATGTCTGTAACATGTCTGTAACATGTCTGCAACATGTCTGTAACATGTCTGTAACATGTCTGTAACATGTCTGTAACATGTCTGTAACATGTCTGAAACATGTCTGTAACATGTCTGTAACATGTCTGTAACATGTCTGTAACATGTATGCAACATGTCTGTAACATGTCTGTAACATGTCTGTAACATGTCTGTAACATGTCTGTAACATGTCTGTAACATGTCTGTAACATGTCTGTAACATGTCTGCAACATGTCTGTAACATGTCTGTAACATGTCTGTAACATGTCTGTAACATGTCTGCATCATGTATGCAACATGTCTGTAACATGTCTGTAACATGTCTGTAACATGTCTGTAACATGTCTGTAACATGTCTGTGACATGTCTGTAACATGTCTGTAACATGTCTGTAACATGTCTGTAACATGTCTGTAACATGTCTGTAACATGTCTGTAACATGTCTGTAACATGTCTGTAACATGTCTGTAACATGTCTGTAACATGTCTGTAACATGTCTGTAACATGTCTGTAACATGTCTGTAACATGTCTGTAACATGTCTGTAACATGTCTGTAACATGTCTGCATCATGTCTGCAACATGTCTGTAACATGTCTGTAACATGTCTGTAACATGTCTGTAACATGTCTGTCTGTAACATGTCTGTAACATGTCTGTAACATGTCTGTAACATGTCTGTAACATGTCTGTAACATGTCTGTAACATGTCTGTAACATGTCTGTAACATGTCTGTAACATGTCTGTAACATGTCTGTAGACATGTCTGTAACATGTCTGTAACATGTCTGTAACATGTCTGTAACATGTCTGTAACATGTCTGTAACATGTCTGTAACATGTTCTGTAACATGTCTGTAACATGTCTGTAACATGTCTGTAACATGTCTGTAACATGTCTGTAACATGTCTGTAACATGTCTGTAACATGTCTGTAACATGTCTGTAACATGTCTGTAACATGTCTGTAACATGTCTGTAACATGTCTGTAACATGTCTGTAACATGTCTGTAACATGTCTGTAACATGTCTGTAACATGTCTGTAACATGTCTGTCAACATGTCTGTAACATGTCTGTAACATGTCTGTAACATGTCTGTAACATGTCTGTAACATGTCTGTAACATGTCTGTAACATGTCTGTAACATGTCTGTAACATGTCTGTAACATGTCTGTAACATGTCTGTAACATGTCTGTAACATGTCTGTAACATGTCTGTAACATGTCTGTAACATGTCTGTAACATGTCTGTAACATGTCTGTAACATGTCTGTAACATGTCTGTAACATGTCTGTAACATGTCTGTAACATGTCTGTAACATGTCTGTAACATGTCTGTAACATGTCTGTAACATGTCTGTAACATGTCTGTAACATGTCTGTAACATGTCTGTAACATGTCTGTAACATGTCTGTAACATGTCTGTAACATGTCTGTAACATGTCTGTAACATGTCTGTAACATGTCTGTAACATGTCTGTAACATGTCTGTAACATGTCTGTAACATGTCTGTAACATGTATGTAACATGTCTGTAACATGTCTGTAACATGTCTGTAACATGTCTGTAACATGTCTGTAACATGTCTGTAACATGTCTGTAACATGTCTGTAACATGTCTGTAACATGTCTGTAACATGTCTGTAACATGTCTGTAACATGTCTGTAACATGTCTGTAACATGTCTGTACATGTCTGTAACATGTCTGTAACATGTCTGTAACATGTCTGTAACATGTCTGTAACATGTCTGTAACATGTCTGTAACATGTCTGTAACATGTCTGTAACATGTCTGTAACATGTCTGCAACATGTCTGTAACATGTCTGTAACATGTCTGTAACATGTCTGTAACATGTCTGTAACATGTCTGTAACATGTCTGTAACATGTCTGTAACATGTCTGTAACATGTCTGTAACATGTCTGTAACATGTCTGTAACATGTCTGTAACATGTCTGTAACATGTCTGTAACATGTCTGTAACATGTCTGTAACATGTCTGTAACATGTCTGTAACATGTCTGTAACATGTCTGTAACATGTCTGTAACATGTCTGTAACATGTCTGTAACATGTCTGTAACATGTCTGTAACATGTCTGTAACATGTCTGTAACATGTCTGTAACATGTATTAACATGTCTGTAACATGTCTGTAACATGTCTGTAACATGTCTGTAACATGTCTGTAACATGTCTGTAACATGTCTGTAACATGTCTGTAACATGTCTATGTAACATGTCTGTAACATGTCTGTAACATGTCTGTAACATGTCTGTAACATGTCTGTAACATGTCTGTAACATGTCTGTAACATGTCTGTAACTTACATGTCTGTAACATGTCTGTAACATGTCTGTCTGAACATGTCTGTAACATGTCTGTAACATGTCTGTAACATGTCTGTAACATGTCTGTAACATGTCTGTAACATGTCTGTAACATGTCTGTAACATTGAACATGTCTGTAACATGTCTGTAACATGTCTGTAACATGTCTGTAACATGTCTGTAACATGTCTGTAACATGTCTGTAACATGTCTGTAACATGTCTGTAACATGTCTGTAACATGTCTGTAACATGTCTGTAACATGTCTGTAACATGTCTGTAACATGTCTGTAACATGTCTGTAACATGTCTGTAACATGTCTGTAACATGTCTGTAACATGTCTGCAACATGTCTGTAACATGTCTGTAACATGTCTGTAACATGTCTGTAACATGTCTGTAACATGTCTGTAACATGTCTGTAACATGTCTGTAACATGTCTGTAACATGTCTGTAACATGTCTGTAACATGTCTGTAACATGTCTGTAACATGTCTGTAACATGTCTGTTAACATGTCTGTAACATGTCTGTAACATGTCTGTAACATGTCTGTAACATGTCTGTAACATGTCTGTAACATGTCTGTAACATGTCTGTAACATGTCTGTAACATGTCTGTAACATGTCTGTAACATGTCTGTAACATGTCTGCAACATGTCTGTAACATGTCTGTAACATGTCTGTAACATGTCTGTAACATGTCTGTAACATGTCTGTAACATGTCTGTAACATGTCTGTAACATGTCTGTAACATGTCTGTAACATGTCTGTAACATGTCTGTAACATGTCTGCAACATGTCTGTAACATGTCTGTAACATGTCTGTAATATGTCTGTAACATGTCTGTAACATGTCTGTAACATGTCTGTAACATGTCTGTAACATGTCTGTAACATGTCTGTAACATGTCTGTAATATGTATAACATGTCTGTAACATGTCTGTAACATGTCTGTAACATGTCTGTAACATGTCTGTAACATGTCTGTAACATGTCTGTAACATGTCTGTAACATGTCTGTAACATGTCTGTAACATGTCTGTAACATGTCTGTAACATGTCTGTAACATGTATGTAACATGTCTGTAACATGTCTGTAACATGTCTGTAACATGTCTGTAACATGTCTGTAACATGTCTGTAACATGTCTGTAACATGTCTGTAACATGTCTGTAACATGTCTGTAACATGTCTGTAACATGTCTGTAACATGTCTGTAACATGTCTGTAACATGTCTGTAACATGTCTGTAACATGTCTGTAACATGTCTGTAACATGTCTGTAACATGTCTGTAACATGTCTGTAACATGTCTGTAACATGTCTGTAACATGTCTGTAACATGTCTGTAACATGTCTGTAACATGTCTGTAAATGTCTGTAACATGTCTGTAACATGTCTGTAACATGTCTGTAACATGTCTGTAACATGTCTGTAACATGTCTGTAACATGTCTGTAACATGTCTGTAACATGTCTGTAACATGTCTGTAACATGTCTGTAACATGTCTGTAACATGTCTGTAACATGTCTGTAACATGTCTGTAACATGTCTGTAACATGTCTGTAACATGTCTGTAACATGTCTGTAACATGTCTGTAACATGTCTGTAACATGTCTGTAACATGTCTGTAACATGTCTGTAACATGTCTGTAACATGTCTGTAACATGTCTGTAACATGTCTGTAACATGTCTGTAACATGTCTGTAACATGTCTGTAACATGTCTGTAACATGTCTGTAACATGTCTGTAACATGTCTGTAACATGTCTGTAACATGTCTGTAACATGTCTGTAACATGTCTGTAACATGTCTGTAACATGTCTGTAACATGTCTGTAACATGTCTGTAACATGTCTGTAACATGTCTGTAACATGTCTGTAACATGTCTGTAACATGTCTGTAACATGTCTGTAACATGTCTGTAACATGTCTGTAACATGTCTGTAACATGTCTGTAACATGTCTGTAACATGTCTGTAACATGTCTGTAACATGTCTGTAACATGTCTGTAACATGTCTGTAATATGTCTGTAACATGTCTGTAACATGTCTGTAACATGTCTGTAACATGTCTGTAACATGTCTGTAACATGTCTGTAACATGTCTGTAACATGTCTGTAACATGTCTGTAACATGTCTGTAACATGTCTGTAACATGTCTGTAACATGTCTGTAACATGTCTGTAACATGTCTGTAAATGTCTGTAACATGTCTGTAACATGTCTGTAACATGTCTGTAACATGTCTGTAACATGTCTGTAACATGTCTGTAACATGTCTGTAACATGTCTGTAACATGTCTGTAACATGTCTGTAACATGTCTGTAACATGCTGTAACATGTCTGTAACATGTCTGTAACATGTCTGTAACATGTCTGTAACATGTCTGTAACATGTCTGTAACATGTCTGTAACATGTCTGTAACATGTCTGTAACATGTCTGTAACATGTCTGTAACATGTCTGTAACATGTCTGTAACATGTCTTTAACATGTCTGTAACATGTCTGTAACATGTCTGTAACATGTCTGTAACATGTCTGCATCATGTATGCAACATGTCTGTAACATGTCTGTAACATGTCTGTAACATGTCTGTAACATGTCTGTAACATGTCTGTAACATGTCTGTAACATGTCTGTAACATGTCTGTAACATGTCTGTAACATGTCTGTAACATGTCTGTAACATGTCTGTAACATGTCTGTAACATGTCTGTAACATGTCTGTAACATGTCTGTAACATGTCTGTAACATGTCTGTAACATGTCTGTAACATGTCTGTAACATGTCTGTAACATGTCTGTAACATGTCTGCATCATGTATGCAACATGTCTGTAACATGTCTAACATGTCTGTAACATGTCTGTAACATGTCTGTAACATGTCTGTAACATGTCTGTAACATGTCTGTAACATGTCTGTAACATGTCTGTAACATGTCTGTAACATGTCTGTAACATGTCTGTAACATGTCTGTAACATGTCTGTAACATGTCTGTAACATGTCTGTAACATGTCTGTAATATGTCTGTAACATGTCTGTAACATGTCTGTAACATGTCTGTAACATGTCTGTAACATGTCTGTAACATGTCTGTAACATGTCTGTAACATGTCTGTAACATGTCTGTAACATGTCTGTAACATGTCTGTAACATGTCTGTAACATGTCTGTAACATGTCTGTAACATGTCTGCATCATGTATGCAACATGTCTGTAACATGTCTGCAACATGTCTGCAACATGTCTGTAACATGTCTGTAACATGTCTGTAACATGTCTGTAACATGTCTGTAACATGTCTGTAACATGTCTGTAACATGTCTGTAACATGTCTGTAACATGTCTGCATCATGTATGCAACATGTCTGTAACATGTCTGCAACATGTCTGCATCATGTCTGTAACATGTCTGTAACTTGTCTGTAACATGTCTGTAACATGTCTGTAACATGTCTGTAACATGTCTGTAATATGTCTGTAACATGTCTGCATCATGTATGCAACATGTCTGTAACATGCCTGTAACATGTCTGCATCATGTATGCAAAATGTCTGTAACATGTCTGTAATATGTCTGAAACATTTCTGTAACATGTCTGCATCATATATGCAACATGTCTGTTACATGTCTGTAATATATTTGTAATATCTCTGTTACATGTCTGCAACATGTCTGTAAAATGTCTGTAACATGTCTGTAACATATCTGTAACATATTTGTAATATCTCTGTAACATGTGTGTAACATGTCTGTAAAATGTCTGTAACATGTGTGTATAATGTATGTAACATGTCTGTAACATGTCTGTAGCACGTCTGCATCATGTATGCAACATGTATGTAACATGTCTTTAACATGTCTGTAACATGTTTGTAACCTGTCTGTAACAAGTATGTAACATGTATGTAACATGTCCTTTACATGTCTGTAGCATGTCTGTAACATGTCTGTAACATGTCTGTAACATGTCTTCATCATGCAACATGTCTGTAACATGTCTGAAACATGTCTTCATCATGCAACATGTCTATAACATGTCAGTATCATGTCTGCAACATGCCTGTAACATGTCTGTAACATGTCTGTAACATGTCCTTAACATGTCTGTAACATGTCTGTAAAATGTCTGTAACATGACTGTAACATGTCTGTAACATGTCTGTAACATCTCTGTAATATGTCTGCAACATGTTTGTGACATATCTGTATCATGTCTGTAACATGTCTGCATCATGTATGCAACATGGCTGTAACATTTCTGTAACATGTCTGTAACATGTCTGTAACATGTCTGTTACATGTCTGTAACATGTCTGTAACATGTCTGTATCATGTCTGTAATATGTCTGTATCATGTCTGTAACATGTCTGTAACATGTCTGTAACATGTTTGTAACATGTCTGTAACATGTGTGTAACATGTCGGCAACATCTCTGTTACATGTCTGTAACATGTTTTTAGCATGTCTGTAATATATCTGTAACATCTCTGTTGCAAATCTGTAACATGTCTTTAACATGTCTGTAACATGTCCTTAGCATGTCTGTAATATGTCTGTAACATGTATGTAACATGTCCTTAACATGTCTGTAACATGTCTGTATCATGTATGCAACATGTCTGTAACATGTCTGTAATATATTTGTAATATATCTGATACATGTCTGTAACGTGTCTGTAACATGTTTGTAACATGTCTGTAACATGGGTGTAGCATGTCTGTAACATGTCTGTAACATGTCTGTAACATGTCTGCAACATGTCTGTAATATATTTGTAATATCTCTGTAACATGCCTGTAACATGTCTGTAAAATGTCTTTAACATGTCTGTAACATGTCTGTAACATGTCTGTAACATGTCTGTAACATGTTTGTAACATGTCTGTAACATGGGTTTAGCATGTCTGTAACATTTCTGTAACATATCTGTAACATGTCCTTAGCATGTCTGTAATATGTCTGTAAAATGTCTTTAACATGTCTGTAACATGTCTGTAACATGTCTGTAAAATGTCTTTAACATGTCTGTAGCATGTCTGTAACATGTCTGTAACATGTCTGTAACATGTCTGTAACATGTCTGTAACATGTCTGTAACATGTCTGTAACATGTCTGTAATATGTTTGTAACATGTCTGTAACATGGGTGTAGCATGTCTGTAACATGTCTGTTACATCGCTGTAACATGTTTTTAGCATGTCTGTAACATATCTGTAACATTTCTGTAACATGTCTGTAACAAGTCTGTAACATGTCTGTAACATGTCTGTAAAATGTCTTAAACATGTCTGCAACATGTCTGTAACATGTCTGTAACATGTCTGTAACATGTCTGTAACATGTCTGTAACATGTCTGTAACATGTCTGTAACATGTCTGTAACATGTCTGTAACATGTCTGTAACATGTCTGTAATATGTTTGTAACATGTCTGTAACATGGGTGTAGCATGTCTGTAACATGTCTGTAACATGTCTGTAACATCTCTGTAACATGTTTTTAGCATGTCTGTAACATATCTGTAACATGTCTGTAACATGTCTGTAACATGTCTGAAACATGTCTGTAATATATTTGTAATATCTCTGTAACATGTCTGTAACATGTCTGTAAAATGCCTGCAACATGTCTGTAACATGTCTGTAACATATCTGCATCATGTATGCAACATGTCTGTAACATGTCTGTAACATATCTGCATCATGTATGCAACATGTCTGTAACATGTCTGTAACATGGGTGTAGCATGTCTGTAACATGTCTGCAACATGTCTGCATCATGTATGCAACATGTATGCAACATGTCTGTAAGATGCCTGTTACATGTCTGTAACATGTCTGTAACATGCCTGTTACATGTCTGTAACATGTCAGTAACATGTCTCTAATATATTTGTAATATCCTTATAACATGTCTGTAACATGTCTGTAAAATGTCTTTAACATGTCTGTAACATGTCTGTAACATGTCTGTACAATGTCTTTAACATGTCTGTAACATGTCTGTAACATGTTTGTAACATGTCTGTAACATGGGTGTAGCATGTCTGTAACATGTCTGTAAAATGTCTTTAACATAACTGTAACATGTCTATAACATGTCTGTAACATGTCTGTAACATGTTTGTAACATGTCTGTAACATGGGTGTAGCATGTCTGTAACATGTCTGTAACATGTTTTTAGCATGTCTGTAACATATCTGTAACATCTCTGTAACATGTCTGTAACATGTCTGTAACATGTCTGTAATATATTTGTAATATCTATGTAACACGCCTGTAACATGTCTGTAAAATGGCTTTAACATGTCTGTAACATGTCTGTAACATATTTGTCACATGTCTATAAAAAGACAGAAACATGTCTGCAACATGCCTGTAACATGTCTTTAACATGTCCTTAACATGTCTGTAAAATGTCTGTAATATATTTGTAATATCTCTGTTACATGTCTGTAACATGTCTGTAAAATGTGTTTAACATGTCTGTAACATGTCTGTAACATGTCTGTAACATGTCTGTAACATGTTTGTAAAATGTCTGTAACATGGGTGTAGCATGTCTGTAACATGTCTGTAACATCTCTGTAACATGTTTTTAGCATGTCTGTAACACATCTGTAACATCTTTGTAACATGTCTGTAACATGTCTGTAACATGTCTGTAACATGTCTGTAACATGTCTGTAACATGTCTGTAACATGTCTGTAACATGTCTGCAACATGTCTGTAATATATTTGTAATATCTCTGTAACATGCCTGTAACATGTCTGTAAAATGTCTTTAACATGTCTGTAACATGTCTGTAACATGTCTGTAACATGTTTGTAACATGTCTGTAACATGGGTTTAGCATGTCTGTAACATGTCTGTAACATTTCTGTATTATATCTGTAACATGTCCTTAGCATGTCTGTAATATGTCTGTAAAATGTCTTTAACATGTCTGTAACATGTTTGTAACATGTCTGTAACATGGGTGTAGCATGTCTGTAACATGTCTGTAACATTTCTGTAACATATCTGTAACATGTCCTTAGCATGTCTGTTATATGTCTGTTAAATGTCTTTAACATGTCTGTAACATGTCTGTAACATGTCTGTAACATGTCTGTAACATGTCTTTAACATGTCTGTAGCATGTCTGTAACATGTCTGTAACATGTCTGTAACATGTCTGTAATATGTTTGTAACATGTCTGTAACATGGGTGTAGCATGTCTGTAACATGTCTGTAACATGTCTGTTACATCTCTGTAACATATCTGTAACATTTCTGTAACATGTCTGTAACATGTCTGTAACATGTCTGAAACATGTATGCAACATGTCTGTAACATGGGTGTAGCATGTCTGTAACATGTCAGTAACATTTCTGTAACATCTCTGTAACATGACCTTAGCATGTCTGTAATATGTCTGTAAAATGTCTTTAACATGTCTGAAACATGTCTGTAACATATCTGTAAAATGCCTGTAACATGTCTGTAACATGTCTGTAACATATCTGCATCATGTATGCAACATGTCTGTAACATGTCTGTAACATGGGTGTAGCATGTCTGTAACATGTCTGCAACATGTCTGCATCATGTATGCAACATGTATGCAACATGTCTGTAAGATACCTGTTACATGTCTCTAACATGTCTGTAACATGCCTGTTACATGTCTGTAACATGTCTGTAATATATTTGTAATATCTCTGTAACATGTCTGTAACATGTCTGTAAAATGTCTTTAACATGTCTGTAACATGTCTGTAACATGTCTGTAACATGTCTGTAACATGGGTGTAGCATGTCTGTAACATGTCTGTAACATGTTTTTGGCATGTCTGTAACATATTTGTAACATCTCTGTAACATGTCTGTAACATGTATGTAACATGTCTGTAATATATTTGTAATATCTATGTAACATGCCTGTAACATGTCTGTAAAATGTCTTTAACATGTCTGTAACATGTCTGTAACATGTCTGTAACATGTCTGTAACATGTTTGTAACATGTTTGTAACATGTCTGTAACATGGGTGTAGCATGTCTGCATCATGTATGCAACATGTCTGCAATATTTCTGTAAAATGTCTTTAACATGGGTGTAACATGTCTGTAACATGTCTGTAACATGTCTGTAACATGTCTGAAACATGTCTGTAACATGTCTGTAACATGTCTGTAACATGTTTGTAACATGTCTGTAACATGGGTGTAGCATGTCTGTAACATGTCTGTAACATCTCTGTAACATGTTTTTAGCATGTCTGGAACATATCTGTAACATCTTTGTAACATGTCTGTAACATGTCTGTAACATGTCTGCAACATGTCTGTAATATATTTGTAATATCTCTGTAACATGCCTGTAACATGTCTGTAAAATGTCTTTAACATGTCTGTAACATGTCTGTAACATGTCTGTAACATGTTTGTAACATGTCTGTAACATGGGTGTAGCATGTCTGTAACATGTCTGTAACATTTTTGTAATATATCTGTAACATGTCCTTAGCATGTCTGTAATATGTCTGCAAAATGTCTTTAACATGTCTGTAACATGTTTGTAACATGTCTGTAACATGGGTGTAGCATGTCTGTAACATGTCTGTAACATTTCTGTAACATATCTGTAACATGTCCTTAGCATGTCTGTAATATGTCTGTAAAATGTCTTTAACATGTCTGTAACATGTCTGTAACATGTCTGTAACATGTCTGTAACATGTCTGCAACATGTCTGTAATATATTTGTAATATCTCTGTAACATGCCTGTAACATGTCTGTAAAATGTCTTTAACATGTCTGTAACATGTCTGTAACATGTCTGTAACATGTCTGTAATATTTCTGTAACATGTCTGTAATATGTTTGTAACATGTCTGTAACATGGGTCTAGCATGTCTGTAATATGTCTGTAACATGTCTGTTACATCTCTGTAACATGTTTTTAGCATGTCTGTAACATATCTGTAACATTTCTGTAACATGTCTGCAACATGTCTGTAACATGTCTGAAACATGTATGCAACATGTCTGTAACATGGGTGTAGCATGTCTGTAACATGTCTGTAACATTTCTGTAACATCTCTGTAACATGACCTTAGCATGTCTGTAAAATGTCTGTAAAATGTCTGTAAAATGTCTTTAACATGTCTGTAACATGTCTGTAACATGTCTGTAAAATGCCTGTAACATGTCTGTATTATGTCTGTAACATATCTGCATCATGTATGCAACATGTCTGTAACATGTCTGTAACATGGGTGTATCATGTCTGTAACATGTCTGCAACATGTCTGCATCATGTACGCAACATGTATGCAACATGTCTGTAAGATGCCTGTTACATGTCTGTAACATGTCTGTAACATGCCTGTTACATGTCTGTAACATGTCTGTAATATATTTGTAATATCTCTGTAACATGTCTGTAACATGTCTGTAAAATGTCTTTAACATGTCTGTAACATGTCTGTAACATGTCTGTAACATGTCTGTAACATGTCTGTAACATGTCTGTAACATGGGTGTAGCATGTCTGTAACATGTCTGTAACATGTTTTTAGCATGTCTGTAACATATTTGTAACATCTCTGTAACATGTCTGTAACATGTCTGTAATATATTTGTAATATCTATGTAACATGCCTGTAACATGTCTGTAAAATGTCTTTAACATGTCTGAAACATGTCTGTAACAATTCTGTAACATGTTTGTAACATGTCTGTAACATAGGTGTAGCATGTCTGTAACATGTCTGTAACATTTCTGTAACATGTCCTTAGCATGTCTGTAATATGTCCTTAACATGTCAGTGGCATGTCTGTAACATGGCTGTAACATGTCTTCATCATGTATGCAGCATGTCTGTAACATGTCTGTAACATGGGTGTAGCATGTATGTAACATGTCCTTAACATGTCAGTGGCATGTCTGTAACATGTCTGTAAAATGTTTGTCACATGTCTATAACATGTCAGTAACATGTCTGCAACATGCCTGTAACATGTCCGTAACATGTTCTTAACATGTCTGTAACATGTCTGTAATATATGTAATATCTCTTTAACATGTCTGTAAAATGTCTGTAACATGTCTGTAACATGTCTGTAACATGCCTGTAATATGTCTGTAACATGTATGCAACATGTCTGTAAGAGGTCTGTAACATGTCTGTAACATGTCTGTAACATGTCTGTAATATGTCTGTAACATGTCTTTAACATGTCTGTTACATGTCTGTAAAATGTCTGTAACATGTCGGTAACATGTCTGTAACATGCCTGTAACATGTCTGTAACATGTATGCAACATGTCTGTAACACGTCTGTAACATGTCTGTAACATGTTTTTAGCATGTCTTTAACATATTTGTAACATCTCTGTAACATGTCTGTAACATGTCTGTAACATGTCTATATCATGTCTGTAATATATTTGTAATATCTATGTAACATGCCTGTAACATGTCTGTAAAATGTCTTTAACATGTCTGTAACATGTCTGTAACATGTCTGTAACATGTTTGTAACATGTCTGTAACATGGGTGTAACATGTCTGTAACATGTCTGTAGCATGTATGTAACATGTCCTTAACATGTCAGTGGCATGTCTGTAACATGTCTGTAACATGTCTTCATCATGTATGCAACATGTCTGTAACATGTCTGTAACATATTTGTCACATGTCTATAACATGTCAGTAACATGTCTGCAACATGCCTGTAACATGTCCGTAACATGTCTGTTATATATTTGTAATATCTCTGTAACATGTCTGTAAAATGTCTGTAACATGTCTGTAACATGCCTGTAACATGTATACAACATGTCTGTAACAGGTCTGTAACATGTCTGTAACATGTCTGTAACATGCCTGTAACATGTCTGCATCATGTATGCAACATGTCTGCAATATTTCTGTAAAATGTCTTTAACATGGGTGTAACATGTCTGTAACATGGCTGTAACATGTCTTTAACATGTCTGTAACATGTCTGTAACATGTCTGAAACATGTCTGTAACATGTCTGTAACATGTCATTATCAAGTGTGCAACATCACTGTAACATGTCTGTAACATGGGTGTAGCATGTATGTAACATGTCCTTAACATGTCAGTGGCATGTCTGTAACATGTCTGTAACATGTCTTCATCATGTATGCAACATGTCTGTAACATGTCTGTAAAATATTTGTCACATGTCTATAACATGTCAGTAACATGTCTGCAACTTGCCTGTAACATGTCCGTAACATGTCTGTAACATGTCTGTAATATATGTAATATCTCTGTAACATGTCTGTAAAATGTCTGTAACATGTCTGTAACATGTCTGTAACATGCCTGTAACATGTCTGTAACATGTATGCAACATGACTGTAAGAGGTCTGTAACATGTCTGTAACATGTCTGTAACATGTCTGTAATATGTCTGTAACATGTCTGTAACATGTCTTTAACATGTCTGTAACATGTCTGTAACATGTCTGTAACATGTCTGTAACATGTCTGTAACATGTCTGTAACATGTCTGTAACATGTCTGTAACATGTCTGTAATATGTCTGTAACATGTCTGTAACATGTCTGTAACATTTCTGTAACATGTCTGTAACATGTCTGTAACATGTCTGTAACATGTCTGTAACATGTCAGTAACATGTCTGCAACACGCCTGTAACATGTCCGTAACATGTCCTTAACATGTCTGTAACATGTCTGTTATATATTTGCAATATCTCTGTAACATGTCTGTAAAATTTCTGTAACATGTCTGTAACATGTCTGTAACATGCCTGTAACATGTATACAACATGTCTGTAACAGGTCTGTAACATGTCTGTAACATGTCTGTAACATGCCTGTAACATGTCTGCATCATGTATGCAACATGTCTGCAATATTTCTGTAAAATGTCTGTAACATGGCTGTAACATGTCTTTAACATGTCTGTAACATGTCTGTAACATGTCTGAAACATGTCTGTAACATGTCTGTAACATGTCATTATCAAGTGTGCAACATGACTGTAACATGTCTGTAACATGGGTGTAGCATGTATGTAACATGTCCTTAACATGTCAGTGGCATGTCTGTAACATGTCTGTAACATGTCTTCATCATGTATGCAACATGTCTGTAACATGTCTGTAAAATATTTGTCACATGTCCATAACATGTGAGTAACATGTCTGCAACATGCCTGTAACATGTCGGTAACATGTTCTTAACATGTCTGTAACATGTCTGTAATATATGTAATATCTCTTTAACATGTCTGTAAAATGTCTGTAATATGTCTGTAACATGTCTGTAACATGCCTGTAACATGTCTGTAACATGTCTGTAACATGTATGCAACATGTCTGAAAGAGGTCTGTAACATGTCTGTAACATGTCTGTAATTTGTCTGTAACATGTCTTTAACATGTCTGTAACATTTCTGTAAAATGTCTGTAACATGTCGGTAACATGTCTGTAACATGCCTGTAACATGTCTGTAATATGTATGCAACATGTCTGTAACACGGCTGTAACATGTCTGTAACATGTCTGTAACATGTCTGTAACATGTCTGTAACATGTCTGTAACATGTCTGTAACATGTCTGTAACATGTTTTTAACATGTCTGTAACATGTCTGCAACATGCCTGTAACATGTCGGTAACATGTTCTTAACATGTCTGTAACATGTCTGTAATATATGTAATATCTCTTTAACATGTCTGTAAAATGTCTGTAATATGTCTGTAACATGTCTGTAACATGCCTGTAACATGTCTGTAACATGTCTGTAACATGTATGCAACATGTCTGAAAGAGGTCTGTAACATGTCTGTAACATGTCTGTAATTTGTCTGTAACATGTCTTTAACATGTCTGTAACATGTCTGTAAAATGTCTGTAACATGTCGGTAACATGTCTGTAACATGCCTGTAACATGTCTGTAACATGTATGCAACATGTCTGTAACACGGCTGTAACATGTCTGTAACATGTCTGTAACATGTCTGTAACATGTCTGTAACATGTCTGTAACATGTCTGTAACATGTCTGTAACATGTCTGTAACATGTTTTTAACATGTCTGTAACATGTCTGAAACATGTCTGTAACATGTCTGTAACATGTCATTATCATGTATGCAACATGTCTGTTACATGTCTGTAACATGTCTGTAACATGTCTGTAACATGACTGTTACATGCCTGTAACATGTCTGTAACACATTTGTAACATGTCTGTAACACTTGTGCAACATCTCTGTTACATGTCTGTAACATGTTTTTAGCATCTCTGTAATATATCTGTAACATGTCTGTAACATGTCTGTAACATGTCTGTAACATGTCTGCAACATCTCTGTTACATGTCTGTAACATGTTTTTAGCATGTCTGTAATATATCTGTAACATCTCTGTTACAAGTCTGTAACATGTCTTTAACATGTCTATAACATGTCCTTAGCATGTCTGTAATATGTCTGTAACATGTATGTAACATGTCCTTAACATGTCCTTAACATGTCTGTAACATGTCTGTATCATGTCTGTAACATGTCTGTAACATGTCTGCATCATATAAGCAACATGTCTGTAACATGTCTGTAATATGTCTGAAACATGTCTGTAACATGTCTGTAAAATGTCTGCATCATGTATGCAACATGTCTGTAACATGTCTGTAATATATTTGTAATATATCTGTTACATGTCTGTAACATGTCTGTAAAATGTCCGTAACATGTCTGTAACATGTCTTTTATATATTTGTAATATCTCTGTAACATGTCTGTAACATGTCTGTAAAATGCCTGTAACATGTCTGTAACATGTCTGTAACATATCTGCATCATGTATGCATCATGTATGCAACATGTCTGTAACATGTATGCAACATGGGTGTAGCATGTCTGTAACATGTCTGCAACATCTCTGTAACATGTCTGTTACATGTTTTTAGCATGTCTGTAATATATCTGTAACATCTCTGTTACAAGTCTGTAATATGTCTGTAACATGTATGTAACATGTCCTTAACATGTCTGTTACATGTCTGTATCATGTCTGTAACATGTCTGTAACATGTCTGCATCATGTAAGCAACATGTCTGTAACATGTCTGTAATATGTCTGAAACATGTCTGTAACATGTCTGTAACTTGTCTTTAACATGTCTGTAAAATGTCTGCATCATGTATGCAACATGTCTGTAACATGTCTGTAATATATTTGTAATATATCTGTTACATGTCTGAAACATGTCTGTAAAATGTCCGTAACATGTCTGTAACATGTCTGTAATATATTTGTAATATCTCTGTAACATGTCTGTAACATGTCTGTAAAGTGCCTGTAACATGTCTGTAACATGTCTGCAACATCTCTGTAACATGTCTGTAACATGTTTTTAGCATGTCTGTAATATATCTGTAACATCTCTGTTACATGTCTGTAACATGTCTTTAGCATGTCTGTAACATGTCCTTATGTAGTATGTGCGTTGAAACGCATAAGTCGGTTTGATCAATGGACTGGGTTATGGACGACTGATTTCGGAATAGGATGGTTGGGATGCACTAGATGTTATGTATGCCTCCCCTTCTTTACCCACCCTGCCTTGGTGACGCCGTTGTATAGCTTGGGTCACCCCTCGTATAATTTACTGCGCTGCGGAACTACTGCATACCTATTGTTCCGGCGACGAACCATTGAGAGACTATTAGAAGTGGGTGGTGTGACTCATTTTGCTTACTGACTTCATTTATTATAAAGATCCAATTCAATTTCAAGGTAAAACATGATTAGGTTTCACAACGTATTTAGGACTTTAAGATATTAAGAAAATTTCTATGCGCACGGGGAACTAATTCATATCATTCTTTTAAAAGATAACATAGTCGCAAAATCTACTCTCTCTCACATGACGGTACGTGGACGTTATTGACTGTCCATAATCATCTTTATTTATACATACTGTTTCGATAGTTACTCACTCACAAAATTCGCTTCATGCTGTCGTAGGGCCCTCCGAGGCATCATGTGTGTCTGCTACTTTCTCTTTTGCTTTGGCGCGTGGCAACTGCAATACATCGGCCCGTGTCAAATGCACATCGTCAGCCAATGCATTCAGTTTGCGCAACAAGTCATAGTCTTTACCATTACACATCATGTTCTGACCGAAACAGAGGTAATAGGGAGAGTATCCCGTACTGCGATGGATAGTAGATCTAAATGAACCACTTATTTCATTCAAATTCATATCCCATTGGGCATGATCTTTTCCTATATATGCTCGAATTGCAGCAAGTACTGAGCGATTGAGACGCTCGCTGGCGTTCGCCTGCGGAGAATAGATTGCAGTGCAAATTTGCGTAATGCCAAAGCGTGTTAGAAATGATTTAAATTCTCCTGATTTGAATTGAGAATCATTGTCAGACAGTATTACTTCTGGAACACCAAATGTATAGAAGACTGAAGTTTCCAAGAATTCACATATCTTGATGGACGTAAATTTCTTTAAAGGTTGTAAGAAATGAAATTTGCTAAAGTGGTCAACTATTATAAGTAATCTTAGGTTTCCTTTCTTGGACCTTGGGTATGGGCCTAGTAAGTCAATATATAATTTTTGGAACGGTCTATCCGAAGTCATGGGTTTTCCCATAGGCGGTCTCAGAACTGTATTGGAGTTTTTGGTCATTCGGCAGGATGAACACTGTGCAACGTACTTCCGAATCGCAGTTACCATGCCAGGCCAATATATATATCTTTTTAATTTTTCTATCATCTTGCTGGTACCACAATGTGCTGCGTCTGGCGGGTCGTGTGCTCGACTCAACACTTCTGCCTGTAGTCCCTTCGGTATCCAGAGTTTCCATGATTCGGATTCTTGCATAAAGTCTCCTGTTGAAAACTCGGTACGTTTAGAAATAAGGTTATCTACAATTTTAAGATCTGGAAGTCTCGCTATATTTTCTGATATTTGGTTCTTTAGTTCTACATATTCTGCAGAGGTGAATTCTTTTGATGACAAATCAACAATTGGGCCAAAACTTGAGAATTCACTAACTTCATCTTCATCACGACGGGATAACGCATCGGCTACCACATTTTGTGATCCGCCACGATGTAGAATTGAAAAATTGAATCCCTGCAGTTTAAGTGACCAGCGCGCCAGTCGACCTAACAAATCTTTCTGATTCATCAACCATTTAAGCGCGGAGTGGTCAGTAACTACCGTGAATTCTTGTCCTTCAATATAGGAACGAAATTTATAAATACCTTGGATAACTGCTAAGCATTCTAATTCTGTGACGGAGTAGTTGCGCTGAGCTTTAGTGAGTTTAGTGGACATGTATGCTATCGGCATTTCTGCTCCGTCATCATTGGCTTGTGCAAGGACACAACCAAGTCCGTATTGACTTGCATCGCATTGTAATAAAAACGGTTTAGAAAAATCAGGTGTACTTAATATAGGTGTGGTACTTAGCTTTTCTTTGAGATTTGAAAATGCGTTATCAGCTTCATCGCTCCAACAGTACCTCTTGTTCTTTCTTAACAAATCGGTGAGAGGCATTGAAAGTGTGGCGTATCCGTCGACGAATCGGCGATACCAACCGCACAGTCCCAAAAATCTCCGCAGTTGTTTAACTGTAGATGGTATCGGAAACTGTTTGATTGCAATTACCTTGCCTGGGTCAGTTTTAATTTGCCCATCGCCTATTATAAAACCTAAGTACTTAATTTCTTTCATACAGAATTTAGATTTAGCGATATTTATAGTAAGATTTTCGTGTCGAAGATAGGTTGCTATCTCGCTTAAAAGTGACATATGTGAACTAAAATCATCTGACAGGATTAACAAGTCATCTAGGTATACGAATACTCTTGTACGAAGATGTGCTGGTATGACTTGATCCATTAATCGGCAGAGAGTCTGTGCTGCATTACAAAGTCCGAAAGGCATAACCTTGTATTGGTAAAGTGGACGATTCGGTACAGTAAATGCCGTATACTGGCGTGAGTTTTCCTCTAATGATATCTGCCAAAAAGCGTGCTTTATGTCCAACCCTGTAATATAGCGGGCTGGAGGAAGACGACTCAAGATACCGTCCACATGAGGAAGTGGGTATGTATCTTTCCGTGTGTGTTTGTTTACCTCGCGTGAATCGAGACACAATCGAGTCTTGCTTCCTTTTTGTACCAAAACACAATTGCTGCTCCATGGACTTTTCAATAACTCGATTACATCCATGGCCAACATATTATCTATCTCTGCGAACATAAGTTTCTCCCTAGCCGGTGAAACGGGCCAGTGTCGTTGTTTAATGGGCCTGGATTCCCCAACATCGATACTGTGTTCGACAACCTGTGTTCGCCCCAGCCCTTCTTTCTCATGGGAGGGAAGTTTTCGAACGACTGAGTCTAACTCTCGCTGCTGTTGTTCGGAAAGAATATGAATTTTCGGTGGGTCGTCTAAGTTGTTGTCTTTTCCGACATCTAGTTCTGATATGTTGTTATAAGTTCTCATGATATTCTTTAGAAGACCAAAATCGCGCCAAAAATCAATTCCAAGATAAACATCTTGTTTTAGGTCAGGAATAATGTAAAATTCGATTGTCTTACTGATTCCTTGATATTCGACATTAGTTGGTAGCTAGAACTTGACATTCTGCATTATTGGCTGTTCTAATACGACCGGAACATCTTTTTGTTTTCGGGTGCATCAACAGTTGAGTGGCGGCTTTGCCTCCGAGACAGCAAAGGGTTGCACCTGAATCAAGAAGAGCTGTGTATTCCTTATCTTCTATATTTATTTCGGTGTATAAACGGTTGTCTGAATTGGTAAATATAGACGCTATCATCTTTTTACGGCACGAGCGGACTTTCTTCCAAAATTCTCGCATGCGTAATGTGGAACGACTGGTTTTAGGTTTTCTGTCTAAGCTGTCAATTTTATCAAATATACGCTGTCGTGCTGACAGATAATTTGCGTATCGAGCGTGAAAAGGTAGACGCCTATATGATGAGGTTTGGTCTTTATTATCAGAATATTTCTGAGTGGACAGACTTTGTGATGAAGTTTCAGTCTGATTAGCATTGTAAAGTTTTACTGGGTCGGATGCGCCGGAATTTTCCGCGCAGGAGGGTTTTCCGAAGGATTGCATGATAGGCAGTTTGGCTTGTAAGTGTCTTTCTTACCACAGCCGTAACAAAAGATAGACCGTGGCTCAAAACAAACATCATAACGATGCCCAGATTTACCACAGTTCCAAAATTTGATGCTTTTGTGCTGTATAGCTGCTATTTCCGAAGTATCATCTAGCTCGGAAACAAACGGTCTATTGAATCTAGGTGTTTGTGTTCTGTTCTGTTTACAGAATTGCTCATGTGTACGGATTTCTTCTCGTAGCCTAGCCGAGGTAAGTATATTCAAGTGCATTAGCTCGTAGCGAAGAGATGGCTTGGAATGTCGAATTAAAAGTCGCACTAGAGATTCTTCTTGTATGGGACTTCTTAACCGAGCAACAAGTTTCTCGACTTCAAATTGAAATTCTTCAAAAGACTCTTTTTCACCTTGTCGCCTAGAATTTATGGATTCCCAAATATCCATATCTGTTTCTATATCCTCAAATTTCTTCCTAAATTCTGCGCAAAATGTATTCCAAGTAAAATGTGGATATGTTTTGTGGAATTTCCAGAACCATTCGTTAGCCTTGCCTACCAAAAGTAGATGTAAATGGTCACACAATAGGCTGTGATTACCGTATAAGTTCTGGTTTGTCATAGAGCGTACTCTATTTATAAAATCTTCCGTAGCCAAGCCACTTTTGGAACCATCGAACTTTATATGCCAGTTCTGGATAATGTTCGACACCTTTTCTGGGGGTATTAAACTACTGTTGTTCAAGGATCGATTACTACTATCATTTTGACTCTGATTCATGTTAATGTTACGAGGGAGATCAACGCTTGTAACGAGCGGAGGTGAGATGTGTTGCTCCTTTTGTATATGGATATTTGCTAATTGATTCTTTATTAACTCTGCGACGTTTTGCATGATCTGTTGCTGTTGATTTCGTAAGGCATTTTGTAATAAGGAATCAAAATGGACCGTACTTGTGGTCTGGTAGGGTACTGCATTCATAGGTTTTTGAGCGTTATTGGTGGTGCAGTGTTGGTTTTGACCACTTCTATTGGTGGACCTGGTTGACATTCCGCGTCGAGGAGTACCTCCTCTGCGGTTTCTACCTACTGATCGGTTCCCTATAGAAGTATTAACGTTGCCTTGGTTATCATTTAGGCCAAACGTTATTGATTCACGTGCTTGTTCAGCTGCATCTAATTCAGCAGCCAAATTGTTATTCGATAACGACAATTGTCTAACTGTACACGGATTTTTACAAACGGGACAGCTTCTATTGTTCTGGAGAGATCTTAATATGCATTGGTTGTGAAATCTGTGCTTGCATGGTGAGACTGTTGTTAATTCTTTAGAATTCATAGGTTCGTGACAACTGCCGCAAAATGGGTCTTGCTGTTGCAAGGCGTCGCTTAAATCTTCGTGACTGTGTCTAACAGACATTTTGTTTAGTTTGTAATTTTGTAATGGTTTATATCACTTTCATTAAATCTTTGGTTCGTCGCTTTCCCAAAAGGATGTTTTCGTTCAGGTCAGTAAATAATCCTATTCCTCAAAAAGTTACTAGTTGTTGCTTAAAAGAATACTATAGCACTGAAATTGATTTCTTTGAACTGTAGAGGTCGAGCTTCCAATGAATATACTATAGTCGCTCGCGATTCCTACTCCAATTCTAGAGAAATCAATTGACAGCTTTTATTTTGCGGATCGTTAAATTTATCAAAAATATGATAGCTGAAAATGGGTTTGATTCGGTCGACCACTAGTTAATTACCAGCTACTATTCGCTATTCCAGAAATCAAAGTTCCATTCACACTCTCACACATTGGTAAATTGCAGCATCCGTTTTACAAACTCGAGAATTAAAGCTTTAAGCTAAGTGATCATGCAGGTCCATGTAGGTCGATCAATCCTTTTAGCAGAATTGTGATCGCTGTTCCATATTATGCATACACCTGATCTATAAGCTTTAAGACTCGTTTTGGTTTGTTGTTCTAATGGAATTTATAGTGGATGAAAAAAATATGAATAAGAGTATGAAACTTTCTTGCAATAGGGTTTTATTATTGCTTATGGTGTTGTTTGCTTCTTTTTAAATATTTGATTCAAATTGCTTTTCTTGGCTTTTTGTTCTGGGTGCCAGTAATATACACGCAATTTGTATTGAAGCCTTTGCCACGATGTTTACATCAATACCTCTACTTTCGGGAAACAATTATTAATATAATTGAATGATATGATTTTAATTAATGATTGCGGAAAGAGATTATCTTTATTGGTGATAACATCTCGTTCGGGCCCCACGTTGGGCGCCATTTATTTTTATGTAGTATGTGCGTTGAAACGTCTTTGACCGAGTATTACGTATAAACACTTGGGCTTTTCATCGAAAGGAAATTCAACTTGTGTATGACTGACTAGGCTTCGTGCACTTCTTGCTCCGGGCTTTCTGCTCGCCGGATGGGGCGGGGTTCTTTCCTAATCTCGTCCTACGGGCTCATAAAAACAAAGATTAAGTGCACTTTTACTTCTCTGACTAAATGATAAAAAAAGGTGTTTGCATAAGTCCGTTTGATCAATGGACTGGGTTATGGACGACTGATTTCGGAATAGGATGGTTGGGATGCACTAGATGTTATGTGTGCCTCCCCTTCTTTACCCATCCTGCCTTGGTGACGCCGTTATATAGCTTGGGTCACCCCTCGTATAATTTACATATTATTCACTGCGCTGCGGAACTACTGCATACCTATTGTTCCGGCGACGAACCATTGAGAGACTATTAGAAGTGGGTGGTGTGATTCATTTTGCTTACTGACTTCATTTATTACAAAGATCCAATTCAATTTCAAGGTAAAACATGATTAGGTTTCACAACGTATTTAGGACTTTAAGATATTAAGAAAATTTCTATGCGCACGGGGAACTAATTCATATCAGTCTTTTAAAAGATAACATAGTCGCAAAATCTACTCTCTCTCACATGACGGTACGTGGACGTTATTGACTGTCCATAATCATCTTAATTTATACATACTGTTTCGATAGTTACTCACTCACAAAATTCGCTTCATGCTGTCGTAGGGCCCTCCGATGCAGGAGCTGTTGAGCTGTCGGTCCAAGAATTATTTAAATGATTATGGTAGATTCATGCGTGAGCGAAAGGAAAATTATAGATGACTGTGATAGTTCCTCATGCGCACATTTTTACAATGTTCAAGCTTTATGTAGAAAATACAAATTAATTAATACTAATGTTTAAAGGTAACTTTTAGAAATTATATCAACTGGGCGAACGATACTAAATTTTATGGCATTGCCATGTCACCTGGGCGTGCATTGCACGTTGATCGAAATTGAGTTGAGCGCTACGACACTTCACGCGAAAAGGTTAGGTACAGCCACACGGTGCGAAAAGTCTAGCGCCGTCTCTCAAGGCAATAACCGAGCGTGGTCTCACTGTGCAATGATTTTAGCGCAATCGTACTGTGAAGAAATATAGCAATACTCCAGAAAGTGTGTTTGCGTTTAACCAGTTGCAGATCTCCGTTTATTGGACACCAAGTTGACCAATCTCACGGAAATCTGGCAACGAGTGGTGTTGACCCAAAGAAATCGTCGTCGCTGTAAAAAATCACCGCAATTAGCTTACAAAATTGCAAGTGAAAAGACACAAATATCACCTTTTTGTTTTGTATCGAATTTCATACACTGGCTATTATGACTATCTGATTCCGATTCCTTGACGCCTTTGGCATATATTTTTATATTGTCGGCGTACGTATAAGTTGCTTAACAAGACGATGTGGACTTACAATTTATTTTGCCACGTGTATTATATTTTTCAATAATTTTATATATTTCTGCTGTGCGAGCTTCATTATCGGAGCCAATTATTATACAGAAATGCGCACTCAGCATCTATTTATAGACAGAAGGTGGCGCCGTCGAAAATTCTCGAAGCAACTCTAACTGCATCAACTAACTGTTTAATGGTGTGATATTCTTGATTCTCTTTTGAGACGATTCTTTCGCGAGAGGAATTGAGAGCGCCTTTTTACATAACAGTTGTTTTGAATTCGCTCTCTGTTAACTCTTAACAAAAAGCGTGCAGAGGAGTCCTAACGGCTGACCATCAACTTTGGCACACTACACTTAGCATGTCTGTAATATGTCTGTAACATGTATGTAACATGTTCTTAACATATCTGTAGCATGTGTGAAACATGTCTGTAACATGTCTTCATCATGTATGCAAACTGGCCGTAACATGTCTGTAACATATTTGTCTGTAAAATGTCTGTAACATGTCTGTAACATGTCTGTAATATATTTGTAATATATTTGTAATATCTCTGTTACATGTCTGTAAAATGCCTGTAACATGTCTGTAACATGTCTGTAACGTGTCTGCATCATGTGTGCAACATGTCTGTAACATGTCTGTAACATGTCTGTAACATGTCTGTAACATGTTTGTAACATGTCTGTAACATGTCTGTAACATGTCTTCATCATGTATGCAACATGTCTGTAACATGTCTGTAACATATTTGTCACATGTCTATAACATGTCAGTAACATGTCTGCAACATGCCTGTAACATGTCCGTAACATGTCCTTAACATGTCTGTAACATGTCGGTAATATATTTGTAATATCTCTGTAACATGTCTGTAAAATGTCTGTAGCATGTCTGTAACATGTCTGTAACATGCCTGTAACATGTATACAACATGTCTGTAACAGGTCTGTAACATGTCTGTAACATGTCTGTAACATGTCTGTAACATGTCTGTAACATGTCTGTAACATGTCTGTAACATGTCTGTAACATGTCTGTAACATGTCTGTAACATGTCTGTAACATGTCTATAACATGTCTATAACATGTCTGTAACATGTCTGTAACATGTCTGTAAAATGTCTGCATCATGTATGCAACATGTCTGTAACATGTCTGTAACATGTCTGAATCGTGTACGCAACATGTCTGCAATATTTCTGTAACATGTCTTTAACATGGGTGTAACATGTCTGTAACATGGCTGTAACATATCTTTAACATGTCCGTAACATGTCTGAAACATGTCTGTAACATGTCATTATCAAGTATGCAACATGTCTGTAACATGTCTGTAACATGTCTGTAACATGTCTGTAACATGACTGTTACATGCCTGTAACATGTCTGTAACATATCTGTAACATGTCTGTAACATGTCTGAAACATCTCTGTTACATGTCTGTAACATGTTTTTAGCATCTCTGTAATATATCTGTAACATGTCTGTAACATGTCTGCAACATCTCTGTTACATGTCTGTAACATGTTTTTAGCATGTTTGTAATATATCTGTAACATCTCTGTTACAAGTCTGTAACATGCCTTTAACATGTCTGTTACATGTCCTTAGCATGTCTGTAATATGTCTGTAACATGTATGTAACATGTCCTTAACATGTCTGTAGCATGTCTGAAACATGTCTGTAACATGTCTTCATCATGTATGCAACATGTCTGTAAAATGTCTGTAACATATATGTCACATGTCTATAAAATGTCAGTAACATGTCTGCAACATGCCTCTAACATGTCTGTAACATGTCCTTAACATGTCTGTAACATGTCTGTAATATATTTGAAATATCTCTGCAACATGTCTGTAACATGTCTGTAATATTTCAGTAACATGTCTGTAACATGTCTGCAACATGCCTGTAACATGTCTTTAACATGTCCTTAACATGTCTGTAACATGTCAGTAATATATTTGTAATATCTCTGTAACATGTCTGTAACATGTCTGTAAAATGTCTGTAACATGTCTGTAACATGTCTGTAACATGTCTGTAACATGTCTGTAACATGTGTGCATCATGTATGCAACATGTCTGTAACAGGTCTGTAACATGTCTGTAACATGTCTGTAACATGTCTGCATCATGTATGCAACATGTCTGTAACATGCCTGTTACATGTCTGTAACATGTCTGTAACATGTCTGTAACATGCCTGTTACATGTCTGTAACATGTCTGTAACATGTCTGTAACATGTCTGTAACATGTCTGTAACATGTCTGTAACATGTCTGTATCATTTCTGTAACATGTTTTTAGCATGTCTGTAACATATCTGTAACATCTCTGTTACATGTCTGTAACATGTCTGTAACATGACTGCATCATGTATGCAACATGTCTGTAACATGCCTGTTACATGTCTGTAACATGTCTGTAACATGTCTGTAACATGCCTGTTACATGTCTGTAACATGTCTGTAACATGTCTGTAACATGTCTGTAACATTTCTGTAACATGTATTTAGCACGTCTGTAACATGTCCTTAGCATGTCTGTAATATGTTTGTAACATGTATGTAACATGTCCTTAACATGTCAGTGGCATGTCTGTAACATGTCTGTAACATCTCTGTAACATGTTTTTAGCATGTCTGTAACATATCTGTAACATGTCTGTAACATTTCTGTAACATGTCTGTAACATGTCTGTAACATGTCTGTAACATGTATGTAACATGTCTGTAACATGTCTGTAACATGTCTGTAACATGTCTGTAACATGTCTGTAACATGTCTGTAACATGCCTGTTACATGTCTGTAACATGCCTGTTACATGTCTGTAACATGTCTGTAACATGCCTGTTACATGTCTGTAACATATCTGTAACATGCCTGTTACATGTCTGTAACATGTCTGTAACATGTCTGTAACATGTCTGTAACAAGTCTGCATCATGGATGCAACATGTCTGAAAATGCCTTTAACATGTCTGCATCATGTCTGTAACATGTCTGTAACAGGTCTGTAGCATGTCTGTAACATGTCTGCAACATGTCTGTAACATGTCTGCATCATGTATGCAACATGTCTGTAACATGTCTGTAACATGTCTGTATCATTTCTGTAACATGTCTGTAAAATGTCTGCATCATGTATGCAACATGTCTGTAACATGTCTGTAATATATTTGTAATATCTCTGTTACATGTCTGTAACATGGGTTTAGCAAGTCTGTAACATGTCTGCAACATCTCTGTAACATGTCTGTAACATGTTTTTAGCATGTCTGTAATATATCTGTAACATCTCTGTTACATGTCTGTAACATGTCTTTAGCATGTCTGTAACATGTCCTTAGCATGTCTGTAATATGTCAGTAACATGTATGTAAAATGTTCTTAACATATCTTTAGCATGTCTGTAACATGTCTGTAACATGTCTTTATCATGTATGCAACATGTCTGTAATATGTCTGTAACATATTTGTCACATGTCTATAAAATGACAGAAGCATGTCTATAAAATGACAGAAACATGTCTGCAACATGCCTGTAACATGTCTGCATCATGTATGCAACATGTCAGTAACATGTCTGTAACATGTCTGAAACATGTCTGCAACATGTCTGTAACATGTCTTTTACATGTCTGTATCATGTCTGTAACATGCCTGTTACATGTCTGTAAAATGTCTGTAACATGTCTGTATTATGCCTGTTACATGTCGGTAACATGTCTGTAACATGCCTGTAACATGTCTGCATCATGTATGCAATATGTCTGCAATATTTCTGTAACATGTCGGTAACATGTCTGTAACATGTCTGTAACATGTCTGTAACATGTCTGCAACATGTCTGTCACATGTCTGTAACATGTCTGTATCATGTCTGTAACATGCCTGTTACATGTCTGTAACATGTCTGTAACATGTCTGTTTTATGCCTGTTACATGTCTGTAACATGTCTGTAACATGCCTGTAACATGTCTGTAACATGTCTGTAACATGCCTGTTACATGTCTGTAACTTGTCTGTAACATGTCTGTAACATGTCTGTAACATGTCTGTAACATGTCTGTAACATGTCTGTAACATGTCTGTAACATGTCTGTAACATGTCTGTATCATGTCTGTAACATGTCTGTAACATGTCTGTATCATGTCTGTAACAAGTTTGTAACATGTCTGTAACATGCCTGTAACATGTCTGTAACACATCTGTAACATGTCTGTAACATGTGTGCAACATCTCTGTTACATGTCTGTAACATGTTCTTAGCATGTCTGTAATATACCTGTAACATGTCTGTATCATGTCTGTATCATGTCTGTAACATGTCTGTAACTAGTCTGTAACATGCCTGTAACATGTCTGCATCATGTATGCAACATGTCTGCAATATTTCTGTAACATGTCTGTATCATGTCTGTAACATGTCTGTAACATGTCTGTAACATGTCTGTAACAAGCCTGTAACATGTTTGCAACTTGCCTGTAACATGTCTTTATCATGTCCTTATCATGTCTGTTACATGCCTGTAATATATTTGTAATATCTCTGTAACATGTCTGTAACATGGGTGTAACAAGTTTGTAACATGTCTGTAACATGCCTGTAACATGTCTGTAACACATCTGTAACATGTCTGTAACATGTCTGTAACATGTCTGTAACATGTTTTTAGCATGTCTGTAATATACCTGTAACATGTCTGTATCATATCTGTATCATGTCTGTAACATGTCTGTAACATGTCTGTAACATGCCTGTAACATGTCTGCATCATGTATGCAACATGTCTGCAATATTTCTGTAACATGTCGGTAACATGTCTGTAACATGTCTGTAACATGTCTGCAACATGTCTGTAACATGTCTGTAACATGTCTGTATCATGTCTGTAACGTGCCTGTTACATGTCTGTAACATGTCTGTAACATGTCTGTATTATGCCTGTTTCATGTCTGTAACATGTCTGTAACATGCCTGTAACATGTCTGCATCATGTATGCAACATGTCTGTAGCATGTCTGTAACATGTCTGTAACATGTATGTAACATGCCTGTTACATGTCTGTAACTTGTCTGTAACATGTCTGTAACATGTCTGTAACATGTCTGTAACATGTCTGTAACATGTCTGTAACATGTCTGTAACATGTCTGTAACATGTCTGTATCATGTCTGTAACATGTCTGTAACATGCCTGTAACATGTCTGCATCATGTATGCAACATGTCTGCAATATTTCTTTAACATGTCTGTAATATGTCTGTAAGTGATTTGTATTGGTGATCGGCTTTGTTTTTATTTTGCTCCGCTTATTTTATTTTTTTAAACTAGAAACTAACGTGATTTGCTATATTCATTGTGTTTTAAATTTGTGTACAGTGTCTGTGCAAACAAGTGAGATTCACGGGAGTCTGGCATAACTACTAAAATTGTGTTTAAAGTAGTTTTTATTCTTGTTTAACTGACGCGTCTTAAGCGTCTTGCTATTCTTTGTTTTTGTTCCTATTTCGCTCTTCCACGCTCATTCGCGCTTACATCGCTCTCTGAGAGGGCTGCGCTGTGCTAAGAGTTATAGTTGTGTTGTTGCTCTTTCTTGTTTTCGTGTCTCGCGCTCTCGCTCTCACGCTTTATTACGCTCTCTGGTATACTAGTAGTGGTAATCAGCTGTGTATCATTAGATTTTTCTGCTTTCTTGCTCTTTTTTAACTTTTTCCTTTTGGAACTAATATTTTGTATTTCGCTTTAACATTCTTGTTTGTTTTTTTGGTGTTCCCTACCATATTTCTTGTAGGCTTATTAGTCCGCAGCAAAAATGCTGGTGTGCTCTGCAACCTCTTGCAAATGCAAGGCCGATTCAAAGCCAGACTTTGTTTCTTGCTGGTTGTGTGATAAATTCTGTCACATAAAATGCATCGGCTTAACAGCACGAATCAAAGACACCCTCAACAGCAATGATTCTGGCCTGAAATGGTCATGCGAAGTTTGTCGGGTGAAAGAACTGACTTTGAGTAAGATGCTTAGGGAGACCAAATTAAAATTTGAAAAGCTGCGTGCAGCATTTTCAAATCTCCAATCTGAATTTTCAGATATGGAAACTACATTTACTAATTTCGAATGTTCCGATGAGCCTTCCGCACTTCCACCGGCAACTCCTTCAGGTATAACATCTCCAGTTATTGCCTACTTAACCCCCTCTACTTCTACGTCTCCTAACATTCCTCTAGCCGCCCCGGCTGTTTTGTGCGATCCACCACTTTTGATCGTCACCTCTCCAGTCGCGCCTTTATCCAAAAAGAATCTTCAAAATTCTTTTGATAACACTGCCGTCAATACGCAAACGGTTGTTTCAAACGTTAAATCGCTTGTCGCGGTTAAACCTAAGAAACATGTTTTCGTTTCACGCCTTGCACCTGATACTTCGATTGAAGATGTAAAATCATTTATTCAATCAAAAATTTCTGTACCTAACATTGTAGTAGAAAAGCTTAAATTTAACTACACGCGAGATATCTCATCCTTCAAAATAAGTATACCTGCAGACAATTTTCAATCTGTTTGCAGCGGAGCCTTCTGGCCGCCTGACTTATATGTAAAAGAGTATTCTCCAAAACCAAAAAATCGAACTGCGGTACCACTTCCTTCAACTTCTCGCGCTTCTTCTTCTTCTAGTGGAGCATCAAAAAACCAGTAGAGATATCCCATCTTTATTTAGCTTATCAAAACGTTAGAGGCCTAAACTCTAAGCTCTCTAAATTGTTTATGAATAGTGTTTCGTTCGATCATCAAATTTTAATATTTACTGAAACCTGGTTAAAACCTGATGTAGATAACTGCTCAATTTTTCCTAATAAGTACACCTCCTTCAGATGTGACCGTTTATCACGAATTGGAGGTGGTGTTCTTATAGCTGGACGGTCAGATCTTCCTTCCAAACTTGTTCCATTAGACCATGGTTCTTCCTTAGAATTTTTATGTGTTAAAATGACGATGTGTCAAATTTCAATTTACATTACCTGCTTGTATATTCCTCCCTCTTCTGATATATCTGTCTACCTAGACCATCTTTCATCTATCCAATCAGTTGCCTCTAAACTATCTGATAGAGATTATCTGCTAGTTTTTGGTGATTTCAACTTACCAGAAGTTACTTGGTCATCTCAATCAGATATATTGGTGCCCTCTGTATTTAACTCTTTCTTAAATAGCCTTTCGGAGCTATCTCTTTATCAAATAAATACTGTTCCTAATTGTAGCGGTAGAATTCTTGATTTAATTTTCTCTTCTGACATTTTACTAAACACTATCTCTAGAATGAATCCCTTAGTTCTTCCTGAAGATCCCTATCATCCTACATTGGACCTGGTTCTAACTCTGCCAACCTCTATGCACACTGCAACTGTTTCCCCTAAAATAAAATCACGTTGTTTTCGTAGGACCGATTTCCAAAAATTGAATTGTTTAATTTTGGAACATGATTGGTCATTTCTTTATTCATGTTCTGATCTAAATGAATGCATTTCATTTTTTTATTCCTCTATGAACTCATTTTTTGATCAATGTGTTCCTGTTACTTTTCCCGTAAAGTCAAATAGGCCTCCTTGGTTTTCACGTGAGGTAGTAAGGCTAAAAAATTTGAAATCGCGGTATTTTAAAAAGTTTAAATTAACTCGTAATCCTTCCGATTTTACACGTTATATTGCTGCAAGAGCAAACTTTATTGCTCTGAACGCAAATTGTTACAAAAAGTATTTGCGTCGCTGCCGTTTGCAGTTTGCTCAGGACCCAAAGCAGTTTTATAACTTTGTTAACTTAAAACGTAAATCAAGTAGATTTCCTCCCTCTCTATCATACGAAAATAAGGAAGCAACTAATGATCAGGCAGCTGCCGATTTGTTTGCAGACTTTTTTCAATCAAGTTATTTAACAGAACCTTATAGTTCCCCTTTACATCCATACCCTTATAGTATAAAAAATTTTAACAGTGTCTTCTGTCCTTCTATCGACAAAACCTCTCTACTAATTGAATTTAAATCGATAAAACCCGTTTTTTCTCCTGGCCCTGACGGAATTCCAGCATGCGTACTTAGATTTTGTGCTGATTCGATTTTGAATCCAATTCATAAGCTATTTGACTTGTCACTATCCAATAGTTATTTCCCACCTATTTGGAAAAACTCTTTTTCCATTCCTCTTCACAAAAGTGGTTCTAACCATGATGTGAAGAACTATAGATGTATTTCCAAGTTGTCCGCAATTCCTAAGATTTTTGAAAAAAATTTTACAGCCCAGTTAACTTTTATGTGTAAATCTATAATTTCACCCCATCAACATGGGTTTATAAAGGCAAGATCAACAGCTACTAATCTTTTAGAATTCTCATCTCACATCAATCTAGGATTTCGGAACAAAATGCAAACTGATGTGGTCTATACTGACTTTAGTAAAGCATTTGACTCCGTAAATCATAATCTCTTAATTCATAAGTTAAATTTGATTGGTCTTCCTCAAAAGCTCCTTCTGTGGATATCCGATTATTTAACTAACAGGTCTCAACGAGTTCTTTTTAAAGAATGTCTCTCTAAGCCGATCTTAGTTACTTCTGGTATTCCTCAGGGCAGCCACCTTGGACCATTGCTATTTAACCTTTTTATTAACGATCTTCTTTCAATACTCCTTCACTCTAACATTCTTATGTATGCTGATGATGTGAAACTCTGTTTGACACACAATGATCCAGCAAATAACCTTCTTCAAACAGATCTTTATTTGTTTTTTGAACGGTGCAGCCATAATCTGCTGCATCTTAACTGTTTGAAGTGCAAGGTTATGTCATTTTACAGATGTAACTATCATGTCATCGATTACAATCTTAACCTAACCCCACTCTTAAGAATATCTGAAGTAGCTGATTTAGGTATCCTCTTTGATCATAAATTTAAATTTGATCGTCACATTACACAAATTGTCAATAAGGCATTTCGACTACTCGGGTTCATCAAAAGATGGGCCAAAGAATTCGAGGATCCTTACACGACAAAGTTGCTTTACACTTTTCTTGTTCGTCCAACTCTTGAATATGGGTCTTGCGTGTGGTCGCCGCAATACCATATTCACCAAGATAGAATTGAGTCTGTTCAAAAGCAGTTTCTACTCTTTGCCTTGCGCAGTTTTAATTGGGTTCCGGGTGTAGACTTACCCCCGTACTCTAGTAGACTCCTTCTAATTAACCTACCTTCCTTAACTAACCGTCGTATTATGTTAGGCGTTATGTTTATTGTAAAGCTAATAAAGTACAATATAGATTCCCCTACTCTGCTTACTCAACTTAATTTCTGTATTCCTTCTAGAGTTACTCGTAATTTTATGCCACTATCCTTGGCCTTTTGTAATACTAACTATAGCTTGCATGATCCCTTCCGAGTTCTCTGTGCTGACTACAACAGACTGTCTAGAGTTTTCAACTCCGAGTCCTCCCTTTACTCTGTTAAACTGTCTATCCTCAATCAATTAACACTACATGCTAACAACTAATATTAATGTACCGATCTCTTCGGTTTTACTGGGTTTTCCCCAATCCTTTGCAGCAAATGTTGGATCGAGAATTCTTGTTTTGTTATCCCCAGCTTAAATTTAAAAATATATACTCTTTATTAATTTTAATTCTAAACTTATTGCAAAATTTTAATTTCAAATTCTAAATTATTTTCTTTTTTTTTAAAAAATCTTCAATTTTAATTCGATGTAATCTAATTTTTAATTTTAATTTTAAGTCGACTGTTTTAGTTGACGTTAGATAAATAAATAAACATGTCTGTAACATGTCTGTAACATGTCTGTAACATGTCTGTAACATGTCTGTAACATGTCTGTAACATGCCTGTTACATATCTGCAACATGTGTGTAACATGTCTGTAACATATTTGTGACATGTCTGTAATATATCTGTAACATTTCTGTAACATATCTGTAACATGTCTGCATCAAGTATGCAAAATGTCTGCAATATGCCTGTAACATGTTTGTAACATATCCTTAACATGTCTGTAACATGACTGTAACATATCTGTAACATGTCTGTAACATGTCTGTAACATGTCTGTAACATGTCTGTAACATGTCTGTAACATGTCTGTAACATGTCTGTAACATGTCTGCAATATGCCTTTAACATGTTTGTAACATGTCCTTTACTTGTCTGTAACATGTCCTTAACATGTCCTTAACATGTCTGTAACATGTCTGTAACATGTCCTTTACATGTCTGTAACATGTCTGTAACATGTCTATAACATGTCTGTAACATGTCTGCAACATCTCTGTTACATGTCTGTAACATGTTTTTAGCATGTCTGTAATATACCTGTAACATGTCTGTATAATGTCTGTAACATGTCTGTAACATGCCTGTAACATGTCTGTAACATGTCTGTAACATGTCTGCATCATGCATGCAACAAGTCTGTAACATGGCTGTTACATGTCTGCATCATGTATGCAACATGTCTGCAATATTTCTGTAACATGTCTTTAAAATGTCCTTATCATGTCTGTTACATGCCTGTAATATATTTGTAATATCTCTGTAACATGTCTGTAACATGTCTGTAACATGTCTGTAACATGGGTGTAACAAGTTTGTAACATGTCTGTAACATGCCTGTAACAGGTCTGTAACACATCTGTAACATGTCTGTAACATGTGTGCAACATCTCTGTTACATGTCTGTAACATGTTTTTAGCATGTCTGTAATATACCTGTAACATGTCTGTATCATGTCTGTAACATGTCTGTAACATGCCTGTAACATGTCTGCAACATGCCTGTAACATGTCTTTAACATGTCCTTATCATGTCTCTTACATGCCTGTAATATATTTGTAATATCTCTGTAACATGTCTGTAACATGGGTGTAACAATTTTGTAACATGTCTGTAACATGCCTGTAACATGTCTGTAACATGTTTTTAGCATGTCTGTAACATGTCTGTAACATGTCTGTATAATGCCTGTTACATGTCTGTAACATGTCTGTAACATGCCTGTAACATGTCCGCATCATGTATGCAACATGTCTGCAATATTTCTGTAACATGTCGGTAACATGTCTGTAACATGTCTGTAACATGTCTGTAACATGTCTGTAACATGTCTGTAACATGTCTGTATCATGTCTGTAACATGCCTGTTACATGTCTGTAACATGTCTGTAACATGTCTGTATTATGCCTGTTACATGTCTGTTACGTGTCTGTAACATGTCTGTAACATGTCTGTAACATCATGTAAAGTCTGCAACATGTCTGTAACATGTCTGTAACATGTCTGTAACATGTTAACACTGTAACATGCCTGTAACATGCCTGTTACATGTCTGTTAACATGTCTGTAACATGCCTGTAACATGTCTGCATCATGTATGCAACATGTCTGTAACATGTCTGTAACATGTCTGTAACATGTCTGTAACATGCCTGTTACATGTCTGTAACATGTCTGTAACATGTCTGTAACATGTCTGTAACATGTCTGTAACATGTCTGTAACATGTCTGTAATATGTCTGTAACATGTATGCAACATGTCTGTAACATGTCTGTAACATGTCTGTAACATGTCTGTAACATGTCTGTAACATGTCTGTAACATGTCTGTAACATGTCTGCAACATGTCTGTAACATGTCTGTAACATGTCTGTATCATGTCTGTAACATGTCTGTAACATGTCTGTAACATGTCTGTAACATGTCTGTAACATGTCTGTAACATGTCTGTAACATGTCTGTAACATGTCTGTAACATGTCTGTAACATGTCTGTAACATGTCTGTAACATGTCTGTAACATGTCTGCATCATGTCTGTAACATGTCTGCAACATGTCTGTAACATGTCTTTAACATGTCCTTATCATGTCTGTTACATGTCTGTAATATATTTGTAATATCTCTGTAACATGTCTGTAACATGTCTGGTGTAACAAATTTGTAACATGTCTGTAACATGCCTGTAACATGTCTGTAACATATCTGTAACATGTCTGTAACATGTGTGCAACATGTCTGTTACATGTCTGTAACATGTTTTTAGCATGTCTGTAATATGTCTGTAACATGTCTGTATCATGTCTGTAACATGTCTGTAACATGTCTGTAACATGTCTGTAACATGTCTGCATCATGTATGCAACATGTCTGCAACATGTCTGTAACATGTCTGTATCATGTCTGTAACATGTCTGTAACATGTCTGTAACATGTCTGTAACATGTCTGTAACATGTCTGTAACATGTCTGTAACATGTCTGTTACATGCCTGTAACATGTCTTTGTAACATGTCTGTAACATGTCTGTAACATGTCTGTAACATGTCTGTAACATGTTTGTAACATGTCTGTAACATGTCTGTAACATGTCTGTAACATGTCTGTAACATGTGTGCAACATGTCTGTTACATGTCTGTAACATGTTTTTAGCATGTCTGTAATCATGTCTGTAACATGTCTGTAACATGTCTGTAACATGTCTGTAACATGTCTGTAACATGTCTGTAACATGTCTGTAACATGTCTGTAACATGTCTGCAACATGTCTGTAACATGTCTGTAACATGTCTGTAACATGTCTGTAACATGTCTGTAACATGTCTGCAACATGTCTGTAACATGTTTGTAACATGTCTGTAACATGTCTGTAACATGTCTGTAACATGTCTGTAACATGTCTGTAACATGTCTGTCTTAACATGTCTGTAACATGTCTGTAACATGTCTGTAACATGCCTGTAACATGTCTGCATCATGTATGCAACATGTCTGCAATATTTCTGTAACATGTCGGTAACATGTCTGCAATATTTCTGTAACATGTCGGTAACATGTCTGCAATATTTCTGTAACATGTCTTTAACATGTCCTTATCATGTCTGTTACATGTCTGTAATATATTTGTAATATCTCTGTAACATGTCTGTAACATGGGTGTAACATGTTTGTAACATGTCTGTAACATGCCTGTAACATGTCTGTAACACATCTGTAACATGTCTTTAGCATGTCCTTATCATGTCTGTTACATGTCTGTAACATGTTTTTAGCATGTATGTAATATATCTGTAACATGTCTGTAACATGTCTGTAACATGTCTATAACATGTCTGTAACATGTCTGTAACATGCCTGTAACATGTCTGCATCATGTATGCAACATGTCTGCAATATTTCTGTAACATGTCTGTAACATGCCTGTAACATGTCTGTAACACATCTGTAACATGTCTGTAACATGTCTATAACATGCCTGTAACATGTCTTTAACATGTCCTTATCATGTCTGTTACATGTCTGTAATATATTTGTAATATCTCTGTAACATGTCTGTAACATGGGTGTAACATGTTTGTAACATGTCTGTAACATGCCTGTTAACATGTCTGTAACATGTCTGTAACATGTCTGTAACATGTGTGCAACATGTCTGTTACATGTCTGTAACATGTTTTTAGCATGTCTGTAATATACCTGTAACATGTCTGTAACATGCCTGTAACATGTCTGCATCATGTATGCAACATGTCTGCAATATTTCTGTAACATGTCTGTAACATGTCTGTAATATGTCTGCATCATGTATGCAACATGTCTGTAACATGTCTGTAACATGTCTGTAACATTTCTGTAACATATCTGTAACATGTCTGCATCAAGTATGCAAAATGTCTGCAATATGCCTGTAACATGTTTGTCACATATCCTTAACATGTCTGTAACATATCTGTAACATGACTGTAACATATCTGTAACATGTCTGTAACATGTCTGTAACATGTCTTTAACATGTCTGTAACATGTCTGTAACATGTCTGTAACATGTCTGTAACATGTCTGTAACATGTCTGTAACATGTCTGTAACATGTCTGTAACATGTCTGTAACATGTCTGTAACATGTCTGTAACATGTCTGTAACATGTCTGTAACATGTCTGTAACATGTCTGTAACATGTCTGTTACATGTCTGTAACATGTTTTTAGCATGTCTGTAATATGTCTGTAACATGTCTGTAACATGTCTGTAACATGTCTGTAACATGTCTGTAACATGTCTGTAACATGTCTGTAACATGTCTGCATCATGTATGCAACATGTCTGTAACATGTCTGTAACATGTCTGTAACATGTCTGTAACATGTCTGTAACATGTCTGTAACATGTCTGTAACATGTCTGTAACATGTCTGTAACATGTCTGTAACATGTCTGTATCATGTCTGTAACATGTCTGTAACATGTCTGTAACATGTCTGTAACATGTCTGTAACATGTCTGTAACATGTCTGTAACATGTCTGTAACATGTCTGTAACATGTCTGTAACATGTCTGTAACATGTCTGCATCATGTCTGTAACATGTCTGTAACATGTCTGTAACATGTCTGTAACATGTCTGTAACATGCCTGTTACATGTCTGTAACTTGTCTGTAACATGTCTGTAACATGTCTGTAACATGTCTGTAACATGTCTGTAACATGCCTGTTACATGTCTGTAACTTGTCTGTAACATGTCTGTAACATGTCTGTAACATGTCTGTAACATGTCTGTAACATGTCTGTAACATGTCTGTAACATGTCTGTAACATGTCTGTATCATGTCTGTAACATGTCTGTAACATGTCTGTAACATGTCTGTAACATGTCTGTAACATGTCTGTAACATGTCTGTAACATGTCTGTAACATGCCTGTAACATGTCTGCATCATGTATGCAAGATGTCTGCAATATTTCTGTAACATGTCTGTAACATGTCTGTAACATGTCTGTAATATGTCTGCATCATGAAGGCAACATGTCTGTAACATGTCTGTAACATGTCTGTAACATTTCTGTAACATATCTGTAACATGTCTGCATCAAGTATGCAAAATGTCTGCAATATGCCTGTAACATGTTTGTCACATATCCTTAACATGTCTGTAACATATCTGTAACATGACTGTAACATATCTGTAACATGTCTGTAACATGTCTGTAACATGTCTGCAATATGCCTTTAACATGTTTGTAACATGTCCTTTACTTGTCTGTAACATGTCCTTAACATGTCTGTAACATGTCTGTAACATGTCCTTTACATGTCTGTAACATGTCTGTAACATGTCTGTAACATGTCTGTAACATGTCTGTAACATGTCTGTAACATGTCTGTAACATGTCTGTAACATGTCTGTAACATGTCTGTAAAATGTCTTTAACATGTCTGTAACATGTCTGTAACATGTCTGTAACATGTCTGTAACATGTCTGTAACATGTCTGTAACATGTCTGTAACATGTCTGTAACATGTCTGTAACATGTCTGTAACATGTCTGTAACATGTCTGTAACATGTCTGTAACATGTCTGTAACATGTCTGTAAAATGTCTATAACATGTCTGTAGCATGTCTGTAACATGTCTGCATCATGTATGCAACATGTCTGTAACATGTCTGTAACATGTGTGTAACATGTCTGCAATATTTCTGTAACATGTAACATGTCTGTATCATGTATGCAACATGTCTGTAACATGCCTGTAACATGTCTGCATCATGTATGCAACATGTCTGTAACATGTCTGCTTCATGAATGCAACATGTCTGTAACATGTGTGTAACATGTCTGTAATATTTCTGTAACATGTAACATGTCTGCATCATGTATGCAACATGTCTGTAACATGCCTGTAACATGTCTGCATCATGTATGCAACATGTCTGTAATATGTCTGTAAAATGTCTTTAACATGTCTGTAACATGTCTGTAAAATGTCTGTAACATATATGTAATATGTCTGTAACATGTCTGTAAAATGTCTGTAACATATATGTAATATGTCTGTTACATGAATGTAACATGTCTGTAACATGTCTGTAACATGTCTGTAACATGTCTGCATCATGTATGCAACATGGCTGCATCATGTATGCAACATGGCTGCATCATGTATGCAACATGGCTGTAACATTTCTGTTACATGTCTGCAACATGTCTGTAACATGTCTGCAATATTTCTGTAACATGTCTGTAACATGTCCTTAACATGTCTGCAACATGTCTGTAACATCTCTGTAAATTGTTTTTAGCATGTCTGTAACATATCTGTAACATCTCTGTTACATGTCTGTAACATGTCTGTAACATGTCTGTAACATGTCTGTAACATGGCTGTAACATGTCTGTAACATGTCTGTAACATTTCTGTAACATGTCTGCAATATTTCTGTAACATGTCTGTAACATGTCCTTAACATGTCTGCAACATCTCTGTAAATTGTTTTTAGCATGTCTGTAACATATCTGTATTATCTCTGTTACATGTCTGTAACATGTCTTTAGCATGTCTGTAACATGTCCCTTGCATGTCTGTAATATGTCTGTAACATGTATGTAACATGTCTGTAACATGTCTGTAACATGTCTGTAACATGTCTGTAACATGTCTGTAACATGTCTGTAACATGTCTGTAAAATGTCTATAACATGTCTGTAGCATGTCTGTAAAATGTCTGCATCATGTATGCAACATGTCTGTAACATGTCTGTAACATGTGTGTAACATGTCTGCAATATTTCTGTAACATGTAACATGTCTGCATCATGTATGCAACATGTCTGTAACATGCCTGTAACATTTCTGTATCATGTATGCAACATGTCTGTAACATGTCTGCATCATGAATGCAACATGTCTGTAACGTGTGTGTAACATGTCTGTAATATTTCTGTAACATGTAACATGTCTGCATTATGTATGCAACATGTCTGTATCATTTCTGTAACATGTCTGTAGCATGTCTGTAACATGTATGTGACATGTCCTTAACATGTCTGTAGCATGTCTGTAACATGTCTGTAACATATTTGTCACATGTCTAGGATATGTCAGTAACATGTCTGCAACATGCCTGTAACATGTCTGTAACATGTCTGTAATATATTTGTAATATCTCTGTAACATGTCTGTAACATGTCTGCATCATGTATGCAACATGTTTGTAACATGTCTGTAACATATTTGTCATATGTGTATGACATGTCAGTAACATGTCTGCAACATGCCTGTAACATGTCTGTAACATGTCTGTAATATATTTGTAATATCTCTGTAACATGTATGTAACATGTCTGTAAAATGTCTTTAACATGTCTGTAACATGTCTGTAACATGTCTGCATCATGTATGCAACATGTCTGTAACATTTCTGTAACATTTCTGTAACATGTCTGTAACATGTCTGTACCATGTCTATAACATGTCTGTAACATATCTGTAACATGTCTTTAACATGTCTGTATCATGTCTGTAACATGTCTGTAACATGTCTGTATCATGTCTGTAACATGTCTGTAACATGTCTGTAACATGTCTGTAACATGTCTGTAACATGTCTGTAACATGTCTGTAACATGTCTGTAAAATGTCTATAACATGTCTGTAGCATGTCTGTAAAATGTCTGCATCATGTATGCAACATGTCTGTAACATGTCTGTAACATGTGTGTAACATGTCTGCAATATTTCTGTAACATGTCTGCAATATTTCTGTAACATGTAACATGTCTGCATCATGTATGCAACATGTCTGTAACATGCCTGTAACATGTTTGCATCATGTATGCAACATGTCTGTAACATGTCTGCATCATGAATGCAACATGTCTGTAACATGTCTGTAATATTTCTGTAACATGTAACATGTCTGCATCATGTATGCAACATGTCTGTAACATGCCTGTAACATGTCTGCATCATGTATGCAACATGTCTGTAACATGTCTGTAAAATGTCTGTAACATGTCTGTAACATGTCTGTAAAATGTCTGTAAAATGTCTTTAACATGTCTGTAACATGTCTGTAACATGTCTGTAACATGTCTGTAAAATGTCTGTAAAATGTCTTTAACATGTCTGTAACATGTCTGTAAAATGTCTGTAACATATATGTAATATGTCTGTAACATGTCTGTAAAATGTCTGTAACATATATGTAATATGTCTGTTACATGCCTGTAACATGTCTGTAACATGTCTGTAACATGTCTGTAACATGTCTGTAACATGTCTGTTACATGTCTGTAACATGTCTGCATCATGTATGCAACATGGCTGTAACATTTCTGTAACATGTCTGCAACATGTCTGTAACATGTCTGCAATATTTCTGTAACATGTCTGTAACATGTCTGTAACATGTCCTTAACATGTCTGCAACATGTCTGAAACATCTCTGTAAATTGTTTTTAACATGTCTGTAACATATCTGTAACATCTCTGTTACATGTCTGTAACATGTCTTTAGCATGTCTGTAATATGTCTGTAACATGTATGTAACATGTCCTTCACATGTCTGTAGCATGTCTGTAACATGTCTGTAACATGCCTTCATCATGTATGCAACATGTCTGTAACATGTCTGCAACATGCCTGTAACATGTCTGTAACATGTCCTTTACATGTCTGTAATATATTTGTAATATCTGTGTAACATGTCTGTAACATGTCTGTAAAATGTCTGTAACATGTCTGTAACATGTCTGTAACATGTCTGTAACATGTCTGTAACATGTCTGTAACATGTCTGTAACATGTCTGTAACATGTCTGTAACATGTCTGTAACATGTCTGTAACATGTCTGTAACATGTCTGTAACATGTCTGTAACATGTCTGTAACATGTCTGTAACATGTCTGTAACATGTCTGTAACATGTCTGTAACATGTCTGTAACATGTCTGTAACATGTCTGTAACATGTCTGTAACATGTCTGTATCATGTCTGTAACATGTCTGTAACATGTCTGTATCATGTCTGTATCATGTCTGTAACATGTCTGCATCATGTATGCAACATGTCTGTAACATGCCTGTAACATGTCTGCAATATTTCTGTAACATGTCTTTAGCATGTCTGTAACATGTCCTTAGCATGTCTGTAATATGTCTGTAACATGTATGTAACATGTCTGTAACATGTCTGTAACATATATGTAATATGTCTGTTACATGCCTGTAACATGTCTGTAACATGCCTGTAACATGTCTGTAACTATCTGTAACATGTCTGTAACATGTCTGTTACATGCCTGTAACATGTCTGTAACATGTCTGTAACATGTCTGTAACATGTCTGTTACATGTCTGTAACATGTCTGCATCATGTATGCAACATAGCTGTAACATTTCTGTAACATGTCTGTAACATGACTTTAGCATGTCTGTAACATGTCTTTAGCATGTCTATAACATGTCTGTAACATGTCTGTAAAATGTCTGTAACATTTCTATAACATGTCTGTAAAATGTCTGTAACATGTCTGTTATATGTCTATAACATGTCTGTAACATGTCTGTAAAATGTCTGTAACATTTCTGTAACATGTCTGTAACATGTCTGTAACATGTCTGTATCATGTCTGTAACATGTCTGCATCATGTATGCAACATGTCTGTAACATGCCTGTAACATGTCTGCAATATTTCTGTAACATGTCTGTAACATGTCTTTAGCATGTCTGTAACATGTCCTTAGCATGTATGTTATATGTCTGTAACATGTATGTAACATGTCTTTAACATGTCTGTAACATGTCTTTGACATGTCTGTAACATGTCTGAAACATGTCTGTAACATGTCTGTAACATGTCTGTAACATGTCAGCATCATGTATGCAACATGTCTGTAACATATATGTAATATGTCTGTTACATGCCTGTAACATGTCTGTGTAACATGTCTGTAACATGTCTGTAACATGTCTGTAACATGTCTGTAACATGTCTGTAACATGTCTGCAATATTTCTGTAACATGTCTGTAACATGTCTGTATCATGTCTGTAACATGTCTGTATCATGTCTGTAACATGCCTGTAACATGTCTAAAATATTTCTGTAACATGTCTGTAACATGTCTTTAGCATGTCTGTAACATGTCCTTAGCATGTCTGTAATATGTCTGTAACATGTATGTAACATGTCCTTAACATGTCTGTAGCATGTCTGTAACATGTCTGTAACATGTCCTTAACATGTCTGTAATATATTTGTCATAACTCTGTAACATGTCTGTAACATGTCTGTAACATGGGTGTAGTATGTCTGTAACATGTCTGTTACATGTCTGTTACATGTCTGTAACATGTCTGTAACATGTCTGTAACATGTTTTTAGCATGTCTGTAACATATCTGTAACATCTCTGTTACATGTCTGTAACATGTCTTTAGCATGTCTGTAACATGTCTGTAACATGTCTGCATCATGTATGCAACATGTCTGTAACATGTCTGTAATATGTCTTTGACATGTCTGTAACATGTCTGAAATATGTCTGTAACATGTCTGTAACATGTCAGCATCATGTATGTAACATGTCTGCATCATGAATGCAACATGTCTGTAACATGTGTGTAACATGTCTGTAATATTTCTGTAACATGTAACATGTCTGCATCATGTATGCAACATGTCTGTAACATGCCTGTTACATGTCTGCATCATGTACGCAACATGTCTGTAACATGTCTGTAAAATGTCTGTAACATGTCTGTAACACGTCTGTAAAATGTCTGTAAAATGTCTTTAACATGTCTGTAACATAACTGTAACATGTCTGTAACATGTCTGTAAAATGTCTGTAAAATGTCTTTAACATGTCTGTAACATGTCTGTAAAATGTCTGTAACATGTATGTAATATGTCTGTAACATGTCTGTAAAATGTCTGTAACATATATGTAATATGTCTGTTACATGCCTGTAACATGTCTGTAACATGTCTGTAACATGTCTGTAACATGTCTGTTACATGTCTGTAACATGTCTGCATCATGTATGCAACATGGCTGTAACATTTCTGTAACATGTCTGCAACATGTCTGTAACATGTCTGCAATATTTCTGTAACATGTCTGTAACATGTCCTTAACATGTCTGCAACATGTCTGTAACATCTCTGTAAATTGTTTTTAGCATGTCTGTAACATATCTGTAACATCTCTGTTACATGTCTGTAACATGTCTTTAGCATGTCTGTAACATGTCCTTGGCATGTCTGTAATATGTCTGTAACATGTATGTGACATGTCCTTCACATGTCTGTAACATGCCTTCATCATGTATGCAACATGTCTATAACATATCTGCAACATGCCTGTAACATGTCCTTTACATGTCTGTAATATATTTGTAATATCTGTGTAACATGTCTGTAACATGTCTGTAAAATGTCTGTAACATGTCTGTAACATGTCTGTAACATGTCTGTAAAATGTCTGTAACATGTCTGTAACATGTCTGTAACATGTCTGTAACATGTCTGTAACATGTCTGTTACATGTCTGTAACATGTCTGAAACATGTCTGTAACATGTCTGTAACATGTCTGTATCATGTCTGTAACATGCCTGTAACATGTCTGTATCATGTCTGTATCATGTCTGTAACATGTCTGCATCATGTATGCAACATGTCTGTAACATGCCTGTAACATGTCTACAATATTTCTGTAACATGTCTTTAGCATGTCTGTAACATGTCCTTAGCATGTCTGTAATATGACTGTAACATGTATGTAACATGTCTGTTACATGTCTGTAACATATATGTAATATATCTGTTACATGCCTGTAACATGTCTGTAACATGCCTGTAACATGTCTGTAACTATCTGTAACATGTCTGTAACATGTCTGTTACATGCCTGTAACATGTCTGTAACATGTCTGTAACATGTCTGTAACATATCTGTAACATGTCTGTTACATGTCTGTAACATGTCTGCATCATGTATGCAACATAGCTGTAACATTTCTGTAACATGTCTGTAACATGTCTTTAGCACGTCTATAACATGTCTGTAACATGTCTGTAAAATGTCTGTAACATTTCTATAACATGTCTGTAAAATGTCTATAACATGTCTGTTATATGTCTGTAACATGTCTGTAACATGTCTGTAACATATGTATCAACATGTCTGTAACATGTCTGTAACATGTCTGTAACATGTCTTTAACATGTCTGTAACATGTCTGTAACATGTCTGTAACATGTCTGTAACATGTCTGTAACATGTCTGTAACATGTCTGTAACATGTCTGTAACATGTCTGTAACATGTCTGTAACATGTCTGTTACATGTCTGTAACATGTCTGTAACATGTCTGTAACATGTCTGTAACATGTCTGTAACATGTCTGTAACATGTCTGTAACATGTCTGTATCATGTCTGTAACATGTCTGTAACATGTCTGCAACATGTATGTAACATGTCTGTAACATGTCTGTAACATGTCTGTAAATATTTCTGTAACATGTCTGTAACATGTCTTTAGCATGTCTGTAACATGTCCTTAGCATGTCTGTAATATGTCTGTAACATGTATGTAACATGTCTTTAACATGTCTGTAACATGTCTGTGACATGTCTGTAACATGTCTGAAACATGTCTGTAACATGTCTGTAACATGTCAGCATCATGTATGCAACATGTCTGTAACATGTCTGTAACATGTCTGTAACATGTCTGTAACATGTATGTAATATGTCTGTTACATGCCTGTAACATGTCTGTAACATGTCTGTAACATGTCTGTAACATGTCTGTAACATGTCTGTAACATGTCTGTAACATGTCTGTAACATGTCTGTAACATGTCTGTAACATGTCTGTAACATGTCTGTAACATGTCTGTAACATGTCTTTAACATGTCTGTAACATGTCTGTAGCATGTCTGTAACATGTCTGTAACATGTCTGTAACATGTCTGTAACATGTCTGTAACATGTCTGTAACATGTCTGTAACATGTCTGTAACATGTCTGTAACATGTCTGTAACATGTTTGTCATAACATGTCTGCAACATGTCTGTAACATGTCTGTAACATGTCTGTAATATGTCTGTAACATGTCTGTTACATGTCTGTAACATGTCTGTAACATGTCTGTAACATGTCTGTAACATGTCTTTAACATGTCTGTAACATGTCTGTAACATGTCTGTTACATGTCTGTAACATGTCTTTAGCATGTCTGTAACATGTCTGTAACATGTCTGCATCATGTCTGCAACATGTCTGTAACATGTCTGTAACATGTCTGTAACATGTCTGTAACATGTCTGTAATATGTCTGTAACATGTCTGTAACATGTCTGCAACATGTCTGTAACATGTCTGTAACATGTCTGTAACATGTCTGTAACATGTCTGTAACATGTCTGTAACATGTCTGTAACATGTCTGTAACATGTCTGTAACATGTCTGTAACATGTCTGTAACATGTCTGTAACATGTCTGTAACATGTCTGCATCATGTATGCAACATGTCTGTAACATGTCTGTAATATGTCTGTAACATGTCTGTAACATGTCTGTAACATGTCTGTAAAATGTCTGTAACATGTCTGTAACATGTCTGTAACATGTCTGTAACATGTCTGTAACATGTCTGTAACATGTCTGTAACATGTCTGTAACATGTCTGTAACATGTCTGTAACATGTCTGTAACATGTCTGTAACATGTAACATGTCTGTAACATGTCTGTAAACATGTCTGTAACATGTCTGTAACATGTCTGTAACATGTCTGTAACATGTCTGTAACATGTCTGTAACATGTCTGTAACATGTCTGTAACATGTCTGTAACATGTCTGCATCATGTCTGTAACATGTCTGTAACATGTCTGTAACATGTCTGTAACATGTCTGTAACATGTCTGCAATATGTCTGTAACATGTCTGTAACATGTCCTGTAACATGTCTGCAACATGTCTGTAACATGTCTGTAACATGTTTGTAACATGTCTGTAACATGTCTGTAACATGTCTGTAACATGTCTGTAACATGTCTGTAACATGTCTGTAACATGTCCTGTAACATGTCTGTAACATGTCTGTAACATGTCTGTAACATGTCTGTAACATGTCTGCATGTCTGTAACATGTCTGTAACATGTCTGTAACATGTCTGTAACATGTCTGCAACATGTCTGTAACATGTCTGTATACATGTCTGTAACATGTCTGTAACATGTCTGTAACATGTATTGTAACATGTCTGTAACATGTCTTAACATGTCTGTAACATGTCTGTAACATGTCTGTAACATGTCTGTAACATGTCTGTAACATGTCTGTAACATGTCTGTAAATGTCTGTAACATGTCTGTAACATGTCTGTAACATGTCTGTAACATGTCTGTAACATGTCTGTAACATGTCTGTAACATGTCTGTAACATGTCTGTAACATGTCTGTAACATGTCTGTAACATGTCTGTAACATGTCTGTAACATGTCTGTAACATGTCTGTAACATGTCTGTAACATGTAACATGTCTGTAACATGTCTGTAACATGTCTGTAACATGTCTGCAACATGTCTGTAACATGTCTGTAACATGTCTGTAACATGTCTGTAACATGTCTGTATATGTCTGTAACATGTCTGTAACATGTCTGTAACATGTCTGTAACATGTCTGTAACATGTCTGTAACATGTCTGTAACATGTCTGTAACATGTCTGTAACATGTCTGTAACATAGTCTGTAACATGTCTGTAACATGTCTGTAACATGTCTGTAACATGTCCTGTAACATGTCTGTAACATGTCTGTAACATGTCTGTAACATGTCTGTAACATGTCTGTAACATGTCTGTAACATGTCTGTAACATGTCTGTAACATGTCTGTAACATGTCTGTAACATGTCTGTAACATGTCTGTAACATGTCTGTAACATGTCTGTAACATGTCTGTAACATGTCTGTAACATGTCTGTAACATGTCTGTAACATGTCTGTAACATGTCTGTAACATGTCTGTAACATGTCTGTAACATGTCTGTAACATGTCTGTAACATGTCTGTTATCATGTCTGTAACATGTCTGTAACATGTCTGTAACATGTCTGTAACATGTCTGTAACATGTCTGTAACATGTCTGTATCATGTCTGTAACATGTCTGTAACATGTCTGTAACATGTCTGTAACATGTCTGTAACATGTCTGTAACATGTCTGTAACATGTCTGTAACATGTCTGTAACATGTCTGTAACATGTCTGTAACATGTCTGTAATATGTCTGTAACATGTCTGTAACATGTCTGTAACATGTCTGTAACATGTCTGTAACATGTCTGTAACATGTCTGTAACATGTCTGTAACATGTCTGTCTGAACATGTCTGTAACATGTCTGTAACATGTCTGTAACATGTCTGTAACATGTCTGTAACATGTCTGTAACATGTCTGTAACATGTCTGTAACATGTCTGTAACATGTCTGTAACATGTCTGTAACATGTCTGTAACATGTCTGTAACATGTCTGTAACATGTCTGTAACATGTCTGTAACATGTCTGTAACATGTCTGTAACATGTCTGTAACATGTCTGTAACATGTCTGTAATATGTCTGTAACATGTCTGTAACATGTCTGTAACATGTCTGCAATGTCTGTAATATGTCTGTAACATGTCTGTAACATGTCTGTAACATGTCTGTAACATGTCTGTAACATGTCTGTAACATGTCTGTAACATGTCTGTAACATGTCTGTAACATGTCTGTAACATGTCTGTATCATGTATGTAACATGTCTGTAACATGTCTGTAACATGTCTGTAACATGTCTGTAACATGTATGTAACATGTCTGTAACATGTCTGTAACATGTCTGTAACATGTCTGTAACATGTCTGTAACATGTCTGTAACATGTCTGTAACATGTCTGTAACATGTCTGTAACTGTAACATGTCTGTTAACATGTCTGTAACATGTCTGTAACATGTCTGTAACATGTCTGTAACATGTCTGTAACATGTCTGTAACATGTCTGTAACATGTCTGTAACATGTCTGTAACATGTCTGTAACATGTCTGTAACATGTCTGTAACATGTCTGTAACATGTCTGTAACATGTCTGTAACATGTCTGTATCATGTCTGTAACATGTCTGTAACATGTCTGTAACATGTCTGACATGTATGTAACATGTCTGTAACATGTCTGTAACATGTCTGTAACATGTCTGTAACATGTCTGTAACATGTCTGTAACATGTCTGTAACATGTCTGTAACATGTCTGTAACATGTCTGTAACATGTCTGTAACATGTCTGTAACATGTCTGTAACATGTCTGTAACATGTCTGTAACATGTCTGTAACATGTCTGTAACATGTCTGTAACATGTCTGTAACATGTCTGTAACATGTCTGTAACATGTCTTTAACATGTCTGTAACATGTCTGTAACATGTCTGTAACATGTCTGTAACATGTCTGTAACATGTCTGTAACATGTCTGTAACATGTCTGTAACATGTCTGTAACAATGTCTGTAACATGTCTGTAACATGTCTGTAACATGTCTGTAACATGTCTGTAACATGTCTGTAACATGTCTGTAACATGTCTGTAACATGTCTGTAACATGTCTGTAACATGTCTGTAACATGTCTGTAACATGTCTGTAACATGTCTGTAACATGTCTGTAACATGTCTGTAACATGTCTGTAACATGTCTGTAACATGTCTGTAACATGTCTGTAACATGTCTGTAACATGTCTGTAACATGTCTGTAACATGTCTGTAACATGTCTGTAACATGTCTGTAACATGTCTGTAACATGTCTGTAACATGTAATATGTCTGTAACATGTCTGTAACATGTCTGTAACATGTCTGTAACATGTCTGTAACATGTCTGTAACATGTCTGTAACATGTCTGTAACATGTCTGTAACATGTCTGTAACATGTCTGTAACATGTCTGTAACATGTCTGTAACATGTCTGTAACATGTCTGTAACATGTCTGTAACATGTCTGTAACATGTCTGTAACATGTCTGTAACATGTCTGTAACATGTCTGCAACATGTATGCAACATGTCTGTAACATGTCTGTAACATGTCTGTAACATGTCTGTAACATGTCTGTAACATGTCTGTAACATGTCTGTAACATGTCTGTAACATGTCTGTAACATGTCTGTAACATGTCTGTAACATGTCTGTAACATGTCTGTAACATGTCTGTAACATGTCTGTAACATGTCTGTAACATGTCTGTAACATGTCTGTAACATGTCTGTAACATGTCTGTAACATGTCTGTAACATGTCTGTAACATGTCTGCATCATGTATGTCAACATGTCTGTAACATGTATTAACATGTCTGTAACATGTCTGTAACATGTCTGTAACATGTCTGTAACATGTCTGTAACATGTCTGTAACATGTCTGTAACATGTCTGTAACCTGTATGTTGTATGTCTGTAACATGTCTGTAACTAACATGTCTGTAACATGTCTGTAACATGTCTGTAACATGTCTGTAACATGTCTGTAACATGTCTGTAACATGTCTGTAACATGTCTGTAACATGTCTGTAACATGTCTGTAACATGTCTGCATCATGTATGCAACATGTCTGTAACATGTCTGTAACATGTCTGTAACATGTCTGTAACATGTCTGTAACATGTCTGTAACATGTCTGTAACATGTCTGTAACATGTCTGTAACATGTCTGTAACATGTCTGTAACATGTCTGTAACATGTCTGTAACATGTCTGTAACATGTCTGTAACATGTCTGTAACATGTCTGTAACATGTAACATGTCTGTAACATGTCTGTAACATGTCTGTAACATGTCTGTAACATGTCTGTAACATGTCTGTAACATGTCTGTAACATGTCTGTAACATGTCTGTAACATGTCTGTAACATGTCCTGTAACATGTCTGTTAACATGTCTGTAACATGTCTGTAACATGTCTGTAACATGTCTGTAACATGTCTGTAACATGTCTGTAACATGTCTGTAACATGTCTGTAACATGTCTGTAACATGTCAGCATCATGTATGCAACATGTCATGTCTGTAACATGTCTGTAACATGTCTGTAACATGTCTGTAACATGTCTGTAATATGTCTGTTACATGTCTGTAACATGTCTGTAACATGTCTGTAACATGTCTGTAACATGTCTGTAACATGTCTGTAACATGTCTGTAACATGTCTGTAAACATGTCTGTAACATGTCTGTAACATGTCTGTAACATGTCTGTAACATGTCTGTAACATGTCTGTAACATGTCTGTAACATGTCTGTAACATGTCTGCAAAATATGTCTGTAACATGTCTGTAACATGTCTGTAACATGTCTGTAACATGTCTGTAACATGTCTGTAACATGTCTGTAACATGTCTGTAACATGTCTGTAACATGTCTGTAACATGTCTGTAACATGTCTGTAACATGTCTGTAACATGTCTGTAACATGTCTGTAACATGTCTGTAACATGTCTGTAACATGTCTGTAACATGTCTGTAACATGTCTGCAACATGTCTGTAACATGTCTGTAACATGTCTGTAACATGTCTGTAACATGTCTGTAACATGTCTGTAACATGTCTGTAACATGTATGCAACATGTCTGTAACATGTCTGTAACATGTCTGTAACATGTCTGTAACATGTCTGTAATATGTCTGTAACATGTCTGTAACATGTCTACATGTCTGTAACATGTCTGTAACATGTCTGTAACATGTCTGTAACATGTCTGTAACATGTCTGTAACATGTCTGTAACATGTCTGTAACATGTCTGTTAACATGTCTGTAACATGTCTGTAACATGTCTGTAACATGTCTGTAACATGTCTGTAACATGTCTGTAACATGTCTGTAACATGTCTGTAACATGTCTGTAACATGTCTTTAACATGTCTGTAACATGTCTGTAACATGTCTGTAACATGTCTGTAACATGTCTGTTAACATGTCTGTAACATGTCTGTAACATGTCTGTAACATGTATGCAACATGTCTGTAACATGTCTGTAACATGTCTGTAATATGTCTTTGACATGTCTGTAACATGTCTGAAATATGTCTGTTAACATGTCTGTAACATGTCTGCATCATGTCTTGTATGCAACATGTCAACATGTCATATGTAACATGTCTGTAACATGTCTGTAACATGTCTGTAACATGTCTGTAACATGTCTGTAACATGTCTGTAACATGTCTGTAACATGTCTGTAACATGTCTGTAACATGTCTGTAACATGTCTGTAACATGTCTGTAACATGTCTGTAACATGTCTGTAACATGTCTGTAACATGTCTGTAACATGTCTGTAACATGTCTGTAACATGTTTGTAACATGTCTGTAACATGTTTGTAACAAGTCTGTAACATGTTTGTAACATGTCTGTAACATGTTTGTAACATGTCTGTAACATGTCTGCAACATGTATGTAACATGTCTGCAATATGTCTATAACATGTCTGTAACATGTCTGTAACATGTCTGTAACATGTCTGTAACATGTCTGTAACATGTCTGTAACATGTCTGTAACATGTCTGTAACATGTCTGTAACATGTCTGTAACATGTCTGTAACATGTCTGTAATATGTCTGTTACATGCCTCTGTAACATGTCTGTAACATGTCTGTAACATGTCTGTAACATGTCTGTAACATGTCTGTAAAACATGTCTGTAACATGTCTGTAACATGTCTGTAAGTCTGTAACATGTCTGTAACATGTCTGTCAACATGTCTGTAACATGTCTGTAACATGTCTGTAACATGTCTGTAACATGTCTGTAACATGTCTGTAACATGTCTGTAACATGTCTGTAACATGTCTGTAACATGTCTGTAACATGTCTGTAACATGTCTGTAACATGTCTGTAACATGTCTGTAATCATGTCTGTAACATGTCTGTAACATGTCTGTAACATGTCTGTAACATGTCTGTAACATGTCTGTAACATGTCTGTAACATGTCTGTAACATGTCTGTAACATGTCTGCATCATGTCTGTAACATGTCTGTAACATGTCTGTAACATGTCTGTATCATGTCTGTAACATGTCTGTAACATGTCTGTAACATGTCTGTAACATGTCTGTAACATGTCTGTAACATGTCTGTAACATGTCTGTAACATGTCTGTAACATGTCTGTAACATGTCTGTAACATGTCTGTAACATGTCTGTAACATGTCTGTAACATGTCTGTAACATGTCTGTAACATTTGTAACTGTAACATGTCTGTAACATGTCTGTAACATGTCTGTAACATGTCTGTAACATGTCTGTAACATGTCTGTAACATGTCTGTAACATGTCTGTAACATGTCTGTAACATGTCTGTAACATGTCTGTAACATGTCTGTAACATGTCTGTAACATGTCTGCATCATGTCTGTAACATGTCTGTAACATGTCTGTAACATGTCTGTAACATGTCTGTAACATGTCTGTAACATGTCTGTAACATGTCTGTAACATGTCTGTAACATGTCTGTAACATGTCTGTAACATGTCTGTAACATGTCTGTAACATGTCTGTAACATGTCTGTAACATGTCTGTAACATGTCTGTAACATGTAACATGTCTGTAACATGTCTGCAACATGTCTGTAACATGTCTGTAACATGTCTGTAACATGTCAGCTGTAACATGTCTGTAACATGTCTGTAACATGTCTGTAACATGTCTGTAACATGTCTGTAACATGTCTGTAACATGTCTGTAACATGTCTGTAACATGTTAACATGTCTGCAAAATATGTCTGTAACATGTCTGTAACATGTCTGTAACATGTCTGTAACATGTCTGTAACATGTCTGTAACATGTCTGTAACATGTCTGTAACATGTCTGTAACATGTCTGTAACATGTCTGTAACATGTCTGTAACATGTCTGTAACATGTCTGTAACATGTCTGTAACATGTCTGTAACATGTCTGTAACATGTCTGTAACATGTCTGTAACATGTAACATGTCTGTAACATGTCTGTAACATGTCTGTAAACATGTCTGTAACATGTCTGTAACATGTCTGTAACATGTCTGTAACATGTCTGTAACATGTCATAACATGTCTGTAACATGTCTGTAACATGTCTGTAACATGTCTGTAACATGTCTGTAACATGTCTGTAACATGTCTGTAACATGTCTGTAACATGTCTGTAACATGTCTGTAACATGTCTGTAACATGTCTGTAACATGTCTGTAACATGTCTGTAACATGTCTGTAACATGTCTGTAACATGTCTGTAACATGTCTGTAACATGTCTGTAACATGTCTGTAACATGTCTGTAACATGTCTGTAACATGTCTGTAACATGTCTGTAACATGTCTGTAACATGTCTGTAACATGTCTGTAACATGTCTGTAACATGTCTGTAACATGTCTGTAACATGTCTGTAATGTATGCATGTCTGTAACATGTCTGTAACATGTCTGTAACATGTCTGTAACATGTCTGTAACATGTCTGTAACATGTCTGTAACATGTCTGTATGTAAACATGTCTGTAACATGTCTGTAACATGTCCTGTAACATGTCTGTAACATGTCTGTAACATGTCTGTAACATGTCTGTAACATGTCTGTAACATGTCTGTAACATGTCTGTAACATGTCTGTAACATGTCTGTAAACATGTCTGTAACATGTCTGTAACATGTCTGTAACATGTCTGTAACATGTCTGTAACATGTCTGTTACATGTCTGTAACATGTCTGTAACATGTCTGTAACATGTCTGTAACATGTCTGTAACATGTCTGTAACATGTCTGTAACATGTATGTAACATGTCTGTAACATGTCTTAACATGTCTGCAACATGTCTGTAACATGTCAATAACATGTCTATAACATGTCTGTAACATGTCTGTAACATGTCTGTAACATGTCTGTGACATGTCTGTAACATGTTTGTAACATGACTGTAACATTTCTGTAACATGTCTGCAACATGTCTGTAACAAGTTTGTAACATGTCTGTAATATGTCTGTAACATGTCTGTAACATGTCTGTAACATGTCTGTAACATGTCTGTAACATGTCTGTAACATGTCTGTAACATGTCTGTAACATGTCTGTAACATGTCTATAACATGTCTATAACATGTCTGTAACATGTCTGTAACATGTCTGTAACATGTCTGTAACATGTCTGTAACATGTTTGTAACATGTCTGTAACATGTCTGTAACATGTCTGCAACATGTCTGTAACAAGTTTGTAACATATCTGTAAGTTGTCTGTAACATATCTGTAAATTGTGTGTAACATGTCTGTAACATGTCTTTAACATGTCTGCAACATTTCTGTAAAATGTCTGTAACATGTTTGTATCACGTCTTAAGCATGTCTGTAGCATGACTGTAACATGTGTATAACATTTCTGTAACATGTCTGTAACATGTCTGTAACATGTCTGTAACATGTCTATGTCTGTAACATGTCTGTAACATGTCTGTAACATGTCTGTAACATGTCTGTAACATGTCTGTAACATGTCTGTAACATGTCTGTAACATGTCTGTAACATGTCTGTAACATGTCTGTAACATGTCTGTAACATGTCTGTAACATGTCTGTAACATGTCTGTAACATGTCTGTAACATGTCTGTAACATGTCTGTAACATGTCTGCAACATGTCTGCAACATGTCTGTAACATGTCTGTAACATGTCTGTAACATGTCTGTAACATGTCTGTAACATGTCTGTAACATGTCTGTAACATGTCTGTAATATGTCTGTAACATGTCTGTAACATGTCTGTAACATGTCTGTAACATGTCTGTAACATGTCTGTAACATGTCTGTAACATGTCTGTAACATGTCTGTAACATGTCTGTAACATGTCTGTAACATGTCTGTAACATGTCTGTAACATGTCTGTAACATGTCTGTAACATGTCTGTAACATGTCTGTAACATGTCTGTAACATGTCTGTAACATGTCTGTAACATGTCTGTAAACATGTCTGTAACATGTCTGTAACATGTCTGTAACATGTCTGTAACATGTCTGTAACATGTCTGTAACATGTCTGTAACATGTCTGTAACATGTCTGTAACATGTCTGTAACATGTCTGTAACATGTCTGTAACATGTCTGTAACATGTCTGTAACATGTCTGTCTGTAACATGTCTGTAACATGTCTGTAACATGTCTGTAACATGTCTGTAACATGTCTGTAACATGTCTGTAACATGTCTGTAACATGTAAACATGTCTGTAACATGTCTGTAACATGTCTGTAATATGTCTGTAACATGTCTGTAACATGTCTGTAACATGTCTGTAACATGTCTGTAACATGTCTGTAACATGTCTGTAACATGTCTGTAACATGTCTGTAACATGTCTGTAACATGTCTGTAACATGTCTGTAACATGTCTGTAACATGTCTGTAACATGTCTGTAACATGTCTGTAACATGTCTGTAACATGTCTGTAACATGTCTGTAACATGTCTGTAACATGTCTGTAACATGTCTGTAACATGTCTGTAACATGTCTGTAACATGTCTGTAACATGTCTGTAACATGTCTGTAACATGTCTGTAACATGTCTGTAACATGTCTGTAACATGTCTGTAACATGTCTGTAACATGTCTGTAACATGTCTGTAACATGTCTGTAACATGTCTGTAACATGTCTGTAACATGTCTGTAACATGTCTGTAACATGTCTGTAACATGTCTGTAACATGTCTGTAACATGTCTGTAACATGTCTGTAACATGTCTGTAACATGTCTGTAACATGTCTGTAACATGTCAGTATCATGTCTGTAACATGTCTGTAACATGTCTGTAAACATGTCTGTAACATGTCTGTAACATGTCTGTAACATGTCTGTAACATGTCTGTAACATGTCTGTAACATGTCTGTAACATGTCTGTAACATGTCTGTAACATGTCTGTAACATGTCTGTAACATGTCTGTAACATGTCTGTAACATGTCTGTAACATGTCTGTAACATGTCTGTAACATGTCTGTAACATGTCTGTAACATGTCTGTAACATGTCTGTAACATGTCTGTAACATGTCTGTATGTAACATGTCTGTAACATGTCTGTAACATGTCTGTAACATGTCTGCAACATGTAACATGTCTGTAACATGTCTGTAACATGTCTGTAACATGTCTGTAACATGTCTGTCTTAACATGTCTGTAACATGTCTGTAACATGTCTGTAACATGTCTGTAACATGTCTGTAACATGTCTGTAACATGTCTGTAACATGTCTGTAACATGTCTGTAACATGTCTGTAACATGTCTGTAAACATGTCTGTAACATGTCTGTAACATGTCTGTAACATGTCTGTAACATGTCTGTAACATGTCTGTAACATGTCTGTAACATGTCTGTAACATGTCTGTAACATGTCTGTAACATGTCTGTAACATGTCTGTAAAATGTCTGTAACATGTCTGTAACATGTCTGTAACATGTCTGTAACATGTCTGTAACATGTCTGTAACATGTCTGTAACATGTCTGTAACATGTCTGTAACATGTCTGTAACATGTCTGTAACATGTCTGTAACATGTCTGTAACATGTCTGTAACATGTCTGTAACATGTCTGTACAACATGTCTGTAACATGTCTGTAACATGTCTGTAACATGTCTGTAACATGTCTGTAACATGTCTGTTACATGTCTGTAACATGTCAGTAACATGTGTGTGAAATGTCTGTAACATGTCTGTAACATGTCTGTAACATGTCTGTAACATGTCTGTAACATGTCTGTAACATGTCTGTAACATGTCTGTAACATGTCTGTAACATGTCTGTAACATGTCTGTAACATGTCTGTAACATGTCTGTAACATGTCTGCAACATGTCTGTAACATGTCTGTAACATGTCTGTAACATGTCTGCAACATGTCTGTAACATGTCTGTAACATGTCTGTAACATGTCTGTAACATGTCTGTTACATGTCTGTAACATGTCTGTAACATGTGTGTGAAATGTCTGTAACATGTCTGTAACATGTCTGTAACATGTCTGCAACATGTCTGTAACATGTCTGTAACATGTCTGTAACATGTCTGTAACATGTCTGTAACATGTCTGTAACATGTCTGTAACATGTCTGTATCATGTCTGTAACATGTCTGTAACATGTCTGTAACATGTCTGTAACATGTCTGTAACATGTCTGTAACATGTCTGTAAAATGTCTGTAACATGTCTGTAACATGTCTGTAACATGTCTGTAACATGTCTGTAACATGTCTGTAACATGTCTGTAACATGTCTGTAACATGTCTGTAACATGTCTGTAACATGTCTGTAACATGTCTGTAACATGTCTGTAACATGTCTGTAACATGTCTGTAACATGTCTGTAACATGTCTGTAACATGTCTGTAAAATGTCTGTAACATGTCTGTAACATGTCTGTAACATGTCTGTAACATGTCTGTAACATGTCTGTAACATATCTGTAACATGTCTGTAACATGTCTGTAACATGTCTGCAACATGTCTGTAACATGTCTGTAACATTTCTGTAACATGTCTGCAACATGTCTGTAACATGTCTGCAACATGTCTGTAACATGTCTGTAACATGTCTTTAACATGTCTGCAACATGTCTGTAACATGTCTGTAACATGTTTGTAAGCATGTCTGTAACATGTCTGTAACATGTCTGTAACATGTCTGTAACATGTCTTTAACATGTCTGTAACATGTCTGTAACATGTCTGTAACATGTCTGTAACATGTCTGTAACATGTCCTTAACATGTCTGTAACATGTCTGTAACATGTCTGTAACATGCCTTCATCTTGTATGCAACATGTCTGTAACATGTCTGTAACATGTCTGTAACATGTCTGTAACATGTCCTGAACATGTCTGTAACATGTCTGTAACATGTTTGTAATATGTCTGTAACATGTCTGTAACATGTCTGTAACATGTCTGTAAAATGTCTGTAACATGTCTGTAACATGTCTGTCATGTATGAACATGTCTGTAACATGTCTGTAACATGTCTGTAACATGTCTGTAACATGTCTGTAACATGTCTGTAACATGTCTGTAACATGTCTGTAACATGTCTGTAACATGTCTGTAACATGTCTGTAACATGTCTGTAACATGTCTGTAACATATCTGTAACATGTCTGTAACATGTCTGTAACATGTCTGTAACATGTCTGTAACATGTCTGTAACATGTCTGTAACATGTCTGTAACATGTCTGTAACATGTCTGTAACATGTCTGTAACATGTCTGTAACATGTCTGTAACATGTCTGTAACATGTCTGTAACATGTCTGTAACATGTCTGTAACATGTCTGTAACATGTCTGTAACATGTCTGTAACATGTCTGTAACATGTCTGTAACATGTCTGTAACATGTATGTAACATGTCTGTAACATGTCTGCATCATGTATGCAACATGTCTGTAACATGTCTGTAATATGTCTGTAACATGTCTGTAACATGTCTGTAACATGTCTGTAACATGTCTGTAACATGTCTGTAACATGTCTGTAACATGTCTGTAACATGTCTGTAACATGTCTGTAACATGTCTGTATCATGTCTGCAACATGTCTGTAACATGTCTGTAATATGTCTTTGACATGTCTGTAACATGTCTGAAACATGTCTGTAACATGTCTGTAACATGTCAGCATCATGTATGCAACATGTCAGCATCATGTATGCAACATGTCTGTAACATGTCTGTAACATGTCTGTAACATGTCTGTAACATGTCTGTAACATGTCTGTAACATGTCTGTAACATGTCTGTAACATGTCTGTAACATGTCTGTAACATGTCTGTAATATGTCTGTTACATGTCTGTAACATGTCTGTAACATGTCTGTAACATGTCTGTAACATGTCTGTAACATGTCTGTAACATGTCTGTAACATGTCTGTAAAATGTCTGTAACATATCTGTAACATGTCTGCATCATGTATGCAACATGTCTGTAACATGTCTGTAATATGTCTTTGACATGTCTGTAACATGTCTGAAATATGTCTGTAACATGTCTGTAACATGTCAGCATCATGTATGCAACATGTCAGCATCATGTATGCAACATGTCTGTAACATGTCTGTAACATGTCTGTAACATGTCTGTAACATGTCTGTAACATGTCTGTAACATGTCTGTAACATGTCTGTAACATGTCTGTAACATGTCTGTAACATGTCTGTAACATGTCTGTAATATGTCTGTTACATGTCTGTAACATGTCTGTAACATGTCTGTAACATGTCTGTAACATGTCTGTAACATGTCTGTAATATATTTGTAATATCTGTGTAACATGTCTGTAACATGTCTGTAACATGTCTGTAACATGTCTGTAAAATGTCTGTAACATGTCTGTAACATGTCTGTAAAATGTCTGTAAAATGTCTGTAAAATGTCTTTAACATGTCTGTAACATGTCTGTAACATGTCTGTAACATGTCTGTAACATGTCTGTAATATGTCTGTAACATGCCTGTAACATGTCTGTAACATGTCTGTAAAATGTCTGTAAAATGTCTTTAACATGTCTGTAACATGTCTGTAAAATGTCTTTAACATATATGTAATATGTCTGTTACATGCCTGTAACATGTCTGTAACATGTCTGTAACAAATCTGTAACATGTCTGTTACATGTCTGTAACATGTCTGTAACATGTCTGTAACATGTCTGTAACATGTCTGTAACATGTCTGTAACATGTCTGCAATATGTCTGTAACATGTCTGTAACATGTCTGTAACATGTCTGTAACATGTCTGTAACATGTCTGCAATATGTCTGTAACATGTCTGTAACATGTCTGTAACATGTCTGTAACATGTCTGTAACATGTCTTTAGCATGTCTGTAACATGTCCTTAGCATGTCTGTAATATGTCTGTAACATGTATGTAACATGTCTGTAACATGTCTGTAACATGTCTGTAACATGTCTGTAACATGTCTGTAACATGTCTGTAACATGTCTGTAATATATTTGTCACATGTCTGTAACATGTCTGTAACATGGGTGTAGTATGTCTGCAACATGTCTGTTACATGTCTGTAACATGTCTGTAACATGTCTGTAACATGTCTGCATCATGTATGCAACATGTCTGTAACATGTCTGTAATATGTCTTTGACATGTCTGTAACATGTCTGAAATATGTCTGTAACATGTCTGTAACATGTCTGCATCATGTATGCAACATGTCAGTAACATGTATGTAACATGTCTGTAACATGTCTGTAACATGTCTGTAACATGTCTGTAACATGTCTGTAACATGTCTGTAACATGTCTGTAACATGTCTGTAACATGTCTGTAACATGTCTGTAACATGTCTGTAACATGTCTGTAACATGTCTGTAACATGTCTGTAACATGTCTGTAACATATCTGTAATATGTCTGTTACAGGTCTGTAACATCTCTGTAACATGTTTTTAGCATGTCTGTAACATATCTGTAACATCTCTGTTACATGTCTGTAACATGTCTTTAGCATGTCTGTAACATGTCTGTAACATGTCTGCATCATGTATGCAACATGTCTGTAACATGTCTGTAACATGTCTGTAACATGTCTGTAACATGTCTGTAACATGTCTGTAAATATGTCTGTAACATGTCTGTAACATGTCAGCATCATGTATGCAACATGTCAGCATCATGTATGCAACATGTCTGTAACATGTCTGTAACATGTCTGTAACATGTCTGTAACATGTCTGTAACATGTCTGTAACATATCTGTAATATGTCTGTTACATGCCTGTAACATGTCTGTAACATGTCTGTAACATGTCTGTAACATGTCTGTAACATGTCTGTAACATGTCTGTAACATGTCTGTAACATGTCTGTAACATGTCTGCATCATGTATGCAACATGTCTGTAACATGTCTGTAACATGTCTGTAACATGTCTGTAACATGTCAGCATCATGTATGCAACATGTCAGCATCATGTATGCAACATGTCTGTAACATGTCTGTAACATGTCTGTAACATGTCTGTAACATGTCTGTAACATATCTGTAATATGTCTGTTACATGCCTGTAACATGTCTGTAACATGTCTGTAACATGTCTAAAACATGTCTGTAACATGTCTAAAACATGTCTGTAACATATTTGTCACATGTCTAGGATATGTAAGTAACATGTCTGCAACATGCCTGTAACATGTCTGTAACATGTCTGTAATATATTTGTAATATCTCTGTAACATGTCTGTAACATGTCTGCATCATGTATGCAAAATGTTTGTAACATGTCTGTAACATATTTGTCATATGTCTATGACATGTCAGTAACATGTCTGCAACATGCCTGTAACATGTCTGTAACATGTCTGTAATATTTTTGTAATATCTCTGTAACATGTATGTAACATGTCTGTAAAATGTCTTTAACATGTCTGTAACATGTCTGTAACATGTCTGCAACATGTCTGTAACATGTCTGTAACATTTCTGTAACATGTCTGTAACATGTCTGTAACATGTCTGTAACATGTCTGTAACATGTCTGTAACATGTCTGTAACATGTCTGTAACATGTCTGTAACATGTCTGTAACATGTCTGTAACATGTCTGTAACATGTCTGTAACATGTCTGTAACATGTCTGCAACATGTCTGTAACATGTCTGTAACATGTCTGTAACATGTCTGTAATATGTCTGTAACATGTCTGTAACATGTCTGTAACATGTATGCAACATGTCTGTAACATGCCTGTAACATGTCTGCATCATGTATGCAACATGTCTGTAACATGTCTGTAACATGTCTGTAACATGTCTGTAACATGTCTGTAACATGTCTGTAACATGTCTGTAACATGTCTGTAACATGTCTGTAACATGTCTGTAACATGTCTGTAACATGTCTGTAACATGTCTGTCTGTAACATGTCTGTAACATGTCTGTATCATGTATGTAACATGTCTGTAACATGTGTGTACCATGGCTGTAACATGTCTGTAACATGTCTGTAACATGTCTGCATCATGTATACAACATGTCTGTAACATGCCTGTAACATGTCTGCATCATGTATGCAACATGTCTGTAACATGTCTGCATCATGAATGCAACATGTCTGTAACATGTGTGTAACATGTCTGTAATATTTCTGTAACATGTCTGTAACATGCCTGTAACGTGTCTGCATCATGTATGCAACATGTCTGTAACATGTCTGTAAAATGTCTGTAACATGTCTGTAACATGTCTGTAAAATGTCTGTAAAATGTCTTTAACATGTCTGTAACATGTCTGTAACATGTCTGTAACATGTCTGTAATATGTTTGTAAACATGTCTGTAATATGTCTGTAACATGTCTGTAACATGTCTGTAACATGTCTGTAACATGTCTGTAACATGTCTGTAACATGTCTGTAACATGTCTGTAACATGTCTGTAACATGTCTGTAACATGTCTGCAACATGTCTGTAACATGTCTGTAACATGCCTGTAACATGTCTGCAATATGTCTGCAACATGGCTGTAACATGTCTGTAACATGTCTGTAACATGTCTGTAACATGTCTGTAACATGTCTGTATCATGTCTTTAGCATGTCTGTAACATGTCTGTAACATGTCTGTAACATGTCTGTAACATGTCTGTAAAATGTCTGTAACATGTCTGTAACATGTCTGTAACATGTCTGTAACATGTCTGTAAAATGTCTGTAACATGTCTGTAACATGTCTGTAACATGTCTGTAACATGTCTGTTACATGTCTGTAACATGTCTGCATCATGTATGCAACATGGCTGTAACATTTCTGTAACATGTCTGCAACATGTCTGTAACATGTCTGCAATATTTCTGTAACATGTCTGTAACATGTCTTTAACATGTCTGCAACATGTCTGTAACATCTCTGTAAATTGTTTTTAGCATGTCTGTAACATATCTGTAACATCTCTGTTACATGTCTGTAACATGTCTTTAGCATGTCTGTAACATGTCCTTCACATGTCTGTAGCATGTCTGTAACATGTCTGTAACATGCCTTCATCATGTATGCAACATGTCTGTAACATGTCTGCAACATGCCTGTAACATGTCTGTAACATGTCCTTAACATGTCTGTAACATGTCTGTAATATATTTGTAATATCTGTGTAACATGTCTGTAACATGTCTGTAACATGTCTGTAACATGTCTGTAACATGTCTGTAAAATGTCTGTAACATGTCTGTTACATGTCTGTAACATGTCTGTAACATGTCTGTAACATGTCTGTAACATGTCTGTAACATGTCTGTAACATGTCTGTAACATGTCTGTAACATGTCTGTAACATGTCTGTTTCATGTCTGTAACATGTCTGCATCATGTATGCAACATGGCTGTAACATTTCTGTAACATGTCTGTAACATGTCTGTAACATGTCTGTAACATGTCTGTAACATGTCTGTAACATGTCTGTAACATGTCTGTAACATGTCTGTAACATGTCTGTATCATGTCTGTAACATGTCTGTAACATGTCTGTAACATGTCTGTATCATGTCTGTAACATGTCTGCATCATGTATGCAACATGTCTGTAACATGCCTGTAACATGTCTGCAATATTTCTGTAACATGTCTGTAACATGTCTGTTACATGTCTTTAGCATGTCTGTAACATGTCCTTAGCATGTCTGTAATATGTCTGTTACATGTATGTAACATGTCTGTAACATGTCTGTAACATATATGTAATATGTCTGTTACATGCCTTTAACATGTCTGTAACATGTCTGTAACATGTCTGTAACATGTCTGTAACATGTCTGTAACATGTCTGTTACATACCTGTAACATGTCTGTAATATGTCTGTAACATGTCTGTAACATGTCTGTAACATGTCCTTAACATGTCTGTAACATGTCTGTAATATATTTGTAATATCTGTGTAACATGTCTGTAAAATGTCTGTAACATGTCTGTAACATGTCTGTAACATGTCTGTTGCATGTCTGTAACATGTCTGCATCATGTATGCAACATGGCTGTAACATTTCTGTACCATGTCTGTAACATGTCTGTAACATGTCTGTAACATGTCTGTAACATGTCTGTAACATGTCTGTAACATGTCTGTAACATGTCTGCATCATGTATGCAACATGTCTGTAACATGCCTGTAACATGTCTGCAATATTTCTGTAACATGTCTGTAACATGTCTGCAATATTTCTGTAACATGTCTGTAAAATGTCTTTAGCATGTCTCTTACATGACCTAAGCATGTCTGTAATATGTCTGTAACATGTATGTAACATGTCTGTAACATGTCTGTAACATATATGTAATATGTCTGTTACATGCCTGTAACATGTCTGTATCATGTTTGTTACATGTCTGTAACATGTCTGTTACATGCCTGTAACATGTCTGTAACATGTCTGTAACATGTCTGTTACATGTCTGTAACATGTCTGCATCATGTCTGTAACATGTCTTTAGCATTTCTGTAACATGTCTGTAACATGTCTGTAAAATGTCTGTAACATGTCTGTAACATGTCTGTAACATGTCTGTAACATGTCTGTAACATGTCTGTAAAATGTCTGTAACATGTCTGTTATATGTCTGTAACATGTCTGTAACATGTCTGCAAAATGTCTCTAACATGTCTGTAAAATGTCTGCAATATTTCTGTAACATGTCTGTAACATGTCTGTAACATGTCTGTAACATGTCTTTAACATGTCTGTAACATGTCTGTAACATGTCTGTAACATGTCTGTAAAATGTCTGTAACATGTCTGTAACATGTCTGTAACATGTCTGTAACATGTCTGTAAAATGTCTTTAACATGTCTGTTACATGTCTGTAACATGTCTGTTACATGTCTGTAACATGTCTGTTACATGTCTGTAACATGTCTGCATCATGTATGCAACATGTCTGTAACATGTCTGTAACATGTCTGCAACATGTCTGTAACATGTCTGTAATATTTCTGTAACATGTCTGTAACATGTCCTTAACATGTCTGCAACATGTCTGTAACATCTCTGTAAATTGTTTTTAGCATGTCTGTAACATATCTGTAACATCTCTGTTACATGTCTGTAACATGTCTTTAGCATGTCTGTAACATATCCTTCACATGTCTGTAGCATGTCTGTAAGATGTCTGTAACATGCCTTCATCATGTATGCAACATGTCTGTAACATGTCTGCAACATGCCTGTAACATGTCTGTAACATGTCTGTAACATGTCTGTTACATGTCTGTAACATGTCTGCATCATGTCTGTAACATGTCTTTAGCATGTCTGTAACATGTCTGTAACATGTCTGTAACATGTCTGTAACATGTCTGTTACATGTCTGTAACATGTCTGCATCATGTCTGTAACATGTCTTTAGCATTTCTGTAACATGTCTGTAACATGTCTGTAACATGTCTGTAACATGTCTGTTACATGCCTGTAACATGTCTGTATCATGTCTGTTACATGTCTGTAACATGTCTGTTACATGCCTGTAACATGTCTGTAACATGTCTGTAACATGTCTGTAAAATGTCTGTAACATGTCTGTAACATGTCTGTAACATGTCTGTAACATGTCTGTAACATGTCTGTAACATGTCTGTAAAATGTCTGTAACATGTCTGTTACATGTCTGTAACATGTCTGCATCATGTCTGTAACATGTCTGCATCATGTCTGTAACATGTCTTTAGCATGTCTGTAACATGTCTGTAACATGTCTGTAACATGTCTGTAACATGTCTGTAACATGTCTGTAACATGTCTGTAACATGTCTGTAACATGTCTGTAAAATGTCTGTAACATGTCTGTTACATGTCTGTAACATGTCTGTTACATGTCTGTAACATGTCTGTTACATGTCTGTAACATGTCTGTTACATGTCTGTAACATGTCTGTTACATGTCTGTAACATGTCTGCATCATGTATGCAACATGTCTGCATCATGTATGCAACATGGCTGTAACATTTCTGTAACATGTCTGCAACATGTCTGTAACATGTCTGCAATATTTCTGTAACATGTCTGTAACATGTCCTTAACATGTCTGCAACATGTCTGTAACATCTCTGTAAATTGTTTTTAGCATGTCTGTAACATATCTGTAACATCTCTGTTACATGTCTGTAACATGTCTTTAGCATGTCTGTAACATATCCTTCACATGTCTGTAGCATGTCTGTAAGATGTCTGTAACATGCCTTCATCATGTATGCAACATGTCTGTAACATGTCTGCAACATGCCTGTAACATGTCTGTAACATGTCCTTAACATGTCTGTAACATGTCTGTAAAATGTCTGTAACATGTCTGTTACATGTCTGTAACATGTCTGTAACATGTCTGTAAAATGTCTATAACATGTCTGTTATATGTCTGTAGCATGTCTGTAACATGTCTGTAGCATGTCTGTAACATGTCTGTAACATGTCTGTTACATGTCTGTAACATGTCTGCATCATTTATGCAACATGGCAATAACATTTCTGTAACATGTCTGTAACATGTCTGTAACATGTCTGTAACATTTCTGTAACATGTCTGTAACATGTCTGTAACATGTCTGTAACATGTCTGTATCATGTCTGTATCATGTCTGTAACATGTCTGTAACATGTCTGTATCATGTCTGTATCATGTCTGTAACATGTCTGCATCATGTATGCAACATGTCTGTAACATGCCTGTAACATGTCTGCAATATTTCTGTAACATGTCTGTAACATGTCTGTAACATGTCTTTAGCATGTCTGTAACATGTCCTTAGCATGTCTGTAATATGTCTGTAACATGTATGTAACATGTCTGTAACATGTCTGTAACATATATGTAATATGTTTGTTACATGCCTTTAACATGTCTGTAACATGTCTGTAACATGTCTGTAACATGTCTGTAACATGTCTGTAACATGTCTGTTACATGCCTGTAACATGTCTGTAATATGTCTGTAACATGTCTGTCTTAAAATGTCTGTTACATGTCTGTAACATGTCTGTAACATGTCTGTAATATTTCTGTAACATGTCTGTAACATGTCTGTAACATGTCTGTAGCATGTCTGTAACATGTCTGTAACATGTCTGTAAAATGTCTGTAACATGTCTGTAACATGTCTGTAACATGTCTGTAACATGTCTGTAACATGTCTGTTATATGTCTGTAGCATGTCTGTAACATGTCTGTAACATGTCTGTTACATGTCTGTAACATGTCTGCATCATGTATGCAACATGGCTGTAACATTTCTGTAACATGTCTGTAACATGTCTGTAACATGTCTGTAACATGTCTGTAACATGTCTGTAACATGTCTGTTACATGTCTGTAACATGTCTGTAACATGTCTGTAACATGTCTGTAACATGTCTGTAACATGTCTGTAACATGTCTGCATCATGTATGCAACATGTCTGTAACATGTTCTGTAACATGTCTGTAACATGTCTGTAACATGTCTGTAACATGTCTGTAACATGTCTGTAACATGTCTGTTACATGTCTGTAACATGTCTGTAACATGTCTGTTACATGTCTGTAAAATGTCTGTAACATGTCTGTAACATGTCTGTAACATGTCTGTAAAATGTCTGTAACATGTCTGTTATATGTCTGTAACATGTCTGTAACATGTCTGTAACATGTCTGTTACATGTCTGTAACATGTCTGCATCATGTATGCAACATGTCTGTAACATGTCTGTAACATGTCTGTAACATGTCTGTATCATGTCTGTATCATGTCTGTAACATGTCTGTATCATGTCTGTAACATGTCTGTAACATGTCTGTAACATGTCTGTAATATGTCTGTAACATGTCTGTAACATGTCTGTAACATGTCTGTAACATGTATGTAACATGTCTGTAACATGTCTGTAACATGTCTGTAACATGTCTGTAACATGTCTGTTACATGTCTGTAACATGTCTGTAACATGTCTGTAACATGTCTGTAACATGTCTGTAAAATGTCTGCTATTACATGTCTGTTACATGTCTGTTACATGTCTGTAACATGTCTGTAACATGTCTGTAACATGTCTGTAACATGTCTGTAACATGTCTGTAACATGTCTGTAACATGTCTGTTACATGTCTGTAACATGTCTGTAACATGTCTGTAACATGTCTGTAACATGTCTGTAACATGTCTGTAACATGTCTGTAACATGTCTGTAACATGTCTGTAATATGTCTGTAACATGTCTGTAACATGTCTGTAACATGTCTGTAACATGTCTGTAACATGTCTGTAACATGCTTTCTGACATGTCTGTACATGTAACATGTCTGTAACATGTCTGTAACATGTCTGTAACATGTCTGCAACATGTCTGTAACATGTCTGTAACATGTCTGTAACATGTCTGTTACATGTCATGTTACATGTCTGTAACATGTCTGTAAATATGTCTGTAACATGTCTGTAACATGTCTGTAACATGTCTGTAACATGTCTGTAACATGTCTGTAACATGTCTGTTGCTGTAACATGTCTGTAACATGTCTGTAACATGTCTGTAACATGTCTGTAACATGTCTGTAAACATGTCTGTAACATGTCTGTAACATGTCTGTAACATGTCTGTAACATGTCAACATGTCTGTAACATGTCTGTAACATGTCTGTAACATGTCATGTTACAAACATGCCTGTAACATGTCTGTAACATGTCTGTAACATGTCTGTAACATGTCTGTTACATGTCTGTAACATGTCTGCATCATGTATGCAACATGGCTGTAACATTTCTGTAACATGTCTGTAACATGTCTGTAACATGTCTGTAACATGTCTGTAACATGTCTGTAACATGTCTTTAGCAATGTCTGTAACATGTCTGTAACATGTCTGTAACATGTCTGTAACATGTCTGTAACATGTCTGTAACATGTCTGTAAAATGTCTGTAACATGTCTGTTATATGTCTGTAACATGTCTGTAACATGTCTGTAACATGTCTGTTACATGTCTGTAACATGTCTGCATCATGTATGCAACATGGCTGTAACATGTCTGTAACATGTCTGTAACATGTCTGTAACATGTCTGTAACATGTCTGTTACATGTCTGTTACATGTCTGTAACATGTCTGTAACATGTCTGTAAATGTCTGTAACATGTCTGTAACATGTCTGTTACATGTCTGTAACATGTCTGCATCATGTATGCAACATGGCTGCAACATTTCTGTAACATGTCTGTAACATGTCTGCAATATTTCTGTAACATGTCTGTAACATGTCTGTAACATGTCTGTTACATGTCTTTAGCATGTCTGTAACATGTCTGTTACATGTCTGTAAAATGTCTGTAACATGTTTGTAACATGTCTTTAGCATGTCTGTAACATATCCTTCACATGTCTGTAGCATGTCTGTAAGATGTCTGTAACATGCCTTCATCATGTATGCAACATGTCTGTAACATGTCTGCAACATGCCTGTAACATGTCTGTAACATGTCTGTAACATGTCTGTTACATGTCTGTAACATGTCTGCATCATGTCTGTAACATGTCTTTAGCATTTCTGTAACATGTCTGTAACAAGTCTGTAACATGTCTGTAACATGTCTGTAACATGTCTGTTACATGTCTGTAACATGTCTGCATCATGTCTGTAACATGTCTTTAGCATTTCTGTAACATGTCTGTAACATGTCTGTAACATGTCTGTAACATGTCTGTTACATGCCTGTAACATGTCTGTATCATGTCTGTTACATGTCTGTAACATGTCTGTTACATGCCTGTAACATGTCTGTAACATGTCTGTAACATGTCTGTAAAATGTCTGTAACATGTCTGTAACATGTCTGTAACATGTCTGTAACATGTCTGTAACATGTCTGTAACATGTCTGTAAAATGTCTGTAACATGTCTGTTACATGTCTGTAACATGTCTGCATCATGTCTGTAACATGTCTGCATCATGTCTGTAACATGTCTTTAGCATTTCTGTAACATGTCTCTAACATGTCTGTAACATGTCTCTAACATGTCTGTAACATGTCTGTAACATGTCTGTAACATGTCTGTAACATGTCTGTAAAATGTCTGTAACATGTCTGTTACATGTCTGTAACATGTCTGTTACATGTCTGTAACATGTCTGTTACATGTCTGTAACATGTCTGTTACATGTCTGTAACATGTCTGCATCATGTATGCAACATGTCTGCATCATGTATGCAACATGGCTGTAACATTTCTGTAACATGTCTGCAACATGTCTGTAACATGTCTGCAATATTTCTGTAACATGTCTGTAACATGTCCTTAACATGTCTGCAACATGTCTGTAACATCTCTGTAAATTGTTTTTAGCATGTCTGTAACATATCTGTAACATCTCTGTTACATGTCTGTAACATGTCTTTAGCATGTCTGTAACATATCCTTCACATGTCTGTAGCATGTCTGTAAGATGTCTGTAACATGCCTTCATCATGTATGCAACATGTCTGTAACATGTCTGCAACATGCCTGTAACATGTCTGTAACATGTCCTTAACATGTCTGTAACATGTCTGTAAAATGTCTGTAACATGTCTGTTACATGTCTGTAACATGTCTGTAACATGTCTGTAAAATGTCTGTAACATGTCTGTTATATGTCTGTAGCATGTCTGTAACATGTCTGTAACATGTCTGTTACATGTCTGTAACATGTCTGCATCATGTATGCAACATGGCTGTAACATTTCTGTAACATGTCTGTAACATGTCTGTAACATGTCTGTAACATGTCTGTAACATGTCTGTAACATGTCTGTAACATGTCTGTAACATGTCTGTAACATGTCTGTATCATGTCTGTAACATGTCTGTAACATGTCTGTATCATGTCTGTATCATGTCTGTAACATGTCTGCATCATGTATGCAACATGTCTGTAACATGCCTGTAACATGTCTGCAATATTTCTGTAACATGTCTGTAACATGTCTGTAACATGTCTTTAGCATGTCTGTAACATGTCCTTAACATGTCTGTAATATGTCTGTAACATGTATGTAACATGTCTGTAACATGTCTGTAACATATATGTAATATGTTTGTTACATGCCTTTAACATGTCTGTAACATGTCTGTAACATGTCTGTAACATGTCTGTAACATGTCTGTAACATGTCTGTTACATGCCTGTAACATGTCTGTAATATGTCTGTAACATGTCTGTAAAATGTCTGTTACATGTCTGTAACATGTCTGTAACATGTCTGCAATATTTCTGTAACATGTCTGTAACATGTCTGTAACATGTCTTTAGCATGTCTGTAACATGTCTGTTACATGTCTGTAAAATGTCTGTAACATGTTTGTAACATGTCTGTAACATGTCTGAAAATGTCTGTAACATGTCTGTTATATGTCTGTAACATGTCTGTAACATGTCTGTAACATGTCTGTTACATGTCTGTAACATGTCTGCATCATGTATGCAACATGGCTGTAACATGTCTGTAACATGTCTGTAACATGTCTGTAACATGTCTGTAACATGTCTGTAACATGTCTGTTACATGTCTGTAACATGTCTGTAATATGTCTGTAACATGTCTGTAACATGTCTGTTACATGTCTGTAACATGTCTGCATCATGTATGCAACATGGCTGTAACATGTCTGTAACATGTCTGTAACATGTCTGTAACATGTCTGTAACATTTCTGTAACATGTCTGTAACATGTCTGTAACATGTCTGTTACATGTCTTTAGCATGTCTGTAACATGTCTGTTACATGTCTGTAAAATGTCTGTAACATGTTTGTAACATGTCTGTAACATGTCTGTAAAATGTCTGTAACATGTCTGTTATATGTCTGTAGCATGTCTGTAACATGTCTGTAACATGTCTGTTAAATGTCTGTAACATGTCTGCATCATGTATGCAACATGGCTGTAACATTTCTGTAAAATGTCTGTAACATGTCTGTATCATGTCTGTATCATGTCTGTAACATGTCTGATTCATGTATGCAACATGTCTGTAACATGCCTGTAACATGTCTGCAATATTTCTGTAACATGTCCTTACCATGTCTGTAATATGTCTGTAACATGTATGTAACATGTCTGTAACATGTCTGTAACATATATGTAATATGTCTGTTACATGCCTGTAACATGTCTGTAACATGTCTGTAACATGTCTGTAACATGTCTGTAAAATGTCAGACATATTACATATATGTTACAGACATGTTACAGACATGTTAAATACATGTTACAGACATATTACAGACATGCTAAGGACATGTTACAGAACATGTCTGAACATGTCATGTTACAGACTTGATGCTGTAAAGACATGTTACAGACATGTTACAGACATGTCTATAGAAATGTTACAGCCATGTCTGCATACATGATGCAGACATGTTACAGACATGTAACAGACATGTTACAGACATGTTACAGACATATCACAGACATGTTACAGACATTTTACTGACATGTTACAGACATGTTACAAACATGTTACAGACATTTTACAAACATGTTACAGACATGCTAAAGACATGTTACAGACATGTTACAGACATGTTACAGAAATATTGCAGACATGTTACAGACATGTTACAGAAATGTTACAGCCATGTTGCATACATGATGCAGACATGTTACAGACATGTAACAGACATGTTACAGACATGTTACAGACATGTTACAGACATGTTACAGGCATGTAACAGACATGTTACAGACATGTTACAGACATGTTACAGACATATAACAGACATGTTACAGATATTTTACAGACATGTTACAGACATGTTACAAACATGCCTTTAACATGTCTGTAACATGTCTGTAACATGTCTGTAACATGTCTGTTACATGTCTGTAACATGTCTGCATCATGTATGCAACATGGCTGTAACATTTCTGTAACATGTCTGTAACATGTCTGCAATATTTCTGTAACATGTCTGTAACATGTCTGTAACATGTCTGTAACATGTCTTTAGCATGTCTGTAACATGTCTGTTACATGTCTGTAAAATGTCTGTAACATGTTTGTAACATGTCTGTAACATGTCTGTAAAATGTCTGTAACATGTCTGTTATATGTCTGTAGCATGTCTGTAACATGTCTGTAACATGTCTGTTACATGTCTGTAACAAGTCTGCATCATGTATGCAACATGGCTGTAACATTTCTGTAACATGTCTGTAACATGTCTGTAACATGTCTGTAACATGTCTGTAACATGTCTGTTACATGCCTGTAACATGTCTGTAATATGTCTGTAACATGTCTGTAACATGTCTGTTACATGTCTGTAACATGTCTGCATCATGTATGCAACATGGCTGCAACATTTCTGTAACATGTCTGTAACATGTCTGCAATATTTCTGTAACATGTCTGTAACATGTCTGTAACATGTCTGTTACATGTCTTTAGCATGTCTGTAACATGTCTGTAACATGTCTGTTACATGTCTGTAAAATGTCTGTAACATGTTTGTAACATGTCTGTAACATGTCTGTAAAATGTCTGTAACATGTCTGTTATATGTCTGTAGCATGTCTGTAACATGTCTGTAACATGTCTGTTAAATGTCTGTAACATGTCTGCATCATGTATGCAACATGGCTGTAACATTTCTGTAACATGTCTGTAACACGTCTGTATCATGTCTGTATCATGTCTGTAACATGTCTGCATCATGTATGCAACATGTCTGTAACATGCCTGTAACATGTCTGCAATATTTCTGTAACATGTCTGTAACATGTCTTTAGCATGTCTGTAACATGTCCTTAGCATGTCTGTAATATGTCTGTAACATGTATGTAACATGTCTGTAACATGTCTGTAACATATATGTAATATGTCTGTTACATGCCTGTAACATGTCTGTAACATGTCTGTAACATGTCTGTAAAATGTCTGTAACATGTTTGTAACATGTCTGTAACATGTCTGTAACATGTCTGTAACATGTCTGTTACATGCCTGTAACATGTCTGTAACATGTCTGTAACATGTCTGTAACATGTCTGTTACATGTCTGTAACATGTCTGCATCATGTATGCAACATGGCTGTAACATTTCTGTAACATGTCTGTAACATGTCTGTAATATGTCTGTAACATGTCTGTAACATGTCTGTAACATGTCTTTAGCATGTCTGTAACATGTCTGTAACATGTCTGTAAAATGTCTGTAACATGTTTGTAACATGTCTGTAACATGTCAGTAAAATGTCTGTAACATAACTGTTATATGTCTGTAACATGTCTGTAACATGTCTATAGCAAGTCTGTTACATGTCTGTAACATGTCTGCATCATGTATGCAACATGGCTGTATCATTTTTGTAACATGTCTGTAACATGTCTGTATCATGTCTGTATCATGTCTGTAACATGTCTGCATCATGTATGCAACATGTCTGTTACATGCCTGTAACATGTCTGTAACATGTCTGTAACATGTCTGTAACATGTCTGTAACATGTCTGTAACATGTCTGTAACATGTCTGTAACATGTCTGTAACATGTCTGCAATATTTCTGTAACATGTCTGTAACATGTCTGTAACATGTCTGTAACATGTCTGCATCATGTATGCAACATGTCTGTAACATGCCTGTAACATGTCTGTAACATGTCTGTAACATGTCTGTAACATGTCTGTAACATGTCTGTTACATGTCTGTAACATGTCTGCATCATGTATGCAACATGGCTGTAACATTTCTGTAACATGTCTGTAACATGTCTGCAATATTTCTGTAACATGTCTGTAACATGTCTGTAACATGTCTTTAGCATGTCTGTAACATGTCTGTAACATGTCTGTAACATGTCTGTAAAATGTCTGTAACATGTCTGTAACATGTCTGTAACATGTCTGTAAAATGTCTGTAACATGTCTGTTATATGTCTGTAACATGTCTGTAACATGTCTGTAACATGTCTGTTACATGTCTGTAACATGTCTGCATCATGTATGCAACATGTCTTTAGCATTTCTGTAACATGTCTGTAACATGTCTGTAACATGTCTGTAACATGTCTGTAACATGTCTGTAACATGTCTGTAACATGTCTGTAACATGTCTGTAACATGTCTGTAACATGTCTGTTACATGCCTGTAACATGTCTGTAACATGTCTGTAACATGTCTGTAAAATGTCTGTAACATGTCTGTAACATGTCTGTAACATGTCTGTAACATGTCTGTAACATGTCTGTAACATGTCTGTAACATGTCTGTAACATGTCTGTTACATGTCTGTAACATGTCTGCAACATGTCTGTAACATGTCTGCATCATGTCTGTAACATGTCTTTAGCATGTCTGTAACATGTCTGTAACATGTCTGTAACATGTCTGTAACATGTCTCTAACATGTCTGTAACATGTCTGTAACATGTCTGTAACATGTCTGTAAAATGTCTGTAACATGTCTGTTACATGTCTGTAACATGTCTGTTACATGTCTGTAACATGTCTGTTACATGTCTGTAACATGTCTGTAACATGTCTGTAACATGTCTGCATCATGTATGCAACATGTCTGCATCATGTATGCAACATGGCTGTAACATTTCTGTAACATGTCTGCAACATGTCTGTAACATGTCTGCAATATTTCTGTAACATGTCTGTAACATGTCCTTAACATGTCTGCAACATGTCTGTAACATCTCTGTAAATTGTTTTTAGCATGTCTGTAACATATCTGTAACATCTCTGTTACATGTCTGTAACATGTCTTTAGCATGTCTGTAACATATCCTTCACATGTCTGTAGCATGTCTGTAAGATGTCTGTAACATGCCTTCATCATGTATGCAACATGTCTGTAACATGTCTGCAACATGCCTGTAACATGTCTGTAACATGTCCTTAACATGTCTGTAACATGTCTGTAAAATGTCTGTAACATGTCTGTTACATGTCTGTAACATGTCTGTAACATGTCTGTAAAATGTCTATAACATGTCTGTTATATGTCTGTAACATGTCTGTAACATGTCTGTAACATGTCTGTTACATGTCTGTAACATGTCTGCATCATGTATGCAACATGGCTGTAACATTTCTGTAACATGTCTGTAACATGTCTGTAACATGTCTGTAACATTTCTGTAACATGTCTGTAACATGTCTGTAACATGTCTGTAACATGTCTGTAACATGTCTGTAACATGTCTGTAACATGTCTGTAACATGTCTGTAACATGTCTGTAACATGTCTGTATCATGTCTGTAACATGTCTGCATCATGTATGCAACATGTCTGTAACATGCCTGTAACATGTCTGCAATATTTCTGTAACATGTCTGTAACATGTCTGTAACATGTCTTTAGCATGTCTGTAACATGTCCTTAGCATGTCTGTAATATGTCTGTAACATGTATGTAACATGTCTGTAACATGTCTGTAACATATATGTAATATGTTTGTTACATGCCTTTAACATGTCTGTAACATGTCTGTAACATGTCTGTAACATGTCTGTAACATGTCTGTAACATGTCTGTTACATGCCTGTAACATGTCTGTAATATGTCTGTAACATGTCTGTAAAATGTCTGTTACATTTCTGTAACATGTCTGTAACATGTCTGCAATATTTCTGTAACATGTCTGTAACATGTCTGTAACATGTCTTTAGCATGTCTGTAACATGTCTGTTACATGTCTGTAAAATGTCTGTAACATGTTTGTAACATGTCTGTAACATGTCTGTAAAATGTCTGTAACATGTCTGTTATATGTCTGTAGCATGTCTGTAACATGTCTGTAACATGTCTGTTACATGTCTGTAACATGTCTGCATCATGTATGCAACATGGCTGTAACATTTCTGTAACATGTCTGTAACATGTCTGTAACATGTCTGTAACATGTCTGTAACATGTCTGTAACATGTCTGTTACATGCCTGTAACATGTCTGTAATATGTCTGTAACATGTCTGTAACATGTCTGTTACATGTCTGTAACATGTCTGCATCATGTATGCAACATGGCTGCAACATTTCTGTAACATGTCTGTAACATGTCTGCAATATTTCTGTAACATGTCTGTAACATGTCTGTAACATGTCTGTTACATGTCTTTAGCATGTCTGTAACATGTCTGTTACATGTCTGTAAAATGTCTGTAACATGTTTGTAACATGTCTGTAACATGTCTGTAAAATGTCTGTAACATGTCTGTTATATGTCTGTAGCATGTCTGTAACATGTCTGTAACATGTCTGTTAAATGTCTGTAACATGTCTGCATCATGTATGCAACATGGCTGTAACATTTCTGTAACATGTCTGTAACATGTCTGTATCATGTCTGTATCATGTCTGTAACATGTCTGATTCATGTATGCAACATGTCTGTAACATGCCTGTAACATGTCTGCAATATTTCTGTAACATGTCCTTAGCATGTCTGTAATATGTCTGTAACATGTATGTAACATGTCTGTAACATATATGTAATATGTCTGTTACATGCCTGTAACATGTCTGTAACATGTCTGTAACATGTCTGTAACATGTCTGTAACATGTCTGTAAAATGTCTGACATATCTGTATATATGTTACAGACATGTTACTGACATGTCTAAAACATGTTACAGACATATTACAGACATGTCTAAGAACATGTTACAGACATGTCTGTAAAGACATGTTACAGACTGTAACATGACTGTTACAGACATGTTACATGTCATGTTACAGAAATGTTACAGCCATGTCTGCATACATGTATGCAGACATGTTACAGACATGTCTGACATGTTACAAAATTCTGTTAACATGTCTGTAACATGTCTGTAACATGTTAGCAGACATTTTACTGACATGTTACAGACATGTTACAAACATGTTACAGACTGTAACATGTGTGTTACAACATGTCTAAAGACATGTTACAGACATGTCTGTAACATGTCTGTACAAATATTAAATGTCATGTTACATGCATGTTAAGAAATGTTATGTCTGTAACATGTTGCATACATGTATGCAACATGTCTGCAACATGTCTGTAACATGTCTGTAACATGTCTGTAACATGTCTGTAGACATGTCTGTAACATGTCTGTAACATGTCATGTAACAGACATGTTAAGACATGTTACAGACATGTCTAACAGACATGTTACAGACATGTTTGTAGACATGTCTGTAGACATGTTACAAACATGCCTTTAACATGTCTGTAACATGTCTGTAACATGTCTGTAACATGTCTGTTACATGTCTGTAACATGTCTGCATCATGTATGCAACATGGCTGTAACATTTCTGTAACATGTCTGTAACATGTCTGCAATATTTCTGTAACATGTCTGTAACATGTCTGTAACATGTCTGTAACATGTCTTTAGCATGTCTGTAACATGTCTGTTACATGTCTGTAAAATGTCTGTAACATGTTTGTAACATATCTGTAACATGTCTGTAAAATGTCTGTAACATGTCTGTTATATGTCTGTAGCATGTCTGTAACATGTCTGTAACATGTCTGTTACATGTCTGTAACAAGTCTGCATCATGTATGCAACATGTCTGTAACATGTCTGTAACATGTCTGTAACATGTCTGTAACATGTCTGTAACATGTCTGTAACATGTCTGTTACATGCCTGTAACATGTCTGTAATATGTCTGTAACATGTCTGTAACATGTCTGTTACATGTCTGTAACATGTCTGCATCATGTATGCAACATGGCTGTAACATTTCTGTAACATGTCTGTAACATGTCTGCAATATTTCTGTAACATGTCTGTAACATGTCTGTAACATGTCTGTAACATGTCTTTAGCATGTCTGTAACATGTCTGTAACATGTCTGTAAAATGTCTGTAACATGTTTGTAACATGTCTGTAACATGTCTGTAAAATGTCTGTAACATGTCTGTTATATGTCTGTAACATGTCTGTAACATGTCTGTAACATGTCTGTTACATGTCTGTAACATGTCTGCATCATGTATGCAACATGGCTGTAACATTTCTGTAACATGTCTGTAACATGTCTGTATCATGTCTGTATCATGTCTGTAACATGTCTGCATCATGTATGCAACATGTCTGTAACATGCCTGTAACATGTCTGCAATATTTCTGTAACATGTCTGTAACATGTCTTTAGCATGTCTGTAACATGTCCTTAGCATGTCTGTAATATGTCTGTAACATGTATGTAACATGTCTGTAACATGTCTGTAACATATATGTAATATGTCTGTTACATGCCTGTAACATGTCTGTAACATGTCTGTAACATGTCTGTAAAATGTCTGTAACATGTTTGTAACATGTCTGTAACATGTCTGTAACATGTCTGTAACATGTCTGTTACATGCCTGTAACATGTCTGTAACATGTCTGTAACATGTCTGTAACATGTCTGTTACATGTCTGTAACATGTCTGCATCATGTATGCAACATGGCTGTAACATGTCTGTAACATGTCTGTAACATGTCTGCAATATGTCTGTAACATGTCTGTAACATGTCTGTAACATGTCTTTAGCATGTCTGTAACATGTCTGTAACATGTCTGTAAAATGTCTGTAACATGTTTGTAACATGTCTGTAACATGTCAGTAAAATGTCTGTAACATAACTGTTATATGTCTGTAACATGTCTGTAACATGTCTATAGCAAGTCTGTTACATGTCTGTAACATGTCTGCATCATGTATGCAACATGGCTGTATCATTTTTGTAACATGTCTGTAACATGTCTGTATCATGTCTGTATCATGTCTGTAACATGTCTGCATCATGTATGCAACATGTCTGTTACATGCCTGTAACATGTCTGTAACATGTCTGCAATATTTCTGTAACATGTCTGTAACATGTCTGTAACATGTCTGTAACATGTCTGTAACATGTCTGTAACATGTCTGCAATATTTCTGTAACATGTCAGTAACATGTCTGTATCATGTCTCTAACATGTCTGCATCATGAATGCAACATGTCTGTAACATGCCTGTAACATGTCTGTAACATGTCTGTAACATGTCTGTAACATGTCTGTAACATGTCTGTTACATGTCTGTAACATGTCTGCATCATGTATGCAACATGGCTGTAACATGTCTGTAACATGTCTGTAACATGTCTGCAATATTTCTGTAACATGTCTGTAACATGTCTGTAACATGTCTTTAGCATGTCTGTAACATGTCTGTAACATGTCTGTAACATGTCTGTAAAATGTCTGTAACATGTTTGTAACATGTCTGTAACATGTCTGTAAAATGTCTGTAACATGTCTGTTATATGTCTGTAACATGTCTGTAACATGTCTGTAACATGTCTGTTACATGTCTGTAACATGTCTGCATCATGTATGCAACATGGCTGTAACATTTCTGTAACATGTCTGTAACATGTCTGTATCATGTCTGTATCATGTCTGTAACATGTCTGTAACATATATGTAATATGTCTGTTACATGCCTGTAACATGTGTGTAACATGTCTGTAAGATGTCTGTAACATGTCTGTATCATGTCTGTAACATATCTGTAACATGTCTGCAATATTTCTGTAACATGTCTGTAACATGTCTGTATCATGTCTGTAACATGTCTGCATCATGTATGCAACATGTCTGTAACATGCCTGTAACATGTCTGTTATATGTTTGTAGCATGTCTGTAACATGTCTGTAACATGTCTGTAACATGTCTGTAACATGTCTGCATCATGTATGCAACATGGCTGTAACATTTCTGTAACATGTCTGTAACATGTCTGTAACATGTCTGTAACATGTCTGTAACATGCCTGTAACATGTCTGTAACATGTCTGTAACATGTCTGTAACATGTCTGTAACATGTCTGTTACATGTCTGTAACATGTCTGCATCATGTATGCAACATGTCTGTAACATGTCTGTAACATGTCTGTAACATGTCTGTAACATGTCTGCAATATTTCTGTAACATGTCTGTAACATGTCTGTAACATGTCTGTAACATGTCTGCTACATGTCTTTAGCATGTCTGTAACATGTCTGTTACATTTCTGTAAAATGTCTGTAACATGTCTGTAACATATCTGTAAAATGTCTGTAACATGTTTGTAACATGTCTGTAACATGTCTGTAAAATGTCTGTAACATGTCTGTTATATGTCTGTAACATGTCTGTAACATGTCTGTAACATGTCTGTTACATGCCTGTAACATGTCTGTAACATGTCTGTAACATGTCTGTAACATGTCTGTTACATGCCTGTAACATGTCTGTAACATGTCTGTAACATGTCTGTAACATGTCTGTTACATGTCTGTAACATGTCTGCATCATGTATGCAACATGGCTGTAACATTTCTGTAACATGTCTGTAACATGTCTGCAATATTTCTGTAACATGTCTGTAACATGTCTTTAGCATGTCTGTAACATGTCTGTAACATGTCTGTAAAATGTCTGTAACATGTTTGTAACATGTCTGTAACATGTCTGTAAAATGTCTGTAACATGTCTGTTATATGTCTGTAACATGTCTGTAACATGTCTGTAACATGTCTGTTACATGTCTGTAACATGTCTGCATCATGTATGCAACATGTCTGTAACATTTCTGTAACATGTCTGTAACATGTCTGTAACATGTCTGTAACATGTCTGTAACATGTCTGCATCATGTATGCAACATGTCTGTAACATGTCTGTAACATGTCTGTAACATGTCTGTAATATGTCTGTAACATGTCTGTAACATGTCTGTAACATGTCTGTAACATGTCTGTAACATGTCTGTAACATGTCTGTAACATGTCTGTAACATGTCTGCAATATGTCTGTAACATGTCTGTAAAATGTCTGTAACATGTCTGTAACATGTCTGCATCATGTATGCAACATGTGTGTAACATGTCTGTAACATGTCTGTAACATGTCTGTAACATGTCTGTAACATGTCTGTAACATGTCTGTAACATGTCTGTAACATGTCTGCATCATGTATGCAACATGTCTGTAACATGTCTGTAACATGTCTGTAACATGTCTGCAATATGTCTGTAACATGTCTGTAACATGTCTGTAACATGTCTGTAACATGTCTGTAACATGTCTGTAACATGTCTGTAAAATGTCTGTAACATGTCTGTAACATGTCTGTAACATGTCTGTAAAATGTCTGTAACATGTCTGTAATATGTCTGTAACATGTCTGTAACATGTCTGTAACATGTCTGTAACATGTCTGTAACATGTCTGCATCATGTATGCAACATGTCTGTAACATGTCTGTAACATGTCTGTAACATGTCTGTAACATGTCTGTAACATGTCTGTAACATGTCTGTAACATGTATGTAACATGTCTGTAACATGTCTGTAACATGTCTGTAACATGTCTGTAACATGTCTGTAACATGTCTGTAACATGTCTGTAACATGTCTGTAACATGTCTGTAACATGTCTGTAATATGTCTGTAACATGTCTGTAACATGTCTGTAACATGTCTGTAACATGTCTGTAACATGTCTGCATCATGTATGCAACATGTCTGTAACATGTCTGTAACATGTCTGTAACATGTCTGTAACATGTCTGTAACATGTCTGTAACATGTCTGTAACATGTCTGTAACATGTCTGTAACATGTCTGCATCATGTATGCAACATGTCTGTAACATGTCTGTAACATGTCTGTAACATGTCTGTAACATGTCTGTAACATGTCTGTAACATGTCTGTAACATGTCTGTAACATGTCTGTTATATGTCTGTAACATGTCTGTAACATGTCTGTAACATGTCTGTAACATGTCTGTAACATGTCTGCATCATGTATGCAACATGTCTGTAACATGTCTGTAACATGTCTGTAACATGTCTGTAACATGTCTGTAACATGTCTGTAACATGTCTGTAACATGTCTGTAACATGTCTGCAATATGTCTGTAACATGTCTGTAAAATGTCTGTAACATGTCTGTAACATGTCTGCATCATGTATGCAACATGTCTGTAACATGTCTGTAACATGTCTGTAACATGTCTGTAACATGTCTGTAACATGTCTGTAACATGTCTGTAACATGTCTGTAACATGTCTGTAACATGTCTGTAACATGTCTGCAATATGTCTGTAAAATGTCTGTAGCATGTCTGTAACATGTCTTTAACATGTCTGTAACATGTTTTTAACATGTCTGTAACATGTCTGTAACATGTCTGTAAAATGTCTGTAACATGTTTGTAACATGTCTGTAACATGTCTGTAAAATGTCTGTAACATGTCTGTTATATGTCTGTAACATGTCTGTAACATGTCTGTAACATGTCTGTAACATGTCTGTAACATGTCTGCATCATGTATGCAACATGTCTGTAACATGTCTGTAACATGTCTGTAACATGTCTGTAACATGTCTGTAACATGTCTGTAACATGTCTGTAACATGTATGTAATATGTTTGTTACATGCCTGTAACATGTCTGTAACATGTCCTTAACATGTCTGTAATATATTTGTAATATCTCTGTAACATGTCTGTAACATGTCTGTAAAATGTCTTTAACATATCTGTAACATGTCTGTAACATGTCTGAAACATGTCTGTATTATGTATGCAACATGTATGTAACATGTCTTTAACATGTCTGTCACATGTCTGTATCATGTCTGTAACATGTCTGTAACATGCCTGTAACATGTCAGCAATATTTCTGTAACATGTCTGTATCATGTCTTTAGCATTTCTGTAACATGTCCTTAGCATGTCTGTAATATGTCTGTAACATGTGTGTAACATGTCCTTAACATGTCTGTAACATGTCTGCATCTTATATGCAATATGTCTGTAATATATTTGTAATATCTCTGTTACATGTCTGTAACATGTCTGTAAAATGTCTGTAACATGTCTGTAACTTGTCTGTAACATATTTGTAATATCTCTGTAACATGTCTGTAACATGCCTGTAAAATGTCTGTAACATGTCTGTTACATGTCTGTAACATGTCTGTAACATGTCTGTAACATGTCTGTAACATGTCTGCATCATGTATGCAACATGTCTGTAACATGTCTGTAACATGTCTGTAACATGTCTGTAACATGTCTGTAACATGTCTGTATTATGTCTGTAACATGTCTGTAACATGTCTGTAACATGTCTGTAAAATGTCTGTAACATGTCTGTAACATGTCTGCATCATGTATGCAACATGTCTGTAACATGTCTGTAACATGTCTGTAACATGTCTGTAACATGTCTGTAACATGTCTGTAACATGTCTGTAACATGTCTGTAACATGTCTGTAACATGTCTGTAACATGTCTGTAACATGTCTGTAACATGTCTGTAACATGTCTGTAAAATGTCTGTAACATATCTGTAACATGTCTGCATCATGTATGCAACATGTCTGTAACATGTCTGTAATATGTCTTTGACATGTCTGTAACATGTCTGAAACATGTCTGTAACATGTCTGTAACATGTCTGCATCATGTATGCAACATGTCTGTAACATGTCTGTAACATGTCTGTAACATGTCTGTAACATGTCTGTAACATGTCTGTAACATGTCTGTAATATGTCTGTTACATGTCTGTAACATGTCTGTAACATGTCTGTAACATGTCTGTAACATGTCTGTAACATGTCTGTAACATGTCTGTATCATGTCTGTAACATGTCTGTAACATGTCTGCAATATTTCTGTAACATGTCTTTAACATGTCTGTAACATGTCTGTAACATGTCTGTAACATGTCTGTAACATGTCTGTAACATGTCTGTAACATGTCTGTAACATGTCTGCATCATGTATGCAACATGTCTGTAATATGTCTGTAACATGTCTGTAACATGTCTGTAACATGTCTGTAACATGTCTGTAACATGTCTGTTACATGTCTGTAACATGTCTGTAACATGTCTGTAACATGTCTGTAACATGTCTGTAACATGTCTGTAACATGTCTGTAACATGTCTGTAACATGTCTGCATCATGTATGCAACATGTCTGTAACATGTCTGTAACATGTCTGCAACATGTCTGTAACATGTCTGTAACATGTCTGTAACATGTCTGTAACATGTCTGCATCATGTATGCAACATGTCTGTAACATGTCTGTAACATGTCTGTAACATGTCTGCATCATGCATGCAACATGTCTGTAACATGTCTGTAACATGTCTGAAACATGTCTGTAACATGTCTGTAACATGTCTGTAATATATTTGTAATATCTCTGTAACATGTCTGTAACATGTCTGTAATATATTTGTAATATCTCTGTAACATGTCTGTAACATGTCTGTAACATGTCTGTATCATGTCTGTAACATGTCTGTAACATGTCTGTATCATAACTGTAACTTGCCTGTAACATGTCTGCATCATGTCTGTAACATGTCTGTAACATGTCTGTAACATGTCTGTAACATGTCTGTATTATGTATGCAACATGTATGCAACATGGCTGTAACATTTCTGTAACATGTCTGTAACATGTCTGTAACATGTCTGTTACATGCCTGTAACATGTCTGTAACATGTCTGTAACATGTCTGTAACATGTCTGTAACATGTCTGTAACATGTCTGCATCATGTATGCAACATGTCTGTAACATGTCTGTAACATGTCTGTAACATGTCTGCAATATTTCTGTAACATGTCTGTAACATGTCTGTAACATGTCTGTAACATGTCTGTAACATGTCTGTAACATGTCTGTAACATGTCTGTAACATGTCTGTAACATGTCTGTAACATGTCTGTAACATGTCTGTAACATGTCTGTAACATGTCTGTAACATGTCTGTAACATGTCTGTAACATGTCTGTAACATGTCTGTAATATGTCTGTAACATGTCTGTAACATGTCTGTAACATGTCTGTAACATGTCTGTAACATGTCTGTAACATGTCTGTAACATGTCTGCATCATGTATGCAACATGTCTGTAACATTTCTGTAACATGTCTGTAACATGTCTGCAATATGTCTGTAACATGTCTGTAACATGTCTTTAGCATGTCTGTAACATGTCTGTAACATGTCTGTAACATGTCTGTAACATGTCTGTAACATGTCTGTAACATGTCTGTAACATGTCTGTAACATGTCTGTAATATGTCTGTAACATGTCTGTAACATGTCTGTAACATGTCTGTAACATGTCTGTAACATGTCTGTAACATGTCTGTAACATGTCTGTAACATGTCTGTAACATGTCTGCATCATGTATGCAACATGTCTGTAACATGTCTGTAACATGTCTGTAACATGTCTGTAATATGTCTGTAACATGTCTGTAACATGTCTGTAACATGTCTGTAACATGTCTGTAACATGTCTGTAACATGTCTGTAACATGTCTGTAACATGTCTGTAACATGTCTGCAATATGTCTGTAACATGTCTGTAACATGTATGTAACATGTCTGTAACATGTCTGCATCATGTATGCAACATGTCTGTAACATGTCTGTAACATGTCTGTAACATGTCTGTAACATGTCTGTAACATGTCTGTAACATGTCTGTAACATGTCTGTAACATGTCTGTAACATGTCTGTAACATGTCTGTAACATGTCTGTAACATGTATGTAACATGTCTGTAACATGTCTGTATCATGTATGCAATATGTAATATGTCTGTAACATGTCTGTAACATGTCTGTAACATGTCTTTAACATGTCTGTAATATATTTGTAATATGTCTGTAACATGTCTGTAACATGTCTGTAACATGTCTGTAACATGTCTGTAACATGTCTGTAACATGTCTGTAACATGTCTGTAACATGTATGTAACATGTCTGTAACATGTCTGTAACATGTCTGTAACATGTCTGTAACATGTCTGTAACATGTCTGTAACATGTCTGTAACATGTCTGTAACATGTCTGTAACATGTCTGTAACATGTCTGTAACATGTCTGTAACATGTCTGTAACATGTCTGTAACATGTCTGCAACATGTCTGTAACATGTCTGTAACATGTCTGTAACATGTCTGTAACATGTCTGTAACATGTCTGTAACATGTCTGTAACATGTCTGTAACATGTCTGTAACATGTCTGTAACATGTCTGCATCATGTATGCAACATGTCTGTAATATATTTGTAATATGTCTGTTACATGTCTGTAACATGTCTGTAAAATGTCTGTAACATGTCTGTAACATGTCTGTAACATATTTGTAATATCTCTGTAACATGTCTGTAACATGTCTGTAACATGTCTGTAACATGTCTGTAACATGTCTGTAACATGTCTGTAACATGTCTGTAACATGTCTGTAACATGTCTGTAACATGTCTGCATCATGTATGCAACATGTATGTAACATTTCTGTAACATATTTGTCACATGTCTATGACATGTCAGTAACACTTCTGCAACATGCCTGTAACATGTCTGTAACATGTCTGTAATATATTTGTAATATCTCTGTAACATGTCTGTAACATGTCTGTAAAATGTCTTTAACATGTCTGTAACATGTCTGTAACATGTCTGTAACATGTCTGTAACATGTCTGTAACATGTCTGTAACATGTCTGTAACATGTCTGTAACATGTCTGTAATGTGTCTGTAACATGTTTGTAACATGTCTGTAACATGTCTGTAACATGTCTGTAACATGTCTGTAATATGTCTGTAACATGTCTGTAACATGTCTGTAACATGTCTGTAACATGTCTGTAACATGTCTGTAACATGTCTGTAACATGTCTGTAACATGTATGCAACATGTCTGTAACATGTCTGTAACATGTCTGTAACATGTCTGTAACATGTCTGTAACATGTCTGTAACATGTCTGTAACATGTCTGTAACATGTCTGTAACATGTCTGTAACATGTCTGTAACATGTCTGCATCATGTACGCAACATGTCTGTAACATGTCTGTAACATGTCTGCAATATTTCTGTAACATGTCTGTAACATGTCTTTAGCATGTCTGTAACATGTCTGTAACATGTCTGTAACATGTCTGTAACATGTCTGTAACATGTCTGTAACATGTCTGTAACATGTCTGTAACATGTCTGCATCATGTATGCAACATGTCTGTAACATGTCTGTAACATATTGTCACGTGTCTGTAACATGTCTGTAACATGTCTGCAACATGCCTGTAACATGTCTGTAACATGTCTTTAACATGTCTGTAACATGTTTGTAACATGTCTGTAACATGTCTGTAACATGTCTGTAACATGTGTGTAACATGTCTGTAACATGTCTGTAACATGTCTGTAACATGTCTGTAACATGTCTGTAACATGTTTTTAGCATGTCTGTAACATGTCTGTAACATGTCTGTTACATGTCTGTAACATGTCTGTAACATGTCTGTAACATGTCTGTAACATGTCTGTAACATGTCTGTAACATGTCTGTAACATGTCTGTAACATGTCTGTAACATGTCTGTAACATGTCTGCATCATGTATGCAACATGTCTGTAACATGTCTGTAACATGTCTGTAACATGTCTGTAACATGTCTGTAACATGTCTGTAACATGTCTGAAACATGTCTGTAACATGTCTGTAACATGTCTGTAACATGTCTGTAATATGTCTGTAACATGTCTGTAACATGTCTGTAACATGTCTGTAACATGTCTGTAACATGTCTGTAACATGTCTGTAACATGTCTGTAACATGTCTGTAACATGTCTGTAACATGTCTGCAATATGTCTGTAACATGTCTGTAACATGTCTGTAACATGTCTGTAACATGTCTGTAACATGTCTGTAACATGTCTGTAACATGTCTGTAACATGTCTGTACTGTAACATGTCTGCAACATGTCTGTAACATGTCTGTAACATGTCTGTAACATGTCTGTAACATGTCTGTAACATGTCTGTAACATGTCTGTAACATGTCTGTAACATGTCTGTAACATGTCTGTAACATGTCTGTAACATGTCTGTAACATGTCTGTAACATGTCTGTAACATGTCTGTAACATGTCTGTATCATGTATGCAACATGTCTGTAACATGTCTGTAACATGTCTGTAACATGTCTGTAACATGTCTGTAACATGTCTGTAACATGTCTGTAACATGTCTGTAACATGTATGTAACATGTCTGTAACATGTCTGTAACATGTCTGTAACATGTCTGTAACATGTCTGTAACATGTCTGTAACATGTCTGTATCATGTATGCAAATATGTCTGTAACATGTCTGTAACATGTCTGTACATCGTGTATGCAACATGTCTGTAACATGTCTGTAATATGTCTGAAACATGTCTGTAACATGTATGTAACATGTCCGTAACATGTCAGCATTATATATGCAACATGTCTGTACCATGTCTGTAATATATTTCTAATATCTCTGTTACATGTCTGTAACATGTCTGTAAAATGTCTGTAACATATTTGTAATATCTCTGTAACATGTCTGTAACATGTCTGTAAAATGTCTGTAACATGTCTGTAACATGTCTGTAACATGTCTGCATCATGTATGCAACATGTATGTAACATTTCTGTAACATATTTGTCACATGTCTATGACATGTCAGTAACACTTCTGCAACATGCCTGTAACATGTCTGTAACATGTCTGTAATATATTTGTAATATCTCTGTAACATGTCTGTAACATGTCTGTAAAATGTCTTTAACATATCTGTAACATGTCTGTAACATGTCTGAAACATGTCTGTATCATGTATGCAACATGTATGTAACATGTCTTTAACATGTCTGTAACATGTCTTTGACATGTCTGTAACATGTCTGAAACATGTCTGTAACATGTCTGTAACATGTCTGTAACATGTCTGTAACATGTCTGTAACATGTCTGTAACATGTCTGTAACATGTCTGTAACATGTCTGTAACATGTCTGTAACATGTCTGTAACATGTCTGTAACATGTCTGTAATATTTCTGTAACATGTCTGTAACATGTCTGTAACATGTCTGAAACATGTCTGTAACATGTCTGTAACATGTCTGTAACATGTCTGTAACATGTCTGTAACATGTCTGTAACATGTCTGTAACATGTCTGTAACATGTCTGTAACATGTCTGTAACATGTCTGCATCATGTATGCAACATGTCTGTAATATGTCTGTAACATGTCTGTAACATGTCTGTAACATGTCTGTAACATGTCTGTAACATGTCTGTAACATGTCTGTAACATGTCTGTAACATGTCTGTAACATGTCTGTAACATGTCTGTAACATGTCTGTAACATGTCTGTAACATGTCTGTAACATGTCTGTAACATGTCTGTAACATGTCTGTAACATGTCTGTAACATGTCTGTAACATGTATGCAACATGTCTGTAACATGTCTGTAACATGTCTGTAACATGTCTGTAACATGTCTGTAACATGTCTGTAACATGTCTGTAACATGTCTGCATCATGTATGCAACATGTCTGTAACATGTCTGTAACATGTCTGTAACATGTCTGTAACATGTCTGTAACATGTCTGTAACATGTCTGCATCATGTATGCAACATGTCTGTAACATGTCTGTAATATGTCTGAAACATGTCTGTAACATGTCTGTAACATGTCTGTAACATGTCTGTAACATGTCTGTAACATGTCTGTAACATGTCTGTAACATGTCTGTAACATGTCTGTAACATGTCTGTAACATGTCTGTAACATGTCTGTAACATGTCTGTAACATGTCTGCATCATGTATGCAACATGTCTGTAACATGTCTGTAACATGTCTGTAACATGTCTGTAACATGTCTGTAACATGTCTGTAACATGTCTGTAACATGTCTGTAACATGTATGCAACATGTCTGTAACATGTCTGTAACATGTCTGTAACATGTCTGTAACATGTCTGTAACATGTCTGTAACATGTCTGTAATATATTTGAAATATCTCTGTAACATGTCTGTAACATGTCTGTAATATATTTGTAATATCTCTGTAACATGTCTGTAACATGTCTGTAACATGTCTGTAACATGTCTGTAACATGTCTGTAACATGTCTGTATCATAACTGTAACTTGCCTGAAACATGTCTGTAACATGTCTGCATCATGTATGCAACATGTCTGTAACATGCCTGTAACATGTCTGCATCGTGTATGCAACATGTCTGTAACATGTCTGTAACATGTCTGTAATATGTCTGAAACATGTCTGTAACATGTCTGTAACATGTCTGTAACATGTCAGCATCATATATGCAACATGTCTGTACCATGTCTGTAATATATTTGTAATATCTCTGTTACATGTCTGTAACATGTCTGTAACATGTCTGTAACATGTCTGTAATATATTTGTAATATCTCTGTTACATGTCTGTAACATGTCTGTAAAATGTCTGTAACATGTCTGTAACATATTTGTAATATCTCTGTAACATGTCTGTAACATGTCTGTAACATGTCTGTAACATGTCTGTAACATGTCTGTAACATGTCTGTAACATGTCTGCATCATGTATGCAACATGTATGTAACATTTCTGTAACATATTTGTCACATGTCTATGACATGTCAGTAACACTTCTGCAACATGCCTGTAACATGTCTGTAACATGTCTGTAACATGTCTGTAACATGTCTGTAACATGTCTGTAACATGTCTGTAACATGTCTGTAACATGTCTGTAACATGTCTGTAACATGTCTGCAACATGTCTGTAACATGTCTGTAACATGTCTGTAACATGTCTGTAACATGTCTGTAACATGTCTGCATCATGTATGCAACATGTCTGTAATATGTCTGTAACATGTCTGTAACATGTCTGTAACATGTCTGCAACATGTATGTAACATGTCTGTAACATGTCTGTAACATGTCTGCAACATGTATGCAACATGTCTGTAACATGTCTGTAACATGTCTGTAACATGTCTGTAACATGTCTGTAACATGTCTGTAACATGTCTGTAACATGTCTGTAACATGTCTGTAACATGTCTGTAACATGTCTGTAACATGTCTGTAACATGTCTGTAACATGTCTGTAACATGTCTGTAACATGTCTGTAACATGTCTGTAACATGTCTGTAACATGTCTGTAACATGTCTGTAACATGTCTGTAACATGTCTGTAACATGTCTGTAACATGTCTGTAACATGTCTGTAACATGTCTGTAACATGTCTGTAACATGTCTGTAACATGTCTGTAACATGTCTGTATCATGTATGCAACATGTCTGTAACATGTCTGTAACATGTCTGTAACATGTCTGTAACATGTCTGTAACATGTCTGTAACATGTCTGTAACATGTCTGTAACATGTCTGTAACATGTCTGCATCATGTATGCAACATGTCTGTAACATGTCTGTAACATGTCTGTAACATGTCTGTATCATGTATGCAACATGTCTGTAACATGTCTGTAACATGTCTGTAACATGTCTGTAACATGTCTGTAACATGTCTGTAATATGTCTGTAACATGTCTGTAACATGTCTGTAACATGTCTGTAATATGTTTGTAATATGTCTGTAACATGTCTGTAACATGTCTGTAACATGTCTGTAACATGTCTGTAACATGTCTGTAACATGTCTGTATCATAACTGTAACTTGCCTGAAACATGTCTGTAACATGTCTGTAACATGTATGCAACATGTCTGTAACATGTCTGTAACATGTCTGCATCGTGTAACATGTCTGTAACATGTCTGTAACATGTCTGTAACATGTCTGTAATATGTCTGTAACATGTCTGTAACATGTCTGTAACATGTCTGTAACATGTCAGCATCATATATGCAACATGTCTGTACCATGTCTGTAATATATTTGTAATATCTCTGTTACATGTCTGTAACATGTCTGTAAAATGTCTGTAACATGTCTGTAACATATTTGTAATATCTCTGTAACATGTCTGTAACATGTCTGTAAAATGTCTGTAACATGTCTGTAACATGTCTGTAACATGCTGTAACATGTCTGCATCATGTATGCAACATGTATGTAACATTTCTGTAACATATTTGTCACATGTCTATGACATGTCAGTAACACTTCTGCAACATGCCTGTAACATGTCTGTAACATGTCTGTAACATGTCTGTAACATGTCTGTAACATGTCTGTAACATGTCTGTAACATGTCTGTAACATGTCTGTAACATGTCTGTAACATGTCTGTAACATGTCTGTAACATGTCTGTAACATGTCTGTAACATGTCTGTAACATGTCTGTATCATGTATGCAACATGTATGTAACATGTCTGTAACATATTTGTCACATGTCTATGACATGTCAGTAACATGTCTGCAACATGTCTGTAACATGTCTGTAACATATTTGTAATATCTCTGTAACATGTCTGTAACATGTCTGTAAAATGTCTGTAACATGTCTGTAACATGTCTGTAACATGTCTGTAACATGTCTGTAACATGTATGTATGCAACATGTCTGTAACATGTCTGTAACATGTCTGTAACATGTCTTTGACATGTCTGTAACATGTCTGTAACATGTCTGTAACATGTCTGTAACATGTCTGTAACATGTCTGTAACATGTCTGTAACATGTCTGTAACATGTCTGTAACATGTCTGTAACATGTCTGTAACATGTCTGTAACATGTCTGCAACATGTCTGCAACATGTCTGTAACATGTCTGTAACATGTCTGTAACATGTCTGTAACATGTCTGCACATGTAACATGTCTGTAATATGTCTGTAACATGTCTGTAACATGTCTGTAACATGTCTGTAACATGTCTGTAACATGTCTGTAACATGTCTGTAACATGTCTGCAACATGTCTGTAACATGTCTGTAACATGTCTGTAACATGTCTGTAACATGTCTGTAACATGTCTGTAACATGTCTGTAACATGTCTGTAACATGTCTGTAACATGTCTGTAACATGTCTGCAATATGTCTGTAAAATGTCTGTAACATGTCTGTAACATGTCTGTAACATGTCTGTAACATGTCTGCATCATGTATGCAATATGTCTGTAATATGTTCTGTAACATGTCTGTAACATGTCTGTAACATGTCTGTAACATGTCTGTAACATGTCTGTAACATGTCTGAAACATGTCTGAATCATGTATGCAACATGTCTGTAATATGTCTGTAACATGTTTGTAACCTGTCTGCAACATGTATGTAACATGTCCTTAACATGTCTGTAACATGTCTGTAAAATGTCTGTAACATGTCTGTAACATGTCTGTAACATGTCTGTAACATGTCTGTAACATGTCCGTAACATGTCTGTAACATGTCTGTAAAATGTCTGTAACATGTCTGTAACATGTCTGTAACATGTCTGTAACTTGTCTGTAGCATGTCTGTAACATGTCTGTAACATGTCTGTAACATGTCTGTAACATGTCTGTAACATGTCTGTAACATGTCTGTAACATGTCTGTAACATGTCTGCATCATGTATGCAACATGTCTGTAACATGTCTGTAACATGTCTGTAACATGTCTGTAACATGTCTGTAACATGTCTGTAACATGTCTGTAACATGTCTGTAACATGTCTGTAACATGTCTGTAACATGTCTGTAACATGTCTGTTACATGTCTGTAACATGTCTGTAACATGTCTGTAACATGTCTGTAACATGTCTGTAACATGTCTGTAACATGTCTGTAACATGTCTGTAATATGTCTGTAACATGTCTGTAACATGTCTGTAACATGTCTGTAACATGTCTGTAACATGTCTGTAACATGTCTGTAACATGTCTGTAACATGTCTGTAACATGTCTGTAACATGTCTGTAACATGTCTGTAACATGTCTGCATCATGTCTGTAACATGTCTGTAACATGTCTGTAACATGTCTGTAACATGTCTGTAACATGTCTGCAACATGTCTGTAACATGTCTGAAACATGTCTGTAACATGTCTGTAACATGTCTGTAACATGTCTGTAACATGTCTGTAACATGTCTGTAATATGTTTAATATATGTCTGTAACATGTCTGTAACATATGTCTGTAACATGTCTGTAACATGTCTGTAACATGTCTGTAACATGTCTGTAACATGTCTGTAACATGTCTGTAACATGTCTGTAACATGTCTGTAACATGTCTGTAACATGTCTGTAACATGCCTGTTACATGTCTGTAACATATCTGTTACATGTCTGTAACATGTCTGTAACATGTCTGTAAAATGTCTGTAACATGTCTGTAACATGTCTGTAATATATTTGAAATATCTCTGTAACATGTCTGTAACATGTCTGTAATATATTTGTAACATGTCTGTAACATGTCTGTAACATGTCTGTAACATGTCTGTAATATGTCTGAAACATGTCTGTATCATAACTGTAACATGCCTGAAACATGTCTGTAACATGTCTACATCGTGTATGCAACATGTCTGTAACATGTCTGTAACATGTCTGTAATATGTCTGAAACATGTCTGTAACATGTCTGTAACATGTCTGTAACATGTCTGCATCATGTATGCAACATGTCTGTACCATGTCTGTAATATATTTGTAATATATCTGTTACATGTCTGTAACATGTCTGTAAAATGTCTGTAACATGTCTGTAACATATTCTGTAATATGTCTGTAACATGTCTGTAACATGTCTGTAACAATGTCTGTAACATGTCTGTAACATGTCTGTAACATGTCTGCATCATGTATGCAACATGTATGTAACATGTCTGTAACATGTCTGTAACATGTCTGTAACATGTCTGTAACATGTCTGTAACATGTCTGTAACATGTCTGTAACATGTCTGTAATATGTTTGTAATATGCTCTGTAACATGTCTGTAACATGTCTGTAAAATGTCTGTAACATGTCTGTAACATGTCTGTAACATGTCTGTAACATGTCTGTAACATGTATGCAACATGTCTGTAACATGTCTGTAACATGTCTGTAACATGTCTGTAACATGTCTGTAACATGTCTGTAACATGTCTGCAACATGTATGTAACATGTCTGTAACATGTCTGTAACATGTCTGTAACATGTCTGTAACATGTCTGTAACATGTCTGTAACATGTCTGTAACATGTCTGTAACATGTCTGTAACATGTCTGTAACATGTCTGTAACATGTCTGTAACATGTCTGTAACATGTCTGTAACATGTCTGTAACATGTCTGCACATGTATGCAACATGTCTGTAACATGTCTGTAACATGTCTGTAACATGTCTGTAACATGTCTGTAACATGTCTGTAACATGTCTGTAACATGTCTGTAACATGTCTGTAACATGTCTGCAATATGTCTGTAACATGTCTGTAACATGTCTGTAACATGTCTGTAACATGTCTGTAACATGTCTGCATCATGTATGCAATATGTCTGTAATATGTCTGTAACATGTCTGTAACATGTCTGTAACATGTCTGTAACATGTCTGTAACATGTCTGTAACATGTCTGTAACATGTCTGTAACATGTCTGCATCATGTATGCAACATGTCTGTAATATGTCTGTAACATGTCTGTAACATGTCTGTAACATGTCTGTAACATGTCTGTAACATGTCTGTAACATGTCTGTAACATGTCTGTAACATGTCTGTAACATGTCTGTAACATGTCTGTAACATGTCTGTAACATGTCTGTAACATGTCTGTAACATGTCTGTAACATGTCTGTAACATGTCTGTAACATGTCTGTAACATGTCTGTAACATGTCTGTAACATGTCTGTAACATGTCTGTAACATGTCTGTAACATGTCTGTAACATGTCTGCATCATGTATGCAACATGTCTGTAACATGTCTGTAACATGTCTGTAACATGTCTGTAACATGTCTGTAACATGTCTGTAACATGTCTGTAACATGTCTGTAACATGTCTGTAACATGTCTGTAACATGTCTGTAACATGTCTGTAATATGTCTGTAACATGTCTGTAACATGTCTGTAACATGTCTGTAACATGTCTGTAACATGTCTGTAACATGTCTGTAACATGTCTGCAACATGTATGCAACATGTCTGTAACATGTCTGTAACATGTCTGTAATATGTCTGTAACATGTCTGTAACATGTCTGTAACATGTCTGTAACATGTCTGTAACATGTCTGTAACATGTCTGTAACATGTCTGTCTGTAAAATGTCTGTAACATGTCTGTAACATGTCTGTAACATGTCTGTAACATGTCTGCATCATGTATGCAACATGTCTGTAACATGTCTGTAACATGTCTGTAACATGTCTGTAACATGTCTGTAACATGTCTGTAACATGTCTGTAACATGTCTGTAACATGTCTGCAACATGTATGCAACATGTCTGTAACATGTCTGTAACATGTCTGTAACATGTCTGTAACATGTCTGTAACATGTCTGTAACATGTCTGTTACATGTCTGTAACATGTCTGTAACATGTCTGTAACATGTCTGTAACATGTCTGTAACATGTCTGTAACATGTCTGTAACATGTCTGTAACATGTCTGTAACATGTCTGTAACATGTCTGTAACATGTCTGTAACATGTCTGTAACATGTCTGTAACATGTCTGTAACATGTCTGTAACATGTCTGTAACATGTCTGTAACATGTCTGTAACATGTCTGTAACATGTCTGTAACATGTCTGTAACATGTCTGTAACATGTCTGTAACATGTCTGTAACATGTCTGTAACATGTCTGTAACATGTCTGTAACATGTCTGTAACATGTCTGTAACATGTCTGTAACATGTCTGTAACATGTCTGTAACATGTCTGTAACATGTCTGTAACATGTCTGTAACATGTCTGTAACATGTCTGTAACATGTCTGTAACATGTCTGTAACATGTCTGTAACATGTCTGTAACATGTCTGTAACATGTCTGTAACATGTCTGTAACATGTCTGTAACATGTCTGTAATATGTCTGTAACATGTCTGTAACATGTCTGTAACATGTCTGTAACATGTCTGTATCATGTCTGTAACATGTCTGTAACATGTCTGTAACATGTCTGTAACATGTCTGTAACATGTCTGTAACATGTCTGTAACATGTCTGTAACATGTTTAACATGTCTGTAACATGTCTAATGTCTGTAACATGTCTGTAACATGTCTGTAACATGTCTGTAACATGTCTGTAAATATGTCTGTAACATGTCTGTAACATGTCTGTAACATGTCTGTAACATGTCTGTAACATGTCTGTAACATGTCTGTAACATGTCTGTAACATGTCTGTAACATGTCTGTAACATGTCTGTAACATGTCTGTAACATGTCTGTAACATGTCTGTAACATGTCTGTAACATGTCTGTAACATGTCTGTAATATATTTGAAATATGTCTGTAACATGTCTGTAATATGTTTGTAACATGTCTGTAACATGTCTGTAACATGTCTGTAACATGTCTGTAACATGTCTGTAACATGTCTGTAACATGTCTGTAACATGTCTGTAACATGTCTGTAACATGTCTGTAACATGTCTGTAACATGTCTGTCTGTAACATGTCTGTAACATGTCTGTAACATGTCTGTAACATGTCTGTAACATGTCTGTAACATGTCTGTAACATGTCTGTAACATGTCTGTAACATGTCTGCATCATATATGCAACATGTCTGTACCATGTCTGTAATATATTTGTAATATCTCTGTTACATGTCTGTAACATGTCTGTAAAATGTCTGTAACATGTCTGTAACATGTCTGTAATATGTCTGTAACATGTCTGTAACATGTCTGTAAAATGTCTGTAACATGTCTGTAACATGTCTGTAACATGTCTGCATCATGTATGCAACATGTATGTAACATTTCTGTAACATATTTGTCACATGTCTATGACATGTCAGTAACACTTCTGCAACATGCCTGTAACATGTCTGTAACATGTCTGTAATATATTTGTAATATCTCTGTAACATGTCTGTAACATGTCTGTAAAATGTCTGTAACATGTCTGTAACATGTCTGTAACATGTCTGTAACATGTCTGTAACATGTCTGTAACATGTCTGTAACATGTCTGTAACATGTCTGTAACATGTCTGTAACATGTCTGTAACATGTCTGTAACATGTCTGTAACATGTCTGTAACATGTCTGTAACATGTCTGTAACATGTCTGTAACATGTCTGTAACATGTCTGTAACATGTCTGTAACATGTCTGTAACATATCTGTAATATGTCTGTAACATGTCTGTAACATGTCTGTAACATGTCTGTAACATGTCTGTAACATGTCTGTAACATGTCTGTAACATGTATGTAACATGTCTGTAACATGTCTGTAACATGTCTGTAACATGTCTGTAACATGTCTGTAACATGTCTGTAACATGTCTGTAACATGTCTGTAACATGTCTGTAACATGTCTGTAATATGTCTGTAACATGTCTGTAACATGTCTGTAACATGTCTGTAACATGTCTGTAACATGTCTGCAACATGTCTGTAACATGTCTGTAACATGTCTGTAACATGTCTGTAACATGTCTGTAACATGTCTGTAACATGTCTGTAACATGTCTGTAACATGTCTGTAACATGTCTGTAACATGTCTGTAACATGTCTGTAACATGTCTGTAACATGTCTGTAACATGTCTGTAACATGTCTGTAACATGTCTGTAACATGTCTGTAACATGTCTGTAACATGTCTGTAACATGTCTGTAACATGTCTGTAACATGTCTGTAACATGTCTGTAACATGTCTGTAACATGTCTGTAACATGTCTGTAACATGTCTGTAACATGTCTGTAACATGTCTGTAACATGTCTGTAACATGTCTGTAACATGTCTGTAACATGTCTGTAACATGTCTGTAACATGTCTGTAACATGTCTGAAATGTCTGTGAACATGTCTGTAACATGTCTGTAATATATTTGTAACATGTCTGTAACATGTCTGTAACATGTCTGTAACATGTCTGTAACATGTCTGTAACATGTCTGTAACATGTCTGTAACATGTCTGTAACATGTCTGTAACATGTCTGTAACATGTCTGTAACATGCCTGTAACATGTCTGTAACATGTCTGCATCGTGTAAATCTGCAACATGTCTGTAACATGTCTGTAACATGTCTGTAATATGTCTGTAACATGTCTGTAACATGTCTGTAACATGTCTGTAACATGTCTGTAACATGTCTGTAATCATGTATGCAACATGTCTGTAACATGTCTGTAATATATTTGTAATATATCTGTTACATGTCTGTAACATGTCTGTAAAATGTCTGTAACATGTCTGTAACATGTCTGTAACATGTCTGTAACATGTCTGTAACATGTCTGTAACATGTCTGTAACATGTCTGTAACATGTCTGTAACATGTCTGTAACATGTCTGTAACATGTCTGTAAAATGTCTGTAACATGTCTGTAACATGTCTGTAACATGTCTGTAACATGTCTGTAACATGTCTGTAACATGTCTGTAACATGTCTGTAATATGTTTGTAATATGTCTGTAACATGTCTGTAACATGTCTGTAACATGTCTGTAACATGTCTGTAACATGTCTGTAACATGTCTGTAACATGTCTGTAACATGTCTGTAACATGTCTGTAACATGTCTGTAACATGTCTGTAACATGTCTGTAACACATGTCTGTAACATGTCTGTAACATGTCTGTAACATGTCTGTAACATGTCTGTAACATGTCTGTAACATGTCTGTAACATGTCTGTAACATGTCTGTAACATGTCTGTAACATGTCTGTAACATGTCTGTAACATGTCTGCAACATGTATGTAACATGTCTGTAACATGTCTGTAACATGTCTGTAAATATGTCTGTAACATGTCTGTAACATGTCTGTAACATGTCTGTAACATGTCTGTAACATGTCTGTAACATGTCTGTAACATGTCTGTAACATGTCTGTAACATGTCTGTAACATGTCTGTAACATGTCTGTAACATGTCTGTAACATGTCTGTAACATGTCTGTAACATGTCTGTAACATGTCTGTAACATGTCTGTAACATGTCTGTAACATGTCTGTAACATGTCTGTAACATGTCTGTAACATGTCTGTAACATGTCTGTAACATGTCTGTAACATGTCTGTAACATGTCTGTAACATGTCTGTAACATGTCTGTAACATGTCTGTAACATGTCTGTAACATGTCTGTAACATGTCTGTAACATGTCTGTAACATGTCTGTAACATGTCTGTAACATCAACATGTCTGTAACATGTCTGTAACATGTCTGTAACATGTCTGTAACATGCCTGTAACATGTCTGTAACATGTCTGTAACATGTCTGTAACATGTCTGTAACATGTCTGTACATGAACATGTCTGTAACATGTCTGTAACATGTCTGTAACATGTCTGTAACATGTCTGTAACATGTCTGTAACATGTCTGTAACATGTCTGTAACATGTCTGCAACATGTCTGTAACATGTCTGTAACATGTCTGTAACATGTCTGTAACATGTCTGTAACATGTCTGTAACATGTCTGTAACATGTCTGTAACATGTCTGTAACATGTCTGTAACATGTCTGTAACATGTCTGTAACATGTCTGTAACATGTCTGTAACATGTCTGTAACATGTTATAACATGCTGTAACATGTCTGTAACATGTCTGTAACATGTCTGTAACATGTCTGTAACATGTCTGTAACATGTCTGTAACATGTCTGTAACATGTCTGTAACATGTCTAAAACATGTCTGTAACATGTCTGTAACATGTCTGTAACATGTCTGTAACATGTCTGTAACATGTCTGTAACATGTCTGTAACATGTCTGTAACATGTCTGTAACATGTCTGTAACATGTCTGTAACATGTCTGTAACATGTCTGTAACATGTCTGTAACATGTCTGTAACATGTCATCATCATGTATGCAACATGTCTGTAACATGTCTGTAACATGTCTGTAACATGTCTGTAACATGTCTGTTACATGTCTGTAACATGTCTGTAACATGTCTGTAACATGTCTGTAACATGTCTGTAACATGTCTGTAACATGTCTGTAACATGTCTGTAACATGTCTGTAAATGTCTTGTAACATGTCTGTAACATGTTCTAACATCTCTGTAACATGTCTGTACTGTAACATGTCTGTAACATGTCTGTAACATGTATGCAACATGTCTGTAACATGTCTGTAACATGTCTGTAACATGTCTGTAACATGTCTGTAACATGTCTGTAACATGTCTGTAACATGTCTGTAACATGTCTGTAACATGTCTGTAACATGTCTGTAACATGTCTGTAACATGTCTGTAACATGTCTGTAACATGTCTGTAACATGTCTGTAACATGTATGTAACATGTCTGTAACATGTCTGTAACATGTCTGTAACATGTCTGTAACAAGTCTGTAACATGTCTGTAACATGTCTGTAACATGTCTGTAACATGTCTGTAACATGTCTGTAACATGTCTGTAACATGTCTGTAACATGTCTGTAACATGTCTGTAACATGTCTGTAACATGTCTGTAACATGTCTGTAACAAAACATGTCTGTAACATGTCTGTAACATGTCTGTAACATGTCTGTAACATGTCTGTAACATGTCTGTAATATATTTGTAATATGTCTGTTACATGTCTGTAACATGTCTGTAACATGTCTGTAACATGTCTGTAACATGTCTGTAACATGTCTGTAACATGTCTGTAACATGTCTGTAACATGTCTGTAACATGTCTGTAACATGTCTGTAACATGTCTGTAACATGTCTGTAACATGTATGCAACATGTCTGTAACATGTCTGTAAAATGTCTGTAACATGTCTGTAACATGTCTGTAACATGTCTGTAACATGTCTGTAACATGTCTGTAAATGTCTGTAACATGTCTGTAACATGTCTGTAACATGTCTGTAACATGTCTGTAACATGTCTGTAACATGTCTGTAACATGTCTGTAACATGTCTGTAACATGTCTGTAACATGTCTGTAACATGTCTGTAACATGTCTGTAACATGTCTGTAACATGTCTGTAACATGTCTGTAACATGTCTGTAACATGTCTGTAACATGTCTGTAACATGTCTGTAACATGTCTGTAACATGTCTGTAACATGTCTGTAACATGTCTGTAACATGTCTGTAACATGTCTGTAACATGTCTGTAACATGTCTGTAACATGTCTGTAACATGTCTGTAACATGTCTGTAACATGTCTGTAACATGTCTGTAACATGTCTGTAACATGTCTGTAACATGTCTGTAACATGTCTGTAACATGTCTGTAACATGTCTGTAACATGTCTGTAACATGTCTGTAACATGTCTGTAACATGTCTGTAACATGTCTGTAACATGTCTGTAACATGTCTGTAACATGTCTGTAACATGTCTGTAACATGTCTGTAACATGTCTGTAACATGTCTGTAACATGTCTGTAACATGTCTGTAACATGTCTGTAACATGTCTGTAACATGTCTGTAACATGTCTGTAACATGTCTGTAACATGTCTGTAACATGTCTGTAACATGTCTGTAACATGTCTGTAACATGTCTGTAACATGTCTGTAACATGTCTGTAACATGTCTGTAACATGTCTGTAACATGTCTGTAACATGTCTGTAACATGTCTGTAACATGTCTGTAACATGTCTGTAACATGTCTGTAACATGTCTGTAACATGTCTGTAACATGTCTGTAACATGTCTGTAACATGTCTGTAATATGTCTGTAACATGTCTGTAACATGTCTGTAACATGTCTGTAACATGTCTGTAACATGTCTGTAACATGTCTGTAACATGTCTGTAACATGTCTGTAACATGTCTGTAACATGTCTGTAACATGTCTGTAACATGTCTGTAACATGTCTGTAACATGTCTGTAACATGTCTGTAACATGTCTGTAACATGTCTGTAACATGTCTGTAACATGTCTGTAACATGTCTGTAACATGTTTGTATCATGTCTATAACATGGGCGTAGCATGTCTGTAACATGTCTGTAATATATTTATAATATCTCTGTAACATGTCCGTAACATGTCTGTAACATGTCTGTATCATGTTTGTAACATGTCTGTAACATGCCTGTAACATGTCTGTAATATATTTGTAATATATCTGTTACATGTCTGTAACATGTCTGTAAAATGTCTGTAACATGTCTGTAACATGTCTGTAACATGTCTGTAACATGTCTGTAACATGTCTGTAACATGTCTGTAACATGTCTGTAACATGTCTGTAACATGTCTGTAATGATGTCTGTAACATGTCTGTAACATGTCTGTAACATGTCTGTAACATGTCTGTAACATGTCTGTAACATGTCTGTAACATGTCTGTAACATGTCTGTAACATGTCTGTAACATGTCTGTAACATGTCTGTAACATGTCTGTAACATGTCTGTAACATGTCTGTAACATGTCTGTAACATGTCTGTAACATGTTTGTAACATGTCTGTAAACATGTCTGTAACATGTCTGTAACATGTCTGTAACATGTCTGTAACATGTCTGTAACATGTCTGTAACATGTCTGTAACATGTCTGTAACATGTCTGTAACATGTCTGTAACATGTCTGTAAATGTCTGTAACATGTCTGTAACATGTCTGTAACATGTCTGTAACATGTCTGTAACATGTCTGTAAACATGTCTGTAACATGTCTGTAACATGTCTGTAACATGTCTGTAACATGTCTGTAACATGTCTGTAACATGTCTGTAACATGTCTGTAACATGTCTGTAACATGTCTGTAACATGTCTGTAACATGTCTGTAACATGTCTGTAATATATTCTGTAACATGTCTGTAACATGTCTGTAACATGTCTGTAACATGTCTGTAACATGTCTGTAACATGTCTGTAACATGTCTGTAACATGTATGTAACATGTCTGTAACATGTCTGTAACATGTCTGTAACATGTCTGTAACATGTCTGTAACATGTCTGTAACATGTCTGTAACATGTCTGTAACATGTCTGTAACATGTCTGTAACATGTCTGTAACATGTCTGTAACATGTCTGTAACATGTCTGTAACATGTCTGTAAATCTGTAACATGTCTGTAACATGTCTGTAACATGTCTGTAACATGTCTGTAACATGTCTGTAACATGTCTGTAACATGTCTGTAACATGTCTGTAACATGTCTGTAACATGTCTGTAACATGTCTGTAACATGTCTGTAACATGTCTGTAACATGTCTGTAACATGTCTGTAACATGTCTGTAACATGTCTGTAACATGAACATGTCTGTAACATGTCTAAATGTAACATGTCTGTAACATGTCTGTAACATGTCTGTAAATGTCTGTAACATGTCTGTAACATATAAATGTCTGTAACATGTCTGTAACATTCTGTGTCTGTAACATGTCTGTAACATGTCTGTAACATGTCTGTAACATGTCTGTAACATGTCTGTAACATGTCTGTAACATGTCTGTAACATGTCTGTAACATGTCTGTAACATGTCTGTAACATGTCTGTAACATGTCTGTAACATGTCTGTAACATGTCTGTAACATGTCTGTAATATGTCTGTAACATGTCTGTAACATGTCTGTAACATGTCTGCAACATGTCTGTAACATGTCTGTAACATGTCTGTAACATGTCTGTAACATGTCTGTAACATGTCTGTAACATGTCTGTAACATGTCTGTAACATGTCTGTAACATGTCTGTAACATGTCTGTAACATGTCTGTAACATGTCTGTAACATGTCTGTAACATGTCTGTAACATGTCTGTAACATGTCTGTAACATGTCTGTAACATGTCTGTAACATGTCTGTAACATGTCTGTAACATGTCTGTAACATGTCTGTAACATGTCTGTAACATGTCTGTAACATGTCTGTAACATGTCTGTAACATGTCTGTAACATGTCTGTAACATGTCTGTAACATGTCTGTAACATGTCTGTAACATGTAACATGTCTGTAACATGTCTGTAACATGTCTGTAACATGTCTGTAACATGTCTGTAACATGTCTGTAACATGTCTGTAACATGTCTGTAACATGTCTGTAACATGTCTGTAACATGTCTGTAACATGTCTGTAACATGTCTGTAACATGTCTGTAACATGTCTGTAACATGTCTGTAACATGTCTGTAACATGTCTGTAACATGTCTGTTACATGTCTGTAACATGTCTGTAACATGTCTGTAACATGTCTGTAACATGTCTGTAACATGTCTGTAACATGTCTGTAACATGTCTGTAACATGTCTGTAACATGTCTGTAACATGTCTGTAACATGTCTGTAACATGTCTGTAACATGTCTGTCAACATGTCTTTAGCATGTCTGTAACATGTCTGTAACATGTCTGTTACATGTGTAAAATGTCTGTAACATGTCTTTAACATGTCTGTAACATGTCCTTAGCATGTCTGTAACATGTCTGTAACATGTCTGTAACATGTCCTGTAACATGTCTGTAACATGTCTGTAACATGTCTGTAACATGTCTGTAACATGTCTGTAACATGTATGCAACATGTCTGTAACATGTCTGTAACATGTCTGTAATATGTCTGTTACATGTCTGTAACATGTCTGTAACATGTCTGTAACATGTCTGTAACATGTCTGTAATATGTCTGTAACATGTCTGTAACATGTCTGTAACATGTCTGTAACATGTCTGTAACATGTCTGTAAAATGTCTGTAACATGTCTGTAACATGTCTGTAACATGTCTGCATAACATGTATGTAACATGTCTGTAACATGTCTGTAACATGTCTGTAACATGTGTGTAACATGTCTGTAACATGTCTGTAACATGTCTGTAACATGTCTGTAACATGTCTGTAACATGTCTGTAACATGTCTGTAACATGTCTGTAACATGTCTGTAACATGTCTGTAACATGTCTGTAACATGTCTGTAACATGTCTGTAACATGTCTGTAACATGTCTGTAACATGTCTGTAACATGTCTGTAACATGTCTGTAACATGTCTGTAACATGTCTGTAACATGTCTGTAACATGTCTGTAACATGTCTGTAACATGTCTGTAACATGTCTGTAATATGTCTGTAACATGTCTGTAACATGGCTGTAACATGTCTGTAACATGTCTGTAACATGTCTGTAACATGTCTGTAACATGTCTGTAACATGTCTGTAACATGTCTGTAACATGTCTGTAACATGTCTGTAAATATGTCTGTAACATGTCTGTAACATGTCTGTAACATGTCTGTAACATGTCTGTAACATGTCTGTAACATGTCTGTAACATGTCTGTAACATGTCTGTAACATGTCTGTAATATGTCTGTAACATGTCTGTAACATGTCTGTAACATGTCATGTCTGTAACATGTCTGTAACATGTCTGTAACATGTCTGTAACATGTCTGTAACATGTCTGTAACATGTCTGTAACATGTCTGTAACATGTCTGTAACATGTCTGTAACATGTCTGTTGTAACATGTCTGTAACATGTCTGTAACATGTCTGTAACATGTCTGTAACATGTCTGTAACATGTCTGTAACATGTCTGTAACATGTCTGTAACATGTCTGTAACATGTCTGTAACATGTCTGTAAAATGTCTGTAACATGTCTGTAACATGTCTGTAACATGTCTGTAACATGTCTGTAATATGTCTGTAACATGTCTGTAACATGTCTAACATGGCTGTAACATGTCTGTAACATGTCTGTAACATGTCTGTAACATGTCTGTAACATGTCTGTAAAATGTCTGTAACATGTCTGTAACATGTCTGTAACATGTCTGTAACATGTCTGTAACATGTCTGTAACATGTCTGTAACATGTCTGTAACATGTCTGTAACATGTCTGTAACATGTCTGTAACATGTCTGTAACATGTCTGTAACATGTCTGTTACATGTCTGTAACATGTCTGTAACACATTTGTAACATGTCTGTAACATGTCTGTAACATGTCTGTAACATGTCTGTAACATGTCTGTAACATGCATCTCTGTAATATATCTGTAATATGTCTGTAACATGTCTGTAACATGTCTGTAACATGTCTGTAACATGTCTGTAACATGTCTGTAACATGTCTGTAGCATGTCTGTAACATGTCTGTTACATGTCTGTAACATGTTTTTAGCATGTCTGTAATATATCTGTAACATTTCTATTATTGTACAAATCTGTAACATGTCTTTAACTTGTCTGTAACATGTCCTTAGCATGTCTGTAATATGTCTGTAACATGTATGTAACATGTCCTTAACATGTCTGTAACATGTCTGTATCATGTCTGTAACATGTCTGTAACATGTCTGCATCATGTATGCAACATGTCTGTAACATGTCTGTTATATATTTGTAATATATCTGTTACATGTCTGTAACATGTCTGTAAAATGTCTGTAACATGTCTGTAACATGTCTGTAACATGTCTGTAACATGTCTGTAACATGTCTGTAATATGTCTGTAACATGTCTGCATCATGTATGCAATATGTCTGCAATATTTCTGTAACATGTCTTTAACATGGGTGTAACATGTCTGTAACATGTCTGAAACATGTCTGTAACATGTCTGTAACATGTCATCATCATGTATGCAAAATGTCTGTAACATGTCTGTAACATGTCTGTAACATGTCTGTAACATGTCTGTAACATGTCTGTAACATGTCTGTAACATGTCTGTAACATGTCTGTTACATGTCTGTAACATGTCTGTAACATGTCTGTAACATGTCTGTAACATGTCCTTAACATGTATGTAACATGTCTGTTAACATGTCTGTAACATGTCTGTAACATGTCTGTAACATGTCTGTAATCATGTATGTAACATGTCTGTAACATGTCTGTAACATGTCTGTAACATGTCTGTAACATGTTTTTAGCATGTCTGTAATATGTCTGTAACATGTCTGTAACATATTACAAATCTGTAACATGTCTTTAACATGTCTGTAACATGTCTTTAACATGTCTGTAATATGTCTGTAACATGTCTGTAACATGTCTGTAACATGTCTGTAACATGTATGCAACATGTCTGTAACATGTCTGTAACATGTCTGTAACATGTCTGTAACATGTCTGTAACATGTCTGTAACATGTCTGTAAAATGTCTGTAACATGTCTGTAACATGTCTGTAACATGTCTGTAACATGTCTGTAACATGTACTGTAATATGTCTGTAACATGTCTGTAACATGTCTGTAACATGTCTGTAACATGTCTGTAACATGTCTGCAACATGTCTGTTACATGTCTGTAACATGTCTGTAACATGTCTGTAACATGTCTGTAACATGTCTGTAACATGTCTGTAACATGTCTGTAACATGTTTTTAACATGTCTGTAACATGTCTGTAGCATGTCTGTAACATGTCTGTAACATGTCTGTTACATGTCCTTAACATGTCTGTAACATGTCTGTAACATGTATGTAACATGTCTGTAACATGTCTGTAATATATTTGTAATATGTCTGTAACATGTCTGTAACATGTCTGTAACATGTCTGTAACATGTCTGTAACATGTCTGTAACATGTCTGTAACATGTCTGTAACATGTCTGTAACATGTCTGTAACATGTCTGTAACATGTCTGTAACATGTCTGTAACATGTCAATGTAACATATCTGTCTGTAACATGTCTGTAACATGTCTGTAACATGTCTGTAACATGTCTGTAACATGTCTGTAACATGTCTTAAACATGTCTGTAACATGTCTTTAACATGTCTGTATGTAACATGTCTGTAACATGTCTGTAACATGTCTGTAACATGTCTGTAACATGTCTGTAACATGTCTGTAACATGTCTGTAACATGTCTGTAACATGTCTGTAACATGTCTGTTACATGTCTGTAACATGTCTGTAACATGTCTGTAACATGTCTGTAACATGTCTGTAACATGTCTGTAACATGTCTGTAACATGTCTGTAACATGTCTGTAACATGTCTGTAACATGTCTGTAATATGTCTGTAACATGTCTGTAACATGTCTGTAACATGTCTGTAACATGTCTGTAACATGTCTGTAACATGTCTGTAACATGTCTGTAACATGTCTGTAACATGTCTGTAACATGTCTGTAACATGTCTGTAACATGTCTGTAACATGTCTGTAACATGTCTGTAACATGTCTGTAACATGTCTGTAACATGTCTGTAACATATCTGCATCATGTATGCAACATGTCTGTAACATGTCTGTAATATGTCTTAAACATGTCTGTAACATGTCTGTAACATGTCTGTAAAATGTCTGCATCATGTATGCAACATGTCTGTAACATGTCTGTAATATATTTGTAATATATCTGTAACATTTCTGTAACATGTCTGTAACATGTCTGTAACATGTCTGTAATATATTTGTAATATCTCTGTAACATGTCTGTAACATGTCTGTAACATGTCTGTAACATGTCTGTAACATGTCTGTAACATGTCTGTAACATGTTTGTAACATGTCTGTAACATGGGTGTAGCATGTCAGTAACATGTCTGTAACATGTCTGTAACATCTCTGTAACATGTTTTTAGCATGTCTGTAACATATCTGTAACATCTCTAACATGGCTGTAACATATCTTTAACATGTCTGTAACATGTCTTAAACATGTCTGTAACATGTCTTTAACATGTATGTAACATGTTCTGTAATATTTCTGTAACATGTCTGTAACATGTCTGTAACATGTCTGTAACATGTCTGTAACATGTCTGTAACATGTCTGTAACATATTTGTCACATGTCTATAAAATGACAGAAACATGTCTGCAACATGCCTGTAACATGTCTTTAACATGTCCTTAACATGTCTGTAAAATGTCTGTAATATATTTGTAATATCTCTGTAACATGTCTGTAACATGTCTGTAAAATGTCTTTAACATGTCTGTAACATGTCTGTAACATGTCTGCTACATGTTTGTAACATGTCTGTAACACATTTGTAACATGTCTGTAAAATGTCTGTAATATGTTCTTAACATCTCTGTAACATGTTTGTAACATGTCTGTAAAATGTCTTTAACATGTCTGTAACATGTCTGTAACATATTTGTCACATGTCTATAAAATTACAGAAACATGTCTGCAACATGCCTGTTACATGTCTTTAACATGTCCTTAACATGTCTGTAAAATGTCTGTAATATATTTGTAATATCTCTGTAACATGTCTGTAACATGTCTGTAACATGTCTGTAACATGTCTGTAACATGTCTGTAACATGTCTGTAACATGTCTGTAACATGTCTGTAACATGTCTGTAACATGTGTGTAACATGTCTGTTACATGTTTGTGAATTGTCTTGAACATGTCCGTAACACGTCTGTAAAATGTCTGTAACATGTCTGTAACATTTCTGTAACATGTCTGTAACATGTCTGTAACATGTCTTTAACATGTCTGTAACATGTCTGTAACATGTCTGTAACATGTCTGTAACATGTCTGTAACATGTCTGTAACATGTATGTAACATGTCTGTAACATGTCTGTAATATATTTGTAATATTTCTGTAACATGTCTGTAACATGTCTGTAACATGTCTGTAACATGTCTGTAACATGTCTGTAACATGTCTGTAACATGTCTGTAACATGTCTGCATCATGTATGCAACATGTCTGCAATATTTCTGTAACATGTCTTTAACATGGGTGTAACATGTCTGTAACATGGCTGTAACATGTCTTTAACATGTCTGTAACATGTCTGTAAAACATGTCTGTAACATGTCTTTAACATGTCTGTAACATGTCATTATCATGTCTGTAACATGTCTGTAACATGTCTGTAACATGTCTGTAACATGTCTGTAACATGTCTGTAACATGTCTGTAACATGTCTGTAACATGTCTGTAACATGTCTGTAACATGTCTGTAACATGTCTGTAACATGTCTGTAACATGTCTGTAACATGTCTGTAACATGTTTGTAACATGTCTGTAACATGTCTGTAACATGTCTGTAACATGTCTGTAACATGTCTTTAGCATGTCTGTAATATGTCTGTAACATGTCTGTAACATGTCTGTAACATGTCTGTAACATGTCTGTAACATGTCTGTAACATGTCTGTAACATGTCTGTAACATGTCTGTAACATGTCTGTAATATGTCTGTAACATGTCTGTAACATGTCTGTAACATGTCTGTAACATGTCTGTAACATGTCTGTAACATGTCTGTAACATGTCTGTAACATGTCTGTAACATGTCTGTAACATGTCTGTAATATGTCTGAAACATGTCTGTAACATGTCTGTAACATGTCTGTAAAATACCTGCATCATGTATGCAACATGTCTGTAACATGTCTGTAATATATTTGTAATATGTCTGTTACATGTCTGTAACATGTCTGTAACATGTCTGTAACATGTCTGTAACATGTCTGTAACATGTCTGTAACATGTCTGTAACATGTCTGTAACATGTCTGTAACATGCCTGTAACATGTCTGTAACATGTCTGTAACATGTCTGCATCATGTATGCAACATGTCTGTAACATGTCTGTAACATGTCTGTAACATGTCTGTAACATGTCTGTAACATTTCTGTAACATGTCTGTAAAATGTCTGTAAAATGTCTGCAACATCTCTGTAACATGTCTGTAACATGTTTTTAGCATGTCTGTAACATGTCCTTAGCATGTCTGTAACATGTCTGTAACATGTATGTAACATGTTCTTAACATATCTGTAGCATGTGTGAAACATGTCTGTAACATGTCTTCATCATGTATGCAACATGTCTGTAACATGTCTGTAACATATTTGTCACATGTCTATAAAATGACAGAAACATGTCTGCAACATGCCTGTAACATGTCTTTAACATGTCCTTAACATGTCTGTAAAATGTCTGTAATATGTTTGTAATATGTCTGTAACATGTCTGTAACATGTCTGTAACATGTCTGTAACATGTCTGTAACATGTCTGTAACATGTCTGCTAACATGTCTGTAACATGTCTGTAACATGTTTGTAACATGTCTGTAACATGTCTGTAACATGTCTGTAACATGTCTGTAACATGTCTGTAACATGTCTGTAATATGTCTGTAACATGTCTGTAACATGTCTGTAACATGTCTGTTACATGTCTGTAACATGTCTTTAACATGTCTGTAACATGTCTTTAGCATGTCTGTAACATGTCTGTAACATGTCTGTAACATGTCTTTAACATGTCTGTAACATGTCTGTAACATGTCTGTAACATGTCTGCATCATGTAAGCATCATGTCTGTAACATGTCTGTAATATGTCTGAAACATGTCTGTAACATGTCTGTAACATGTCTGTAAAATAACTGCATCATGTATGCAACATGTCTGTAACATGTCTGTAATATATTTGTAATATATCTGTTACATGTCTGTAACATGTCTGTAAAATGTCTGTAACATGTCTGTAATATATTTGTAATATCTCTGTAACATGTCTGTAACATGTCTGTAAAATGCCTGTAACATGTCTGTAACATGTCTGTAACATGTCTGTAACATGTCATGTATGCAACATGTCTGTAACATGGGTGTAACATGTCTGTAACATGTCTGCAACATGTCTGTAACATGTCTGTAACATGTTTTTAGCATGTCTGTAATATATCTGTAACATGTCTGTAACATGTCTGTAACATGTCTGTAACATGTCTGTTACATGTCTGTAACATGTCTTTAACATGTCTGTAACATGTCTTTAACATGTCTGTAACATGTCTGTAACATGTCTGTAACATGTCTGTAACATGTCTGTAACATGTCTGTAACATGTCTGCATCATGTATGCAACATGTCTGTAACATGTCTGTAATATGTCTGAAACATGTCTGTAACATGTCTGTAACATGTCTGTAACATGTCTGTATCATGTATGCAACATGTCTGTAACATGTCTGTAATATATTTGTAATATATCTGTAACATGTCTGTAACATGTCTGTAACATGTCTGTAACATGTCTGTAACATGTCTGTAACATGTCTGTAACATGTCTGTAACATGTCTGTAACATGTCTGTAACATGTCTGTAACATGTCTGTAACATGTCTGTAACATGTCTGCATCATGTATGCAACATGTCTGTAACATGTCTGTAACATGTCTGTAACATGTCTGTAACATGTCTGTAACATGTCTGTAACATGTTTTTAGCATGTCTGTAATATATCTGTAACATCTCTGTTACATGTCTGTAACATGTCTTTAGCATGTCTGTAACATGTCCTTAGCATGTCTGTAACATGTCTGTAACATGTATGTAACATGTTCTTAACATATCTGTAGCATGTGTGAAACATGTCTGTAACATGTCTTCATCATGTATGCAACATGTCTGTAACATGTCTGTAACATGTCTTTAACATGTCTTTAACATGTCTGTAACATGTCTGTAACATGTCTGTAACATGTCTGTAACATGTCTGTAACATGTCTGTAACATGTCTGTAACATGTCTGTAACATGTCTGTAACATGTCTGTAACATGTCTGTAACATGTCTGTAACATGTCTGTAATATGTTTGTAACATGTCTGTAACATGTCTGTAACATGTCTGTAACATGTCTGTAACATGTCTGTAACATGTCTGTAACATGTCTGTAACATGTCTGTAACATGTCTGTAACATGCCTGTAACATGTCTGTAACATGTCCTTAACATGTCTGTAACATGTCTGTAATATATTTGTAATATCTCTGTAACATGTCTGTAACATGTCTGTAACATGTCTGTAACATGTCTGTAACATGTCTGTAACATGTCTGTAACATGTATGCAACATGTCTGTAACATGTATGCAACATGTCTGTAACATGTCTGTAACATGTCTGTAACATGTCTGTAACATGTCTTTAACATGTCTGTAACATGTCTGTAACATGTCTGTAACATGTCTGTAACATGTCTGTAACATGTCTGTAACATGTCTGTAACATGTCTGTAACATGTCTGTAACATGTCTGTAACATGTCTGTAATATATTTGTAATATCTCTGTAACATGTCTGTAACATGTCTGTAACATGTCTGTTACATGTCTGTAACATGTCTGTAACATGTCTGTAACATGTCTGTAACATGTCTGTAACATGTCTGTAACATGTCTGTTACATGTCTAAAACATGTTTTCAGCATGTCTGTAATATATCTGTAACATGTCTGTTACATGTCTGTAACATGTCTGTAACATGTCTGTAACATGTCTGCAGCATCTCTGTTACATGTCTGTAACATGTTTTTAAAATGTCTGTAATATATCTTTAACATCTCTGTTACAAGTCTGTAACATGTATTTAGAATGTCTGTAACATGTCCTTAGCATGTCTGTAATTTGTCTATAACACGTATGTTACATGTCCTTAACATGTCTGTAGCATGTCTGAAACATGTCTGTAACATGTCTTCATCATGTATGCAACATGTCTGTAACATATTTGTCACATGTCTATAAAATGTCAGGAACATGTCTGCAACATGCCTGAAACATGTCTGTAACATGTCCTTAACATGTCTGTAACATGTCTGTAATATATTTGTAATATATTTGTAATATCTCTGTAAAATGTCTGTAACATGTCTGTAAAATGTCTGTAACATGTCTGTAACATGTCTGTAACATGTCTGTAACATGTCTGTAACATGTATGCAACATGTCTGTAACATGTCTGTAACATGTCTGTAACATGTCTGTAACATGCCTGTTACATGTCTGTAACATGTCTGTAACATGTCTGTAACATGTCTGTAACATGTCTGTATCATGTCTGTAACATGTCTGTAACATGTCTGTAACATGTCTGTAACATGTCTGTAACATGTCTGTATCATGTATGCAACATGTCTGTAACATGTCTGTAACATGTCTTAAACATGTCTGTAACATGTCTGTAACATGTCTGTAACATGTCTGTAACATGTCTGTAACATGTCTTTAACATGTCTGTAACATGTCCTTAGCATGTCTGTAATATGTCTGTAACATGTCTGTAACATGTCTGTAACATGTCTGTAAAATGTCTGTAACATGTCTTTAACATGTCTGTAAAATGTCTGTAACATGTCTGTAACATGTCTGTAACATGTCTGTAACATGTCTGTAACATGTCTGTAACATGTCTGTAACATGGGTGTAGCATGTCTGTAACATGTCTGCAACATCTCTGTAACATGTCTGTAACATGTTTTTAGCATGTCTATAATATATCTGTAACATCTCTGTTATATGTCTGTAACATGTCTTTAGCATGTCTGTAACATGTCCTTAGCATGTCTGTAATATGTCTGTAACATGTATGTAACATGTTCTTAACATATCTGTAGCATGTGTGAAACATTTCTGTAACATCTCTTCATCATGTATGCAACATGTCTGTAACCTGTCTGTAACATATTTGTCACATGACTATAAAATGACAGAAACATGTCTGTAACATGTCTGTAACATGTCTGTAACATGGCTGTAACATGTTTGTAACATGTCTGTAACATGTCTGTAACATGTCTGCATCATGTATGCAACATGTCTGTAAGATGCCTGTTACATGTCTGTAACATGTCTGTAACATGTCTGTAACATGTTTGTAACATGTCTGTAACATGGGTGTAACACGTCTGTAATATATTTGTAATATCTCTGTAACATGTCTGTAACATGTCTGTAAAATGTCTTTAACATGTCTGTAACATGTCTGTAACATGTCTGTAACATGTTTGTAACATGTCTGTAACATGGGTGTAGCATGTCTGTAACATGTCTGTAACATGTCTGTAACATGTCTGTAACATGTCTGTAACATGTCTGTAACATGTCTGTAACATGTCTGTAACATGTCTGTAACATACCTGTAACATGTCTGTAACATGTATGCAACATGTCTGTAACAGGTCTGTAACATGTCTGTAACATGTCTGTAATATGTCTGCATCATGTAAGCAACATGACTGTAACATTTCTGTAACATGTCTGTAACATGTTTGTAACATGTCTGTAACATGGGTGTAACACGTCTGTAATATATTTGTAATATCTCTGTAACATGTCTGTAACATGTCTGTAACATGCCTGTAACATGTCTGTAACATGTCTGTAACATGTCTGTAACATGTCTGTAACATGTCTGTAACATGTCTGTAACATGTCTGTCTGTAACATGTCTGTAACATGTCTGTAACATGTCTGTAACATGTCTGTAACATGTCTGTAACATGTCTGTAACATGTCTGTAACATGTCTGTAACATGTCTGTAACATGTCTGTAACATGTCTGTAACATGTCTGTAACATGTCTGTAACATGCCTGTAACATGTCTGTAACATGTATGCAACATGTCTGTAACATGTCTGTAACATGTCTGTAACATGTCTGTAATATGTCTGCATCATGTAAGCAACATGACTGTAACATTTCTGCAACATGTCTGTAACATGTCTGCATCATGTATCCAACATGTCTGCAATATTTCTGTAACATGTCTTTAACATGAGTGCAACATGTCTGTAACATGGCTGTAACATGTCTTTAACATGTCTGTAACATGTCTTAAACATGTCTGTAACATGTCATTATCATGTATGCAACATGTCTGTAACATGTCTGTAACATGTCTGTAACATGTCTGTAACATGTCTGTAACATGTCTGTAACATGTCTGTAACATGTCTGTAACATGTCTGTAACATGTCTGTAACACGTTTGTAACATGTCTGTAACATGTCTGTAACATGTCTGTTACATGTCTGTAACATGTTTTTAGCATCTCTGTAATATGTCTGTAACATGTCTGTAACATGTCTGTAACATGTCTGTAACATGTCTGTAACATGTCTGTAACATGTCTGTAACATGTCTGTAACATGTCTGTAACATGTCTGTAACATGTCTGTAACATGTCTGTAACATGTCTGTAACATGTCTGTAACATGTCTGTAACATGTCTGTAACATGTCTGTAACATGTCTGTAACATGTCTGTAACATGTCTGTAACATGTCTGTAACATGTCTGCATCATGTATGCAACATGTCTGTAACATGTCTGTAACATGTCTGTAACATGTCTGTAACATGTCTGTAACATGTCTGTAACATGTCTGTATCATGTATGCAACATGTCTGTAACATGCCTGTTACATGTCTGTAACATGTCTGTAACATGTCTGTAACATGTCTGTAACATGTCTGTAACATGTCTGTAACATGTCTGTAACATGTCTGTAACATGTCTGCATCATGTCTGTAACATGTCTGTAACATGTCTGTAACATGTCTGTATCATGTCTGCAACATGTCTGTAACATGTCTGTAACATGTCTGTAACATGTCTGTAACATGTCTGTAACATGTCTGTAACATGTCTGTAACATGTCTGTAACATGTCTGTAACATGTATGCAACATGTCTGTAACATGTCTGTAACATGTCTGTAACATGTCTGCATCATGTATGCAACATGTCTGTAATATGTCTGTAACATATTTTTTACATGTCTGTAACATGTCTGAAACATGTCTGTAACATGTCTGTAACATGTCTGTAACATGTCTGTAACATGTCTGTAACATGTCTGCATCATGTATGCAACATGTCTGTAACATGTCTGTAACATGTCTGTAACATGTTTGTAATATGTCTGTAACATGTCTGTAACATGTCTGTAACATGTCTGTAACATGTCTGTAATATGTTTGTAATATGTCTGTAACATGTCTGTAACATGTCTGTAAAATGTCTGTAACATGTATACAACATGTCTGTAACATGTCTGTAACATGTCTGTAACATGTCTGTAAACATGTCTGTAACATGTCTGTAACATGTCTGTAACATGTCTGTAACATGTCTGTAACATGTCTGTAACATGTCTGTAACATGTCTGTAACATGTCCATGACATGTCTGTAACATGTCTGTAACATGTCTGTAACATGCCTGTAACATGTCTGTAACATGTCCTTAACATGTCTGTAACATGTCTGTAACATGTCTGTAACATGTCTGTAACATGTCTGTAACATGTCTGTAACATGTCTGTAACATGTCTGTAGCATGTCTGTAACATGTCTGTAACATGTCTGTAACATGTCAGTATCATGTCTGTAACATGTCTGTAACATATCTGCAACATCTCTGTTACATGTCTGTAACATGTTTTTAAAATGTCTGTAATATATCTGTAACATCTCGGTTACAAGTCTGTAACATGTATTTAATATGTCTGTAACATGTCCTTAGCATGTCTGTAATATGTCTTTAACACGTATGTTACATGTCCTAAACATGTCTGTAGCATGTCTGAAACATGTCTGTAATATGTCTTCATCATGTATGCAACATGTCTGTAACATATTTGTCACATGTCTATAAAATGTCAGGAACATGTCTGCAACATGCCTGAAACATGTCTGTAACATGTCCTTAACATGTCTGTAACATGTCTGTAATATATTTGTAATATATTTGTAATATCTCTGTAAAATGTCTGTAACATGTCTGTAACATGTCTGTAACATGTCTGTAACATGTCTGTAACATGTCTGTAACATGTCTGTAACATGTCTGTAACATGTCTGTAACATGTCTGTAACATGTCTGCAACATGTATCTGCAACATGTCTGTAACATGTCTGTAACATGTCTGTAACATGTCTGTAACATGTCTGTAACATGTCTGTAACATGTCTGTAACATGTCTGTAACATGTCTGTAACATGTCTGTAACATGTCTGTAACATGTCTGTAACATGTCTGTAACATGTCTGTAACATGTCTGTAACATGTCTGTAACATGTCTGTAACATGTCTGTAACATGTCTGTAACATGTCTGCATCATGTATGCAACATGTCTGTAACATGTCTGTAACATGTCTGTAACATGTCTGTAACATGTCTGTAACATGTCTGTAACATGTCTGTAACATGTCTGTATCATGTATGCAACATGTCTGTAACATGCCTGTTACATGTCTGTAACATGTCTGTAACATGTCTGTAACATGTCTGTAACATGTCTGTAACATGTCTGTAACATGTATGCAACATGTCTGTAACATGTCTGTAACATGTCTGTAACATGTCTGCATCATGTATGCAACATGTCTGTAATATGTCTGTAACATGTCTGTAACATGTCTGTAACATGTCTGTAACATGTCTGAAACATGTCTGAAACATGTCTGTAACATGTCTGTAACATGTCTGTAACATGTCTGCATCATGTATGCAACATGTCTGTAACATGTCTGTAACATGTCTGTAACATGTCTGTAACATGTCTGTAACATGCCTGTTACATGTCTGTAACATGTCTGTAACATGTCTGTAACATGTCTGTAACATGTCTGTAACATGTCTGTAACATGTCTGTAACATGTCTGTAACATGTCTGTAACATGTCTGTAATATGTCTGTAACATGTCTGTTACATGTCTGTAACATGTCTTTAACATGTCTGTAACATGTCTTTAGCATGTCTGTAATATGTCTGTAACATGTCTGTAACATGTCCTGTAACATGTCTGTAACATGTCTGTAACATGTCTGTAACATGTCTGTAACATGTCTGTAACATGTCTGTAACATGTCTGTAACATGTCTGCATCTGTAACATGTCTGTAACATGTCTGTAACATGTCTGTAATACGTATGCAACATGTCTGTAACATGTCTGTAACATGTTTGTAACATGTCTGTAACATGTCTGTAACATGCCTGTTACATGTCTGTACCATGTCTGTAACATGTCTGTAATATATTTGTAATATCTCTGTAACATGTCTGTAACATGTCTGTAAAATGTATTTAGCATGTCTGTAACATGTCTGTAACATGTCTGTAACATGTCTGTAACATGTCTGCAACATGTCTGTAACATGTCTGTAACATGGGTGTAGCATGTCTGTAACATGTTTTTAGCATGTCTGTTACATGTCTGTAACACGTCTTTAGCATGTCTGTAACATGTCCTTAGCATGTCTGTAATATGTCTGTAACATGTCTGTAACATGTCTGTAACATGTCTGTAACATGTCTGTAACATGTCTGTAACATGTCTTCATCATGTATGCAACATGTCTGTAACATGTCTGTAACATGTCTGTAACATGTCTGTAACATGTCTGTAACATGTCTGCATCATGTATGCAACATGTCTGTAACATGCCTGTTACATGTCTGTAACATGTCTGTAACATGTCTGTAACATGTCTGTAACATGTCTGTAACATGTCTGTAACATGTCTGTAACATGTCTGTAACATGTCTGTAACATGTCTTTAGCATGTCTGTAATATGTCTGTAACATGTCTGTAACATGTCTGTAACATGTCTGTAAAATGTCTGTAACATGTCTGTAACATGTCTGTAAAATGTCTGTAACATGTCTGTAACATGTCTGTAACACATCTGCATCATGCATGCAACATATCTGTAACATGTCTGTAACATGGGTGTAGCATGTCTGTAACATGTCTGCAACATCTCTGTAACATGTCTGTAACATGTTTTTAGCATGTCTATAATATATCTGTAACATCTCTGTTATATGTCTGTAACATGTCTTTAGCATGTCTGTAACATGTCCTTAGCATGTCTGTAATATGTCTGTAACATGTATGTAACATGTTCTTAACATATCTGTAGCATGTGTGAAACATGTCTGTAACATCTCTTCATCATGTATGCAACATGTCTGTAACCTGTCTGTAACATATTTGTCACATGACTATAATATGACAGAAACATGTCTGTAAAATGTCTGTAACATGTCTGTAACATGTCTGTAACATGTCTGTAACATGTCTGTAACATGTCTGTAACATGTCTGTAACATGTCTGTAACATGTCTGTAACATGTCTGTAACATGTCTGTAACATGTCTGTAACATGTCTGTAACATGTCTGTTACATGTCTGTAACATGTCTGTAACATGACTGTAACATGTCTGTAACATGTTTGTAACATGTCTGTAACATGGGTGTAGCATGTCTGTAACATGTCTGTAACATGTCTGTAACATCTCTGTAACATGTTTTTAGCATGTCTGTAACATATCTGTAACATCTCTGTAACATGTCTGTAACATGTCTGTAACATGTCTGTAATATATTTGTAATATGTCTGTAACATGTCTGTAACATGTCTGTAACATGTCTGTAACATGTCTGTAACATGTCTGTAACATGTCTGTAACATGTTTGTAACATGTCTGTAACATGTGTGTAACATGTCTGTAACATGTCTGTAACATGTCTGTAACATGTCTGTAACATGTCTGTAACATGTCTGTAATTTGTCTGTAACATGTCTGTAACATGTCTGTAACATGTCTGTAACATGTCTGCAACATCTCTGTAACATGTCTGTAACATGGTTTTAGCATGTCTATAATATATCTGTAACATCTCTGTTATATGTCTGTAACATGTCTTTAGCATGTCTGTAACATGTCCTTAGCATGTCTGTAATATGTCTGTAACATGTATGTAACATGTTCTTAACATATCTGTAACATGTCTGTAACATGTCTGTAACATGTCTGCATCATGTATGCAACATGTCTGTAACATGTCTGTAACATGTCTGTAACATGTCTGTAACATGTCTGTAACATGTCTGTAACATGTCTGTAACATGTCTGTAACATGTTTGTAACATGTCTGTAACATGTCTGTAACATTTCTGTAACATGTCTGTTACATGTCTGTAACATGTCTGTAAAATGTCTGTAACATGTCTGTAGCATGTCTGTAATATATTTGTAATATCTCTGTAACATGTCTGTAACATGTCTGTAAAATGCCTGTAACATGTCTGTAACACATCTGCACCATGCATGCAACATATCTGTAACATGTCTGTAACATGGGTGTAGCATGTCTGTAACATGTCTGCAACATCTCTGTAACATGTCTGTAACATGTTTTTAGCATGTCTATAATATATCTGTAACATCTCTGTTATATGTCTGTAACATGTCTTTAGCATGTCTGTAACATGTCCTTAGCATGTCTGTAATATGTCTGTAACATGTATGTAACATGTTCTTAACATATCTGTAGCATGTGTGAAACATGTCTGTAACATCTCTTCATCATGTATGCAACATGTCTGTAACCTGTCTGTAACATATTTGTCACATGACTATAATATGACAGAAACATGTCTGTAGCATGTCTGTAACATGTCTGTAACATGTCTGTAACATGTTTGTAACATGTCTGTAACATGTCTGTAACATGTCTGTAACATGTCTGTAACATGTTTGTAACATGTCTGTAACATGTCTGTAACATGTCTGCATCATGTATGCAACATGTCTGTAAGATGCCTGTTACATGTCTGTAACATGTCTGTAACATGACTGTAACATGTCTGTAACATGTTTGTAACATGTCTGTAACATGGGTGTAGCATGTCTGTAACATGTCTGTAACATCTCTGTAACATGTCTGTAACATGTCTGTAACATGTTTTTAGCATGTCTGTAACATATCTGTAACATGTCTGTAACATGTCTGTAACATGTCTGTAACACGTCTGTAATATATTTGTAATATCTCTGTAACATTTCTGTAACATGTCTGTTAAATGTCTTTAACATGTCTGTAACATGTCTGTAACATGTCTGTAACATGTTTGTAACATGTCTGTAACATGGGTGTAGCATGTCTGTAACATGTCAGTAACATTTCTGTAACATCTCTGTAACATGTCCTTAGCATGTCTGTAATATGTCTGTAACATGTCTGTAACATGTCTGTAACATAACTGTAACATGCCTGTAACATGTCTGTAACATGTATTCAACATGTCTGTAACAGATCTGTAACATGTCTGTAACATGTCTGTAACATGCCTGTAACATCTCTGTAACATGTCTGTAACATGTCTGTAACACGTCTGTAATATATTTGTAATATCTCTGTAACATTTCTGTAACATGTCTGTAACATGTCTGTAACATGTCTGTAACATGTCTGTAACATGTCTGTAACATGTCTGTAACATGTGTGTAACATGTCTGTAACATGTCTGTAACATGTCTGTAACATGTCTGTAACATGTCCTGTAGCATGTCTGTAATATGTCTGTAACATGTCTGTAACATGTCTGTAACATGTCTGTAACATGTCTGTAACATGTCTGTAACATGTCTGTAACATGTCTTTAACATGTCTGTAACATGTCTGTAACATGTCTGTAATATGTCTGTAACATGTCTGTAACATGTCTGTAACATGTCTGTAACATGTCTGTAACATGTCTGTAACATGTCTGTAACATGTCTGTAACATGTCTGTATCATGTATGCAACATGTCTGTAACATGTCTGTAACATGTCTGTAACATGTCTGTAACATGTCTGTAACATGTCTGTTACATGCCTGTAACATGTCTGTAACATGTCTGCAACATCTCTGTTACGTGACTGTAACATGTTCTTAGCATCTCTGTAATATATCTGTAACATGTCTGTAACATGTCTGTAACATGTCTGTAACATGTCTGTAGCATGTCTGTAACATTTCTGCAACATCTCTGTAACATGTCTGTAACAGGTTTTTAGCATGTCTGTAATATATCTGTAACATCTCTGTTACATGTCTGTAACATGACTTTAGCATGTTTGTAACATGTCCTTAGCATGTATGTAAAATGTCTGTAATATATTTGTAATATCTCTGTAACATGTCTGTAACATGTCTGTAACATGTCTGTAACAGGTCTGCATCATGTATGCGACATGTCTGTAACATGTCTGTAAAATGTCTGTAACATGTCTATAATATGTCTGCATCATGTATGCAACATGTCTGCAATATTTCTGTAACATGTCTTTAACATGGGTGTAACAAGTCTGTAACATGTCTGTAACATGTCTGTAACATGCCTGTAACATGTCTGCATCATGTATGCAATATGTCTGTAACATGTCTGTAACATGTCATCATCGTGTATGCAAAATTTCTGCATCATGTATGCAACATGGCTGTAACATTTCCGTAACATGTCTGTAACATGTCTTTAGCATGTTTGTAACATGTCCTTAGCATGTATGTAAAATGTCTGTAATATATTTGTAATATCTCTGTAACATATCTGTAGCATGTCTGAAACATATCTGTAACATGTCTTCATCATGTATGCAACATATCTGTAACATGTCTGTAACATGTCTGGAACATGACTGTTACATGCCTGTAACATGTCTGTAACACATTTGTAACATGTCTGTAACATGTCTGCAACATCTGTGTTACATGTCTGTAACATGTTCTTAGCATCTCTGTAATATATCTGTAACATGTCTGTAACATGTCTGTAACATGTCTGTAACATGTCTGTAACATGTCTGTAACATGTCTGTAATATATTTGTAATATCTCTGTAACATGTCTGTAACATGTCTGTAACAGGTCTGCATCATGTATGCAACATGTCTGTAACATGTCTGTAACATGTCTGGAACATGACTGTTACATGCCTGTAACATGTCTGTAACACATTTGTAACATGTCTGTAACATGTCTGCAACATGTCTGTTAACATGTCTGTAACATGTTCTGTAGCATCTCTGTAATATATCTGTAACATGTCTGTAACATGTCTGTAACATGTCTGTAACATGTCTGTAACATGTCTGTAGTATATTTGTAATATCTCTGTAACATGTCTGTAAAATGACTGTAACATGTCTATAATATGTCTGTATCATGTATGCAACATGTCTGCAATATTTCTGTAACATGTCTTTAACATGGGTGTAACAAGTCTGTAACATGTCTGTATCATGTCTGTAACATGTCTGTAACATGTCTGTAACATGTCTGTAACATGTCTGTAACATGTCTGTAACATGTCTGTAACATGTCTGCATCATGTATGCAACATGTCTGTAACATTTCTGTAACATGTCTGTAACATGTCTGTAACATGTCTGTAACATGTCTGTAACATGTCTGTAACATGTCTGTAACATGCCTGTAACATGTCTGCATCATGTATGCAACATGTCTGTAACATGTCTGTAACATGTCTGTAACATGTCTGTAACATGTCTGTAACATGTCTGTAACATGTCTTTAACATGTCTGTAACATGTCTGTAACATGTCTGTAACATGTCTGTAACATGTCATCATCATGTATGCAAAATGTCTGTAACATGTCTGTAACATGACTGTAACATGTCTGTAACACATTTGTAACATGTCTGTAACATGTCTGCAACATCTCTGTTACATGTCTGTAACATGTTCTTAGCATCTCTGTAATATATCTGTAACATGTCTGTAACATGTCTGTAACATGTCTGTAACATGTCTGTAACATGTCTGTAACATGTCTGTAACATGTCTGTAACATGTCTGTTACATGTCTGTAACATGTCTGTAACATGTCTGTAACATGTCTGTAACATGTCTGTAACATGTCTGTAACATGTCTGTAACATGTCTGTAACATGTCTGTAACATGTCTGTATCATGTCTGTAACATGTCTGTAACATGTCTATAATATGTCTGCATCATGTATGCAACATGTCTGTAACATGTCTGTAACATGTCTGAAACATGTCTGTAACATGTCTGTAACATGTCTGTAACATGTCTGTAACATGTCTGTAACATGTCTGTAACATGACTGTTACATGCCTGTACAATGTCTGTAACATGTCTGCAACATCTCTGTTACATGTCTGTAACATGTTCTTAGCATCTCTGTAATATATCTGTAACATGTCTGTAACATGTCTGTAACATGTCTGTAACATGTCTGTAACATGTCTGTAACATGTCTGTAACATGTCTGTAACATGTCTGTAACATGTTTTTAGCATGTCTGTAATATATCTGTAACATCTCTGTTACATGTCTGTTACATGTCTTTAGCATGTCTGTAACATGTCTGTAACATGTCTGTAAAATGTCTGTAATATATTTGTAATATGTCTGTAACATGTCTGTAACATGTCTGTAACATGTCTGTAACAGGTCTGTAACATGTATGCGAACATGTCTGTAACATGTCTGTAAAATGTCTGTAACATGTCTGTAACATGTCTGTAACATGTCTGTAACATGTCTGTAACATGTCTGTAACATGTCTTTAACATGTGTGTAACATGTCTGTAACATGTCTGTAACATGTCTGTAACATGTCTGTAACATGTCTGTAACATGTCTGTAACATGTCTGCAACATGTCTGTAACATGTCTGTAACATGTCATGTAACATGTCGTGTAACATGCAAAATTCTGTAACATGTCTGTAACATGTCTGTAACATGTCTGTAACATGTCTGTAACATGTCTGTAACATGTCTGTAACATGTCTTTAACATGTCTGTAAAATGTCTGTAATATGTTTGTAATATGTCTGTAACATGTCTGTAACATGTCTGTAACATGTCTGTAACATGTCTGTCATCATGTATGTAACATGTCTGTAACATGTCTGTAACATGTCTGTAACATGTCTGTTAACATGCCTGTAACATGTCTGTAACATGTTTGTAACATGTCTGTAACATGTCTGTAACATGTCTGTAACATGTCTGTAACATGTTCTTAGCATGTCTGTAATATGTCTGTAACATGTCTGTAACATGTCTGTAACATGTCTGTAACATGTCTGTAACATGTCTGTAACATGTCTGTAACATGTCTGTAACATGTCTGTAACATGTCTGTAACATGTCTGTAACAGGTCTGCATCATGTATGCAACATGTCTGTAACATGTCTGTAACATGTCTGTAACATGACTGTTACATGCCTGTAACATGTCTGTAACATGTTTGTAACATGTCTGTAACATGTCTGCAACATCTCTGTTACATGTCTGTAACATGTTCTTAGCATCTCTGTAATATATCTGTAACATGTCTGTAACATGTCTGTAACATGTCTGTAACATGTCTGTAACATGTCTGTAACATGTCTGTAGTATATTTGTAATATCTCTGTAACATGTCTGTAAAATGACTGTAACATGTCTATAATATGTCTGTATCATGTATGCAACATGTCTGCAATATTTCTGTAACATGTCTTTAACATGGGTGTAACAAGTCTGTAACATGTCTGTATCATGCCTGTAACATGTCTGCATCATGTATGCAATATGTCTGTAACATGTCTGTAACATGTCATCATCGTGTATGCAAAATGTCTGTAACATGTCTGCATCATGTATGCAACATGGCTGTAACATTTCCGTAACATGTCTGTAACATGTCTGTAACATGTCTGTAACACGTCTGTAACATGTCTGTAACATGTCTGTAACATGCCTGTAACATGTCTGCATCATGTATGCAACATGTCTGCAATATTTCTGTAACATGTCTTTAACATGGGTGTAACAAGTCTGTAACATGGCTGTAACATGTCTTTAACATGTCTGTAACATGTCTGAAACATGTCTGTAACATGTCTGTAACATGTCATCATCGTGTATGCAAAATGTCTGTAACATGTCTGTAACATGTCTGTAACATGTCTGTTACATGACTGTAACATGTCTGTAACACATTTGTAACATGTCTGTAACATGTCTGCAACATCTCTGTTACATGTCTGTAACATGTTCTAAGCATCTCTGTAATATATCTGTAATAGTCTGTAACATGTCTGTAACATGTCTGTAAAATGTCTGTAACATGTCTGTTACATGTCAGTAACATGTCTGCAACATCTCTGTTACATGTCTGTAACATATTTTTAGCATGTCTGTAATATATCTGTAACATCTCTATTATTGTACAAATCTGTAACATGTCTTTAACGTGTCTGTAACATGTCCTTAGCATGTCTGTAATATGTCTGTAACATGTATGTAACATGTCCTTAACATGTCTGTAACATGTCTGTATCATGTCTGTAACATGTCTGTAACATGTCTGCATCATGTATGCAACATGTCTGTAACATGTCTGTAATATGTCTGAAACATGTCTGTAACATGTCTGTAACATGTCTGTAACATGTCTGTAACATGTCTGCATCATGTATGCAACATGTCTGTAACATGTCTGTAATATATTTGTAATATATCTGTTACATGTCTGTAACATGTCTGTAAAATGTCTGTAACATGTCTGTAACATGTCTGTAACATGTCTGTAACATGTCTGTAACATGCCTGTAACATGTCTGCATCATGTATGCAATATGTCTGCAATATTTCTGTAACATGTCTTTAACATGGGTGTAACATGTCTGTAACATGGCTGTAACATGTCTTTAACATGTCTGTAACATGTCTGAAACATGTCTGTAACATGTCTGTAACATGTCATCATCATGTATGCAAAATGTCTGTAACATGTCTGTAACATGTCTGTAACATGTCTGTAACATGACTGTAAAATGTCTGTAACATGTCTGCAACATGTTTGTATCATGTCCTTAGCATGTATGTAACATGTTCTTAACATATCTGTAGTATGTCTGAAACATATCTGTAACATGTCTTCATCATGTATGCAACATGTCTGTAACATATTTGTCAAATGTCTGTTACATGTCTGTAACATGTTTTTAGCATGTCTGTAATATATCTGTAACATCTCTATTACAAATCTGTAACATGTCTTTAACGTGTCTGTAACATGTCCTTAGCATGTCTGTAATATGTCTGTAACATGTATGTAACATGTCCTTAACATGTCTGTAACATGTCTGTAATATGTCTGAAACATGTCTGTAACATATCTGTATCATGTCTGTAACATGTCTGTAACATGTCTGCATCATGTAAGCATCATGTCTGTAACATGTCTGTAATATGTCTGAAACATGTCTGTAACATGTCTGTAACATGTCTGTAAAATAACTGCATCATGTATGCAACATGTCTGTAACATGTCTGTAATATATTTGTAATATATCTGTTACATGTCTGTAACATGTCTGTAAAATGTCTGTAACATGTCTGTAATATTTCTGTAATGTCTATGCTGTAACATGTCTGTAACATGTCTGTAAAATGCCTGTAACATGTCTGTAACATGTCTGTAACATGTCTGTAACATGTCTGTAACATGTCTGTAACATGTCTGTAACATGTCTGTAACATGTCTGTAACATGTCTGTAACATGTCTGTAACATGTTTTTAGCATGTCTGTAATATATCTGTAACATCTCTGTTACATGTCTGTAACATGTCTTTAGCATGTCTGTAACATGTCCTTAGCATGTCTGTAACATGTCTGTAACATGTATGTAACATGTTCTTAACATATCTGTAGCATGTCTGAAACATGTCTGTAACATGTCTTCATCATGTATGCAACATGTCTGTAACATGTCTGTAACATATATGTCACATGTCTATAAAATGTCAGTAACATGTCTGCAACATGCCTGTAACATGTCTGATCTTTAACATGTCCTTAACATGTCTGTAAAATGTCTGTAATATATTTGTAATATCTCTGTAACATGTCTGTAACATGTCTGTAAAATGTCTGTAACATGTCTGTAACATGTCTGTAACATGTCTGTAACATGTCTGTAACATGTCTGTAACATGTCTGTAACATGTCTGTAACATGTCTGTAACATGTCTGTAACATGTCTGTAACATGTCTGTAACATGTCTTCATCATGTATGCAACATGTCTGTAACATGTCTGTAACATATATGTCACATGTCTATAAAATGTCAGTAACATGTCTGCAACATGCCTGTAACATGTCTGTAACATGTCCTTAACATGTCTCTAAAAATGTCTGTAATATATTTGTAATATCTCTGTAACATGTCTGTAACATGTCTGTAACATGTCTGTAACATGTCTGTAACATGTCTGTAACATGTCTGTAACATGTCTGTAACATGTCTGTAACATGTCTGTAACATGTCTGTAACATGTCTGCAACATCTCTGTTACATGTCTGTAACATGTTTTTAGCATGTCTGTAATATATCTGTAACATCTCTGTTACATGTCTGTAACATGTCCTTAGCATGTCTGTAATATGTCTGTAACATGTATGTAACATGTCTTTAACATGTCCTTAACATGTCTGTAAAACATGTCTGTAACATGTCTGTATCATGTCTGCAACATGTCTGTAACATGTCTGTAACATGTCTGTAACATGTCTGTAAAATGAAACATGTCTGTAACATGTCTGTAACATGTCTGTAACATGTCTGTAACATGTCTGTAACATGTCTGTAACATGTCTGTAACATGTCTGTAACATGTCTGTAATATGTCTGTAAATGTCTGTAACATGTCTGTAATATGTCTGTAATATGTCTGTAACATGTCTGTAACATGTCTGTAACATGTCTGTAACATGTCTGTAACATGTCTGTAACATGTCTGTAACATGTCTGTAACATGTCTGTAACATGTCTGTAACATGTCTGTTACATGTCTGTAACATGTCTTTAACATGTCTGTAACATGTCTGTAACATGTCTGTAACATTCTGTAAAGTCTGTAACATGTCTGTCTAACATGTCTGTAACATGTCTGTAACATGTCTGTAACATGTCTGTAACATGTCTGTAAAAATGTCTGTAACATGTCTGTAACATGTCTGTAACATGTCTGTAACATGTCTGTAACATGTCTGTAACATGTCTGTAACATGTCTGTAACATGTCTGTAACATGTCTGTAACATGTTAACATGTCTGTAACATGTTCTGTAACATGTCTGTAACATGTCTGAAACATGTCTGTAACATGTCTTAATCATGTCTGTAACATGTCTGTAACATATTTGTCAAATGTCTGTTACATGTCTGTAACATGTTTTTAACATGTCTGTAACATGTCTGTAACATGTCTGTAACATGTCTGTAACATGTCTGTAACATGTCTTTAACATGTCTGTAACATGTCCTTAGCATGTCTGTAATATGTCTGTAACATGTCTGTAACATGTCTGTAACATGTCTGTAACATGTCTGTAATATGTCTGTAAACATGTCTGTAACATGTCTGTAACATGTCTGTAACATGTCTGTAACATGTCTGCATCATGTAAGCATCATGTCTGTAACATGTCTGTAATATGTCTGAAACATGTCTGTAACATGTCTGTAACATGTCTGTAACATGTCTGTAAAATAACTGCATCATGTATGCAACATGTCTGTAACATGTCTGTAATATATTTGTAATATATCTGTTACATGTCTGTAACATGTCTGTAAAATGTCTGTAACATGTCTGTAATATTTTTGTAATATCTCTGTAACATGTCTGTAACATGTCTGTAAAATGCCTGTAACATGTCTGTAACATATCTGCATCATGTATGCAACATGTCTGTAACATGTCTGTAACATGGGTGTAGCATGTCTGTAACATGTCTGCAACATCTCTGTAACATGTCTGTAACATGTTTTTAGCATGTCTGTAATATATCTGTAACATCCCTCTTACATGTCTGTAACATGTCTTTAGCATGTCTGTAACATGTCCTTAGCATGTCTGTAACATGTCTGTAACATGTATGTAACATGTTCTTAACATATCTGTAGCATGTGTGAAACATGTCTGTAACATGTCTTCATCATGTATGCAACATGTCTGTAACATGTCTGTAACATATTTGTCACATGTCTATAAAATGACAGAAACATGTCTGCAACATGCCTGTAACATGTCTTTAACATGTCCTTAACATGTCTCTAAAATGTCTGTAATATATTTGTAATATCTCTGTAACATGTCTGTAACATGTCTGTAAAATGTCTGTAACATGTCTGTAACATGTCTGTAACATGACTGCTACATGCCTGTAACATGTCTGTAACACATTTGTAACATGTCTGTAACATGTCTGCAACATGTTCTTAACATATCTGTAGCATGTGTGAAACATGTCTGTAACATGTCTTCATCATGTATGCAACATGTCTGTAACATGTCTGTAACATATTTGTCACATGTCTATAAAATGACAGAAACATGTCTGCAACATGCCTGTAACATGTCTTTAACATGTCCTTAACATGTCTCTAAAATGTCTGTAATATATTTGTAATATCTCTGTAATATATTTGTAATATCTCTGTAACATGTCTGTAACATCTCTGTAATATATCTGTAACATGTCTGTAACATGTCTGTAACAAGTCTGTAACATGTCTGTAACATGTCTGCAACATCTCTGTTACATGTCTGTAACATGTTTTTAGCATGTCTGTAATATATCTGTAACATCTCTGTTACAAGTCTGTAACATGTTTTTAACATGTCTGTAACATGTCCTTAGCATGTCTGTAATATGTCTGTAACATGTATGTTACATGTCCTTAACATGTCTGTAACATGTCTGCATCATGTATGCAACATGTCTGTAACATGTCTGTTATATATTTGAAATATATCTGTTACATGTCTGTAACATGTCTGTAAAATGTCTGTAACATGTCTGTAACATGTCTTTAACATGTCTGTAACATGTCTGCATCATGTATGCAACATGTCTGCAATATTTCTGTAACATGTCTTTAACATGAGTGTAACATGTCTGTAACATGGCTGTAACATGTCTTTAACATGTCTGTAACATGTCTTAAACATGTCTGTAACATGTCTTAAACATGTCTGTAACATGTATGTAACATGTCTGTAACATGTCTGTAACATGTCTGTAACATGTCTGTAACATGTCTGTAACATGTCTGTAACATGTCTGTAACATGTCTGTAACATGTCTGTAACATGTCTGTAACAGGTCTGTAACATGACTGTTACATGCCTGTAACATGTCTGTAACACATTTGTAACATGTCTGTAACATGTCTGCAACATCTCTGTTACATGTCTGTAACATGTTTTTAGCATCTCTGTGATATATCTGTAACATGTCTGTAACATGTCTGTAACATGTCTGTAACATCTCTGTTACAAGTCTGTAACATGTCTTTAACATGTCTGTAACATGTCCTTAGCATGTCTGTAATATGTCTGTAACATGTATGTAACATTTCTTTAACATGTCTGTAACATGTCTGTATCATGTCTGTAACATGTCTGTAACATGTTGCATCATGTAAGCATCATGTCTGTAACATGTCTGTAATATGTCTGAAACATGTCTGTAACATGTCTGTAAAATAACTGCATCATGTATGCAACATGTCTGTAACATGTCTGTAATATATTTGTAATATATCTGTTACATGTCTGTAAAATGTCTGTAAAATGTCTGTAAAATGTCTGTAACATGTCTGAAAAATTCGCTAAGCGTTTTTAGCGAACTACAATAATTTAATAACAAAACAGAAAATGTCAGACGCGGTGGTTCGATTTGTAATATACAACTTTAATTGCTGCTGGCTTCACAGATTTTTCAATACTAATTCGAGCGGTGACCACAGCTTGGCCACGCACTCTCAAATTTGCCGTCGGCAATTGCCGATCGGCTTGTAGAAATATAAGAGAAACTTACACTAAACAATTCATATGTTTTCTCTTAAACTAGCTTAACTCTATCAATTCAATGTGCTTATATTCTAATAATAACAATTTAACTCTAATAATATTTTTATAATATTTAATATTATTAATAATATTTATAATTATATGCTGCTCCGACATTCCGGCCCCGTTGACGAGCTCCGGTCTTCTACCAATGGCAGTCGAGCAAGCTTATGTATTGGGCGCTTAGTAGTGCCTGTTGCCGTTTTTAGCTCTGCCACTCGGTTGCCACCGCTTCAAAGATCCGGGTCCTGGCTTCTTGCTGGTTTCGTCTGGCTCGCACTCTGACGGCAGCGCTAACAAAGGCTGTCCGATAAGCAGGTGGCCTGGCGTCAGCACCTCTCCATCGCTGGGATCGCTGCTGTCGACGAGCAACGGCCTGGAGTTGAGCAGCGCCTCGACGTCCACCAGGTGCGTGCTCAGCTCGTCCTGTGTCAGGTTGGCGTTGCTCGCTCCTCTCAGAAGCCTGTGTTTGGCGGACTTCACCGCGGCTTCCCAAAGTCCTCCGAAGTGCGTGGCGCGGGGGGGATAAATTTCCACTGTACCCCTCTCTCCGCTGCGTAGTCCGTCAGAGCCTCCTTGCTGCTGTTGAACGCCGTCTGCAGCTCCTTCAGCACGTTGCTCGCTCCCACGAAGTTCGTCGCGTTGTCGCTGACCATCGTCTCCGGCAGTCCGCGTCTCCCAATCAATCTTTTAAAGACATTCAAAAAGCATCAGTTGACAAGTCGGTTACAAGTTCTAAATGGACTGCTTTTGAGGCAAAACAAACAAAAACGGCAACATACATTTTCACAGGTGGTCTACCCCTTATCCTATAGCTGACATAGAACGGCCCACAGAAGTCTACTCCACATACTCTAAATGGCCGACCTTCTCGAAGGCGATCAGCAGGCAAATGCCCCATTATTTGCCCCAACAATTTTGGTTTATACCGAAAACAGTGTATGCAATTTCGCACAACTGCAGTGCATAAAGTTCGAGCATTTAACACCCAAATTTGCTGCCTTAAAAGCCCAACTAGAACTTTTGGACCAGCGTGGTAGTGCCTACGGTGTAAATATCTGACAAAAAGTTGAGTAAATTCTGAACTCTTTGTCATTAGAAACGGAAACTTAGCGTCGTAAGAGAGAGGTCCGTGTAACAAACGTCCTCCTACTCTAATGAGCTCAAATTGTATTCCATTTTTCTCAAATTTTTCAATAAATGGATTCAATGACTGCAACATTTGTGCTAGAACTGCTGATTTTTTCAGTAATTTGAATTCGCTCTCGAACGAGGTGCGTTGCACTATGGCGATCAGTTTTAGAAATGAAATATTTCTTTCTGATGCCGACACCACGAGCGAATCTGTCCTGAGTCCCTTGTGACAAAATCGAAGCACATAAGCCATTATGCGAATTACTTTAGGAAAGCTGGAGCGACGATTTATGAGTTCTATAAAACAATTTGGCTCAACTTCTGCTAATGTACATACAACAGTACATTTTTTATCTTCTGAGGTTTTGATTTCCGACGCTATCTCAATCTGGTGCAGCTGAGGCCATTGGTCTTCCTCCAACTTCAAGAAACCTGGCCCATCAAACCATAACGAGCTAACAATCTCGTCTATATCGGTTCCTCTCGATACTAAATCCGCCGGATTAGCATCTGTTGGAACATGACGCCACACAATACCATTCGACAACTCCTGAATTTCTGCAACTCTATTTGCCACAAATGTGCCTAATGTGCAAGAATCGCGTTTAAGCCAGTATAACACAACCTGTGAATCTGACCAGAAATTCAAACTTTCAATGTTAAATTTGGTTAGAGTTGTCGCAATTTGGTGCCACAGCTTAACCAACAAGAGTGCTGCGCATAATTCTAATCGGGGTATTGTCTTTACGTTTAGTGAGGCTACCCTAGACTTTGCCGTGAGCAATGTAGTGCCAACGTCTCGGTTGCTGCACGTTCGCACGTAGATGCAACAACCGTACGCATGACTGGATGCATCAGCAAAGCCATGTATTTGAACCTTTTGATACGTATTAAGACATACGTATCGAGGAATGCAAATTTTGTGTAACTCGCGCAACGTCATGGTGAACCTATTCCATGTCGTGTGAAGGCTCATTGGAATGGCTTCATCCCAATCTATTTTAAGTCTCCACAATTCCTGCAACAACATTTTGGCCTTGGTAACAATTGGACATAGCAGCCCAAGAGGGTCAAATAAACGAGACGCTGCAGACAATATGTTGCGTTTCGTTGGCCTATCCGAAACAAAGCTGTCCACGTCGAGATAATATTTAAATATATCCTCTTGAGGTGCCCAGCGCATCCCAAGAGTTTTGACGGAACTCTGCTCATCAATCTTCAGAGTCACTTCGTCACCAGCTTTTGTTTTAAACGACAGATCACTACAGTTGGTTGCCCACTTGGCAAGTGGAAAACCTCCTGATTCCAATATTGTCTGAACTTGATTGCAAATAGCGTTAAGTTCTTTAACACTATCTGCACCTGCCAACATATCGTCAACATAGAAACACGTTTTAATCACATCTGATCCAATAGGATGTGATTGGGCGTGCATGTTGGCCAGCTCAAATAAGCAGCGTATCGCCAGAAAGGGTGCAGAAGCTGTACCATATGTGACTGTATTAAGTCGGTATGCTTGAATATTTTGTGAAGTATTTTCTCTCCACAAAATTAGTTGGAAATTTCTGTCTTTTTCAGAAATATTGATCTGCCTATACATTTTTGAAATGTCAGCAGTTACGGCATACTTATTCAACCGGAAGTTAATCAGGGTTGAATATAGCTCCCTCTGAATTGTCGGCCCCACCATCAGTGTTTCGTTTAGAGAAACAGCTGTTGACGTCTTACTAGAAGCGTCGAAAACTACACGAAGCTTGGTGGAGGAACTTTCAGGCCTAAGAACGCATTGATGAGGAATATAATAATGCTGTCTTAGAGGAGTTGACTTCAGAATGGACATATGTCCCAAATCCAAATATTCTTTCATGAAGTCATGGTACATGCTTTTTAGAACTGCATCCTTCGATAATTTACGCTCAAGTTGCAAAAAACGCCTTTCAGCAGTTTGAAAGGACAAGCCAAGAACTTTAGGATCGGTCTTGAAAGGGAGATCCACTTGGAAACGACCAGAAGATAACTTTACAGTTTTCTTGAAAAACAGTTCACAAGCTTGTTGTTCAGCTGTTTGGCGACCAGCCTTCGACTCGAATGGACATTGATCCAATTCCCAGAAACGGTTAACTAACGAGTCGAGAGAACAATTAGTTTGGGCTACTAAACACCCACTGAACTGATGCCTAGGCACTTGTCCAGTATATTTGCCTGCTACTATCCATCCTAGCAGCGTTTTTTGCATTGTTGGAAGTTCAGAACCCAGTTTTATTTGCCCAACGCACAACAATTCATAAAATAATTCTGCTCCCAAAAGAATGTCCACCTTAGCTGGCCTATAAAATTCTGGATCTGCCAGCTTTATATTTTTGGGTATTTTCCAATTTGAAATACTCATGGACTGTCCTGGCTGTGTTGTTGAAATGGATTTCAACACCCAACAGTCAGCCGAAAAATTGTGGGAATTTATGCGCGACTGAATAGAAGCACATATCTTGCTTTTGCTATCTATTGTTGCACCTCCAACCATCGAAATAGCTAGAGATGTTGGCTCCCGCTTGAGCCGTAACATCTGGGCCATACTCTCTGATATCAAATTGATTTGGGAACCACTGTCAAGCAAGGCTCGTGCAGAATGCAACTGACCAAATCTGTCTTTAACATCAACGACAGCAGTGGCGAGAACAATTTGTGCATTATTTGACACATGGCCCAAATGCACTTCTGCCACAGTTGCTTGATGTGTAGATACCTCACCTTGATCAGGAGTAGTATACCTGTGAAGCAAGGAATGGTGAGGCCTTGAACAAACTCTACACTTTGGCGCCTTACACTTAGAGACTGTATGCCCAACAACCAAACAATTTAGGCACAACTTTTGTGCTTTGACATATTCAAAACGCTGCATAACTGAAATTGCAGAAAACGATGGACACGAAGAGATATTGTGCGTTTCTGACTTGCAAAAAACACACACAGACGTTGATGGACGCCCTCCATCAGAAATAGCAAAGGATGACTTACCCTGATGGGGCTTCTTGGCGTCAATTCGCGACCTTGTTTTGTCGCGAGTTGACTCCTCGGTTGACAAATACTGATATCTTTTATTCAGTTGTCTAGCACAATCTTCCCAGGATGGCAGCGTATCATAATCAAGCTGCTCTTCAAAACGAGACTTGGTACCATGGTCTACCTTTGCCATGACCATATGAATTATCATTGCATTAGCAATGTCTCTGTCGTTACCTAACGACGATAACGAAGCATAAATAGCAGACACCGTGTCTATGATCGATCTCAAACTCGATGCAGATGGTTTTGTCATGCTAGGTATGTCAAACAATTGCGAAACAGTATCAAAGAATATAAGACATTTGTTGTCATATACTGCCTTGAGACTAGCGAGGGCCTTTGGATAGTTACAATCCGTTAATTGATACGGCTTAACTACCCCCCAATGCTTCATCGGACAAACACGAAACTAAATGGTTGAACTTCTCGACGTTTGACAAGGAATTGTCATTGTCGACCAAACTTTCAAACAGGCAGATAAAATTTTTGTATTCCGAATGTTTGCCACCAAATCTGGGCAAACGCATTTTCGGCAATTGGGATCGCTGGCTCGAAACTATGGAGCAATTGTGCTCAATTAGTGGCTCTGGCGTTGCCTTGGATGCATTTATATATAATGCCTTTGTGATGACACACAAATCTTCTAACGGCCCTCTAGAATCATTCTGAGGGTTTAAATTATCCAACTCAGCCTGTAAATCCATTGCCTTTTCGATGTAACCGTCTAGAAGTTCTAAACGGCACGCTAACTCTGTTTTATCAGACGAAATGGTCCTTGATTTAATTGCTGTTTGCATACGGGAGATGTCAGCGCTAACCTTATCAAATCTTTGCAAACATAGCGATAATTTTGCAGCTGTTTTGCTGACTTGTGGCTTTTCACTAGTCTTTTCAGACTCAAACATGTTGCTTTAAAAGAAAATATCAATAACTCAACAACAAAAATAATCTCACAACTTTGTGAGCTACCCTCGCAACGACGCCGACTATGTAAATCTAGCTTGCCTAATACACACACACACGCAACCTATGTGTTGTGTGAGCAAACAACGAAAATGATCCAAGCGATCCAAAGTAAGGCAAGCTAAACGTTTACTGTAACTACGTTTGTAGGCAGCAATGTAAAATGCGGGGTGCGGGGTAAGCAATGCTAACGAAAGAATATATACACACGCACTCTAAGTGGTATGTATATCCAACAAACGAAACAAGCAAAAAGAGTATCAAATCAAAAGTTCGCTGACACTACGTTTGTAGACAGCTGTAAAATCTGCGGGGTGCGGGGTAACAAAATGCAAGCGCCGCCGAATGCAAGCGAGATCGAAAGCGAAACAACACAAAAACTGAGAGCGCAAGCAAAGAACGGTCCGAGCTCAGCGGACGTGTGTGTATGTGCAAACGCAAATATGTATGTGCGTATACCTTTATGTATCAACAGATGTTCGAAATTCGCGAATATATGTAAATATGTAAAGATCGCGATATTACTTGTTAGTATATACCAAAAACCAATATATGTATGTATGTATGTTTTATGTTATTCTATGTACATATGTGTAATGTTGTACCGTTGTCTGCTGTTCGCAGAATATTTGGGCGGCTTGTTAGGCGATTTATTTATTAATAGCCGTTAATAATGTATGTACATACATACAATTACATACAGACAAGAATACTTTGCATGCAAGTGTTAGTTATATATGTATGTGCCAGAAATTGAGCTGTTCAATAATTTTAAACTGCTTACGCATCGATTTGCAACAATATTACTCAATAACACACGCTCAATTTGTGGCACTAAATACCTGAAGGCAGTCTAGGGTTTCAATAGACATTGATCGATTTAACTTATCCATCGGCAATATTCCCAGTCCAGATATTCCTAGTCCAGTAGCAGCAAACACTGGTGTGGCGGCGACGAAGAATAGCAGCACTTTTCTCGCACTCGATTTAACACGATAAACTTTGTTTAAAGTTTTCTTTTTCCCGCACGTACAAACGACTGTGAAGGCCAGGCAACAATTAAAATTGTCAACAACAATAATAATACTGAAACACACCGATGTCCCTGCTCGGGCGCCAATGAAAAATTCGCTAAGCGTTTTTAGCGAACTACAATAATTTAATAACAAAACAAAAAATGTCAGACGCGGTGGTTCGATTTGTAATATACAACTTTAATTGCTGCTGGCTTCACAGATTTTTCAATACTAAATCGAGCGGTGACCACAGCTGTCGGCCCCCCCCTCTTTTTTTTGCCGGGGGTTTTGCCGCGGGGTTTGTACAAATATAAGAGAAACTTACACTAAACAATTCATATGCTTTCTCTTAAACTAGCTTAACTCTATCAATTCAATGTGCTTATATTCTACTAATAACAATTTAACTCTAATAATATTTTTATAATATTTAATATTATTAATAATATTTATAATTATATGCTGCTCCGACAATGTCTGTAATATTTTTGTAATATCTCTGTAACATGTCTGTAACATGTCTGTAAAATGCCTGTAACATGTCTGTAACATGTCTGTAACATATCTGCATCATGTATGCAACATGTCTGTAACATGGGTGTAGCATGTCTGTAACATGTCTGCAACATCTCTGTAACATGTCTGTAACATGTTTTTAGCATGTCTGTAATATATCTGTAACATCCCTCTTACATGTCTGTAACATGTCTTTAGCATGTCTGTAACATGTCCTTAGCATGTCTGTAACATGTCTGTAACATGTATGTAACATGTTCTTAACATATCTGTAGCATGTGTGAAACATGTCTGTAACATGTCTTCATCATGTATGCAACATGTCTGTAACATGTCTGTAACATATTTGTCACATGTCTATAAAATGACAGAAACATGTCTGCAACATGCCTGTAACATGTCTTTAACATGTCCTTAACATGTCTCTAAAATGTCTGTAATATATTTGTAATATCTCTGTAACATGTCTGTAACATGTCTGTAAAATGTCTGTAACATGTCTGTAACATGTCTGTAACATGACTGCTACATGCCTGTAACATGTCTGTAACACATTTGTAACATGTCTGTAACATGTCTGCAACATCTCTGTTACATGTCTGTAACATGTTTTTAGCATCTCTGTAATATATCTGTAACATGTCTGTAACATGTCTGTAACATCTCTGTTACAAGTCTGTAACATGTCTTTAACATGTCTGTAACATGTCCTTAGCATGTCTGTAATATGTCTGTAACATGTATGTAACATTTCTTTAACATGTCTGTAACATGTCTGTATCATGTCTGTAACATGTCTGCATCATGTAAGCATCATGTCTGTAACATGTCTGTAATATGTCTGAAACATGTCTGTAACATGTCTGTAACATGTCTGTAAAATAACTGCATCATGTATGCAACATGTCTGTAACATGTCTGTAATATATTTGTAATATATCTGTTACATGTCTGTAACATGTCTGTAAAATGTCTGTAACATGTCTGTAATATATTTGTAATATCTCTGTAACATGTCTGTAACATGTCTGTAAAATGCCTGTAACATGTCTGTAACATGTCTGTAACATATCTGCATCATGTATGCAACATGTCTGTAACATGGGTGTAACATGTTTGAAACATGTTTTTAAAATGTCTGTAATATATCTTTAACATCTCTGTTACAAGTCTGTAACATGTATTTAATATGTCTGTAACATGTCCTTAGCATGTCTGTAATTTGTCTATAACACGTATGTTACATGTCCTTAACATGTCTGTAGCATGTCTGAAACATGTCTGTAACATGTCTTCATCATGTATGCAACATGTCTGTAACATATTTGTCACATGTCTATAAAATGTCAGGAACATGTCTGCAACATGCCTGAAACATGTCTGTAACATGTCCTTAACATGTCTGTAACATGTCTGTAATATATTTGTAATATATTTGTAATATGTCTGTAAAATGTCTGTAAAATGTCTGTAACATGTCTGTAACATGTCTGTAACATGTCTGTCTGTAACATGTCTGTAACATGTCTGTAACATGTCTGTAACATGTCTGTAACTAACATGTCTGTAACATGTCTGTATGCTTAACATGTCTGTAACATGTCTGTAACATGTCTGTAACATGTCTGTAACATGTCTGTAACATGTCTGTAACATGTCTTGTAACATGTCTGTAACATGTCTGTAACATGTCTGTAACATGTGTAACATGTCTGTAACATGCTCTGTAACATGTCTGTAACATGTCTGTAACATGTCTGTAACATGTCTGTAACATGTCTGTAACATGTCTGTAACATGTCTGTAACATGTCTGTAACATGTCTGTAACATGTCTGCAACATGTCTGTAACATGTCTGTAACATGTCTGTAACATGTCTGTAACATGTCTGTAACATGTCTGTAACATGTCTGTAACATGTCTGTAACATGTCTGTAACATGTCTGTAACATGTCTGTAACATGTCTGTAACATGTCTGTAACATGTCTGTAACATGTCTGTAACATGTCTGTAAAATGTCTGTAACATGTCTGTAACATGTCTGTAAATGTGCTGTAACATGTCTGTAACATGTCTGTAACATGTCTGCAACATGCCTGCAACATGTCTGTAACATGTCTGTAACATGTGTGTAACATGTCTGTAACATGTCTGCAACATGTCTGTAACATGTCTGTAACATGTTTTTAGCATGTCTATAATATATCTGTAACATGTCTGTTATATGTCTGTAACATGTCTTTAGCATGTCTGTAACATGTCCTTAGCATGTCTGTAATATGTCTGTAACATGTCTGTAACATGTTCTGTAACATATCTGTAGCATGTCTGTAACATGTCTGTAACATGTCTTCATCATGTATGCAACATGTCTGTAACATGTCTGTAACATATTTGTCACATGTCTATAAAATGTCAGGAACATGTCTGTAACATGTCTGTAACATGTCTGTAACATGGCTGTAACATGTTTGTAACATGTCTGTAACATGTCTGTAACATGTCTGTAACATGTCTGCAACATGTCTGTAACATGTCCTGTAACATGTCTGTAACATGTCTGTAACATGTCTGTAACATGTCTGTAACATGTCTGTAACATGTCTGTAACATGTCTGTAACATGTCTGTAATATATTTGTAATATGTCTGTAACATGTCTGTAACATGTCTGTAAAATGTCTTTAACATGTCTGTAACATGTCTGTAACATGTCATTCTGTAACATGTTTGTAACATGTCTGTAACATGTCTGTAACATGTCTGTAACATGTCATGTAACATGTCTGTAACATGTCTGTAACATGTCTGTAACATGTCTGTAACATGTCTGTAACATGTCTGTAACATGTCTGTAACATGTCTGTAACATGTCTGTAACATGTCTGTAACATGTCTGTAACATGTCTGTAACATGTCTGTAACATGTCTGTAACATGTCTGTAACATGTCTGTAACATGTCTGTATCATGTCTGTAACATGTCTGTAACATGTCTGTAACATGTCTGTAACATGTCTGTAACATGTCTGTAACATGTCTGTAACATGTCTGTAACATGTCTGTAACATGTCTGTAATGTCTGTCTGTAACATGTCTGTAACATGTCTGTAACATGTCTGTAACATGTCTGTAACATGTCTGTAACATGTCTGTAACATGTCTGTAACATGTCTGTAACATGTCTGTAACATGTCTGTAACATGTCTGTAACATGTCTGTAACATGTCTGTAACATGTCTGTAACATGTCTGTAACATGTCTGTAACATGTCTGTAACATGTCTGTAACATGTCTGTAACATGTCTGTAACATGTCTGTAACATGTCTGTAACATGTCTGTAACATGTCTGTAACATGTCTGTAACATGTCTGTAACATGTCTGTAACATGTCTGTAACATGTCTGTAACATGTCTGTTAACATGTCTGTAACATGTCTGTAACATGTCTGTAACATGTCTGTAACATGTCTGTAACATGTCTGTAACATGTCTGTAACATGTCTGTAACATGTCATGTCTGTAACATGTCTGTAACATGTCTGTAACATGTCTGTAACATGTCTGTAACATGTCTGTAACATGTCTGTAACATGTCTGTAACATGTCTGTAACATGTCTGTAACATGTCTGTAACATGTCTGTAACATGTCTGTAACATGTCTGTAACATGTCTGTAACATGTCTGTAACATGTCTGTAACATGTCTGTAACATGTCTGTAACATGTCTGTAACATGTCTGTAACATGTCTGTAACATGTCTGTAACATGTCTGTAACATGTCTGTAACATGTCTGTAACATGTCTGTAACATGTCTGTAACATGTCTGTAACATGTCTGTAACATGTCTGCAACATGTCTGTAACATGTCTGTAACATGTCTGTAACATGTCTGTAACATGTCTGTAACATGTCTGTAACATGTCTGTAACATGTCTGTAACATGTCTGTAACATGTCTGTAACATGTCTGTAACATGTCTGTAACATGTCTGTAACATGTCTGTAACATGTCTGTAACATGTCTGTAACATGTCTGTAACATGTCTGTAACATGTCTGTAACATGTCTGTAACATGTCTGTAACATGTCTGTAACATGTCTGTAACATGTCTGTAACATGTCTGTAACATGTCTGTAACATGTCTGTAACATGTCTGTAACATGTCTGTAACATGTCTGTAACATGTCTGTAACATGTCTGTAACATGTCTGTAACATGTCTGTAACATGTCTGTAACATGTCTGTAACATGTCTGTACATGTCTGTAACATGTCTGTAACATGTCTGTAACATGTCTGTAACATGTCTGTAACATGTCTGTAACATGTCTGTAACATGTCTGTAACATGTCTGCAACATGTCTGTAATATGTCTGTAACATGTCTGTAACATGTCTGTAACATGTCTGTAACATGTCTGTAACATGTCTGTAACATGTCTGTAACATGTCTGTAACATGTCTGTAACATGTCTGTAACATGTCTGTAACATGTCTGTAACATGTCTGTAACATGTCTGTAACATGTCTGTAACATGTCTGTAACATGTCTGTAACATGTCTGTAACATGTCTGTAACATGTCTGTAACATGTCTGTAACATGTCTGTAACATGTCTGTAACATGTCTGTAACATGTCTGTAACATGTCTGTAACATGTCTGTAACATGTCTGTAACATGTCTGTAACATGTCTGTAACATGTCTGTAACATGTCTGTAACATGTCTGTAACATGTCTGTAACATGTCTGTAACATGTCTGTAACATGTCTGTAACATGTCTGTAACATGTCTGTAACATGTCTGTAACATGTCTGTAACATGTCTGTAACATGTCTGTAACATGTCTGTAACATGTCTGTAACATGTCTGTAACATGTCTGTAACATGTCTGTATCATGTATGCAACATGTCTGTAACATGTCTGTAACATGTCTGTAACATGTCTGTAACATGTCTGTAACATGTCTGTAACATGTCTGTAACATGTCTGTAACATGTCTGTAACATGTCTGTAACATGTCTGTAACATGTCTGTAACATGTCTGTAACATGTCTGTAACATGTCTGTAACATGTCTGTAACATGTCTGTAACATGTCTGTAACATGTCTGTAACATGTCTGTAACATGTCTGTAACATGTCTGTAACATGTCTGTAACATGTCTGTAACATGTCTGTAACATGTCTGTAACATGTCTGTAACATGTCTGTAACATGTCTGTAACATGTCTGTAACATGTCTGTAACATGTCTGTAACATGTCTGTAACATGTCTGCAACATGTCTGTAACATGTCTGTAACATGTCTGTAACATGTCTGTAACATGTCTGTAACATGTCTGTAACATGTCTGTAACATGTCTGTAACATGTCTGTAACATGTCTGTAACATGTCTGTAACATGTCTGTAACATGTCTGTAACATGTCTGTAACATGTCTGTAACATGTCTGTAACATGTCTGTAACATGTCTGTAACATGTCTGTAACATGTCTGTAACATGTCTGTAACATGTCTGTAACATGTCTGTAACATGTCTGTAACATGTCTGTAACATGTCTGTAACATGTCTGTAACATGTCTGTAACATGTCTGTAACATGTCTGTAACATGTCTGTAACATGTCTGTAACATGTCTGTAACATGTCTGTAACATGTCTGTAACAACTCTGTAACATGTCTGTAACATGTCTGTAACATGTCTGTAACATGTCTGTAACATGTCTGTAACATGTCTGTAACATGTCTGTAACATGTCTGTAACATGTCTGTAACATGTCTGTAACATGTCTGTAACATCTTTGTAACATGTCGGTAACATGTCTGTAATATGTCTGTAACATATCTGTAACGTGTCTGTAACATGTCTGTAACATGTCTGTAACATGTCTGTAACATGTCTGTAACATGTCTGTAACATGTCTGTAACATGTCTGTAACATGTCTGTAACATCTTTGTAACATGTCGGTAACATGTCTGTAATATGTCTGTAACATGTCTGTAACATGTCTGTAACATGTCTGTAACATGTCTGTAACATGTCTGTAACATGTCTGTAAACATGTCTGTAACATGTCTGTAACATGTCTGTAACATGTCTGTAACATGTCTGTAACATGTCTGTAACATGTCTGTAACATGTCTGTAACATGTCTGTAACATGTCTGTAACATGTCTGTAACATGTCTGTAACATGTCTGTAACATGTCTGTAACATGTCTGTAACATGTCTGTAACATGTCTGTAACATGTCTGTAACATGTCTGTAACATGTCTGTAACATGTCTGTAACATGTCTGTAACATGTCTGTAACATGTCTGTAACATGTCTGTAAACATGTCTGTAACATGTCTGTAACATGTCTGTAACATGTCTGTAACATGTCTGTAACATGTCTGTAACATGTCTGTAACATGTCTGTAACATGTCTGTAACATGTCTGTAACATGTCTGTAACATGTCTGTAACATGTCTGAACATGTCTGTAACATGTCTGTAACATGTCTGTAACATGTCTGTAACATGTCTGTAACATGTGTAACATGTCTGTAACATGTCTGTAACATGTCTGTAACATGTCTGTAACATGTCTGTAACATGTCTGTAACTTGTCTGTAACATGTCTGTAACATGTCTGTAACATGTCTGTAACATGTCTGTAACATGTCTGTAACATGTCTGTAACATGTCTGTAACATGTCTGTAACATGTCTGTAACATGTCTGTAACATGTCTGTAACATGTCTGTAACATGTCTGTAACATGTCTGTAACATGTCTGTAACATGTCTGTAACATGTCTGTAACATGTCTGTAACATGTCTGTAACATGTCTGTAACATGTCTGTAACATGTCTGTAATGTCTGTAACATGTCTGTAACATGTCTGTAACATGTCTGTAACATGTCTGTAACATGTCTGTAACATGTCTGTAACATGTCTGTAACATGTCTGTAACATGTCTGTAACATGTCTGTAACATGTCTGTAACATGTCTGTAACATGTCTGTAACATGTCTGTAACATGTCTGTCATCATGTCTGTAACATGTCTGTAACATGTCTGTAACATGTCTGTAACATGTCTGTAACATGTCTGTAACATGTCTGTAACATGTCTGTAACATGTCTGTAACATGTCTGTAACATGTCTGTAACATGTCTGTAACATGTCTGTAACATGTCTGTAACATGTCTGTAACATGTCTGTAACATGTCTGTAACATGTCTGTAACATGTCTGTAACATGTCTGTAACATGTCTGTAACATGTCTGTAACATGTCTGTAACATGTCTGTAACATGTCTGTAACATGTCTGTAACATGTCTGTAACATGTCTGTAACATGTCTCTGTAACATGTCTGTAACATGTCTGTAACATGTCTGTAACATGTCTGTAACATGTCTGTAACATGTCTGTAACATGTCTGTAACATGTCTGTAACATGTCTGTAACATGTCTGTAACATGTCTGTAACATGTCTGTAACATGTCTGTAACATGTCTGTAACATGTCTGTAACATGTCTGTAACATGTCTGTAACATGTCTGTAACATGTCTGTAACATGTCTGTAACATGTCTGTAACATGTCTGTAACATGTCTGTAACATGTCTGTAACATGTCTGTAACATGTCTGTAACATGTCTGTAACATGTCTGTAACATGTCTGTAACATGTCTGTAACATGTCTGTAACATGTCTGCATCATGTCTGTAACATGTCTGTAACATGTCTGTAACATGTCTGTAACATGTCTGTAACATGTCTGTAACATGTCTGTAACATGTCTGTAACATGTCTGTAACATGTCTGTAACATGTCTGTAACATGTCTGTAACATGTCTGTAACATGTCTGTAACATGTCTGTAACATGTCTGTAACATGTCTGTAACATGTCTGTAACATGTCTGTAACATGTCTGTAACATGTCTGTAACATGTCTGTAACATGTCTGTAACATGTCTGTAACATGTCTGTAACATGTCTGTAACATGTCTGTAACATGTCTGTAACATGTCTGTAACATGTCTGTAACATGTCTGTAACATGTCTGTAAACATGTCTGTAACATGTCTGTAACATGTCTGTAACATGTCTGTAACATGTCTGTAACATGTCTGTAACATGTCTGTAACATGTCTGTAACATGTCTGTAACATGTCTGTAACATGTCTGTAACATGTCTGTAACATGTCTGTAACATGTCTGTAACATGTCTGTAACATGTCTGTAACATGTCTGTAACATGTCTGTAACATGTCTGTAACATGTCTGTAACATGTCTGTAACATGTCTGTAACATGTCTGTAACATGTCTGTAACATGTCTGTAACATGTCTGTAACATGTCTGTAACATGTCTGTAACATGTCTGTAACATGTCTGTAACATGTCTGTAACATGTCTGTAACATGTCTGTAACATGTCTGTAACATGTCTGTAACATGTCTGTAACATGTCTGTAACATGTCTGTAACATGTCTGTAACATGTCTGTAACATGTCTGTAACATGTCTGTAACATGTCTGTAACATGTCTGTAACATGTCTGTAACATGTCTGTAACATGTCTGCATCATGTATGCAACATGTCAGTAACATGTCTGTAACATGTCTGAAACATGTCTGTAACATGTCTGTAACATGTCTGTAACATGTCTGTAACATGTCTGTAACATGTCTGTAACATGTCTGCAACATGTCTGTAACATGTCTGTAACATGTCTGTAACATGTCTGCATCATGTATGCAACATGTCTGTAACATGTCTGTAACATGTCTGTAACATGTCTGTAACATGTCTGTAACATGTCTGTAACATGTCTGTAACATGTCTGTAACATGTCTGTAACATGTCTGTAACATGTCTGTAACATGTCTGTAACATGTCTGTAACATGTCTGTAACATGTCTGTAATATAACATGTCTGTAACATGTCTGTAACATGTCTGTAACATGTCTGTAACATGTCTGTAACATGTCTGTAACATGTCTGTAACATGTCTGTAACATGTCTGTAACATGTCTGTAACATGTCTGTAACATGTCTGTAACATGTCTGTAACATGTCTGTAACATGTCTGTAAACATGTCTGTAACATGTCTGTAACATGTCTGTAACATGTCTGTAACATGTCTGTAACATGTCTGTAACATGTCTGTAACATGTCTGTAACATGTCTGTAACATGTCTGTAACATGTCTGTAACATGTCTGTAACATGTCTGTAACATGTCTGTAACATGTCTGTAACATGTCCTGTAAACATGTCTGTAACATGTCTGTAACATGTCTGTAACATGTCTGTAACATGTCTGTAACATGTCTGTAACATGTCTGTAACATGTCTGTAACATGTCTGTAACATGTCTGTAACATGTCTGTAACATGTCTGTAACATGTCTGTAACATGTCTGTAACATGTCTGTAACATGTCTGTAACATGTCTGTAACATGTCTGTAACATGTCTGTAACATGTCTGTAACATGTCTGTAACATGTCTGTAACATGTCTGTAACATGTCTGTAACATGTCTGTAACATGTCTGTAACATGTCTGTAACATGTCTGTAACATGTCTGTAACATGTCTGTAACATGTCTGTAACATGTCTGTAACATGTCTGTAACATGTCTGTAACATGTCTGTAACATGTCTGTAACATGTCTGTAACATGTCTGTAACATGTCTGTAACATGTCTGTAACATGTCTGTAACATGTCTTGTCACATGTCTGTAACATGTCTGTAACATGTCTGTAACATGTCTGTAACATGTCTGTAACATGTCTGTAACATGTCTGTAACATGTCTGTAACATGTCTGTAACATGTCTGTAACATGTCTGTAACATGTCTGTAACATGTCTGTAACATGTCTGTAACATGTCTGTAACATGTCTGTAACATGTCTGTAACATGTCTGTAACATGTCTGTAACATGTCTGTAACATGTCTGTAACATGTCTGTAACATGTCTGTAACATGTCTGTAACATGTCTGTAACATGTCTGTAACATGTCTGTAACATGTCTGTAACATGTCTGTAACATGTCTGTAACATGTCTGTAACATGTCTGTAACATGTCTGTAACATGTCTGTAACATGTCTGTAACATGTCTGTAACATGTCTGTAACATGTCTGTAACATGTCTGTAACATGTCTGTAATATATTTGTAATATGTCTGTAACATGTCTGTAACATGTCTGTAACATGTTTGTAATATGTCTGTAACATGTCTGTAACATGTCTGTAACATGTCTGTAACATGTCTGTAACATGTCTGTAACATGTCTGTAACATGTCTGTCGAACATGTCTGTAACATGACTGTAACATTTCTGTAACATGTCTGTAACATGTCTGTAACATGTCTGTAACATGTCTGTAACATGTCTGTAACATGTCTGCAACATCTCTGTTACATGTCTGTAACATGTTTTTAAAATGTCTGTAATATATCTTTAACATCTCTGTTACAAGTCTGTAACATGTATTTAATATGTCTGTAACATGTCCTTAGCATGTCTATAACACGTATGTTACATGTCCTTAACATGTCTGTAGCATGTCTGAAACATGTCTGTAACATGTCTTCATCATGTATGCAACATGTCTGTAACATATTTGTCACATGTCTATAAAATGTCAGGAACATGTCTGCAACATGCCTGAAACATGTCTGTAACATGTCCTTAACATGTCTGTAACATGTCTGTAATATATTTGTAATATATTTGTAATATCTCTGTAAAATGTCTGTAACATGTCTGTAAAATGTCTGTAACATGTCTGTAACATGTCTGTAACATGTCTGTAACATGTCTGTAACATGTCTGTAACATGTCTGTAACATGTCTGTAACATGTCTGTAACATGTCTGTAACATGTCTGTAACATGTCTGTAACATGTCTGTAACATGTCTGTAACATGTCTGTAACATGTCTGTAACATGTCTGTAACATGTCTGTAACATGTCTGTAACATGTCTGTAACATGTCTGTAACATGTCTGTAACATGTCTGTAACATGTCTGTAACATGTCTGTAACATGTCTGTAACATGTCTGTAACATGTCTGTAACATGTCTGTAACATGTCTGTAACATGTCTGTAACATGTAACATGTCTGTAACATGTCTGTAACATGTCTGTAACATGTCTGTAACATGTCTGTAACATGTCTGTAACATGTCTGTAACATGTCTGTAACATGTCTGTAACATGTCTGTAACATGTCTGCAACATGTCTGTAACATGCCTCTAACATGTCTGTAACTTGTCTGTAACAACTCTGTAACATGTCTGTAACATGTCTGTAACATGTCTGTAACATGTATGCAACATGTCTGTAACATGTCTGTAACATGTCTGTAACATGTCTGTAACATATATGCAACATGTCTGCAATATGTCTGTAACATGTCTGTAACATGTCTGTAACATGTCTGTAACATGTCTGAAACATGTCTGTAACATGTCTGTAACATGTCTGTAACATGTCTGTAACATGTCTGTAACATGTCTGCAACATGTCTGTAACATGTCTGTAACATGTCTGTAACATGTCTGTAACATGTCTGTAACATGTCTGTAACATGTCTGTAACATGTCTGTAACATGTCTGTAACATGTCTGTAACATGTCTGTAACATGTCTGTAACATGTCTGTAACATGTCTGTAAAATGTCTGTAACATGTCTGTAACATGTCTGTAACATGTCTGTAACATGTCTGTAACATGTCTGTAACATGTCTGTAACATGTCTGTAACATGTCTGTAACATGTTTTTAAAATGTCTGTAATATATCTTTAACATCTCTGTAACAAGTCTGTAACATGTATTTAACATGTCTGTAACATGTCTGTAACATGTCTGTAACATGTCTGTAACATGTCTGTAACATGTCTGTAACATGTCTGTAACATGTCTGTAACATGTCTGTAACATGTCTGTAACATGTATGTAACATGTCTGTAACATATCTGTAACATGTCTGTAACATGTCTGTAACATGTCTGTAACATGTCTGTAACATGTCTGTAACATGTCTGTAACATGTCTGTAACATGTCTGTAACATGTCTGTAACATGTCTGTAATATGTCTGTAAAATGTCTGTAACATGTCTGTAAAATGTCTGTAACATGTCTGTAACATGTCTGTAACATGTCTGTAACATGTCTGTAACATGTCTGTAACATGTCTGTAACATGTCTGTAACATGTCTGTAACATGTCTGTAACATGTCTGTAACATGTCTGTAACATGTCTGTAACATGTCTGTAACATGTCTGTAACATGTCTGTAACATGTCTGTAACATGTCTGTAACATGTCTGTAACATGTCTGTAACATGTCTGTAACATGTCTGTAACATGTCTGTAACATGTCTGTAACATGTCTGTAACATGTCTGTAACATGTCTGTAACATGTCTGTAACATGTCTGTAACATGTCTGTAACATGTCTGTAACATGTCTGTAACATGTCTGTAACATGTCTGTAACATGTCTGTAACATGTCTGTAACATGTCTGTAACATGTCTGTAACATGTCTGTAACATGTCTGTAACATGTCTGTAACATGTCTGTAACATGTCTGTAACATGTCTGTAACATGTCTGTAACATGTCTGTAACATGTCTGTAACATGTCTGTAACATGTCTGTAACATGTCTGTAACATGTCTGTAACATGTCTGTAACATGTCTGTAACATGTCTGTAACATGTCTGCATCATATATGCAACATGTCTGCAATATTTCTGTAACATGTTTTTAACATGTCTGTAACATTTCTGAAACATGTCTGAAACATGTCTGAAACATATCTGTAACATGTCTGTAACATGTCTGTAACATGTCTGCATCATGTATGCAACATGTCTGTAACATGTCTGTAACATGTCTGTAACATGTCTGTAACATGTCTGTAACATGCCTGTTACATGTCTGTAACTTGTCTGTAACATGTCTGTAACATGTCTGTAACATGTCTGTAACATGACTGTAACATTTCTGTAAAATGTTTTTAGCATGTCTGTAATATATCTGTAACATCTCTGTTACAAGTCTGTAACATGTCTTTAACATGTCTGTAACATGTCCTTAGCATGTCTGTAATATGTCTGTAACATGTATGTCACATGTCTGTAACATGTCTGCATCATGTATGCAACATGTCTGTAACATGTCTGTAACATGTCTGTAATATATTTGTAATATATCTGTTACATGTCTGTAACATGTTTGTAAAATGTCTGTAACATGTCTGTAATATATTTGTAATATCTCTGTAACATGTCTGTAACATGTCTGTAAAATGCCTGTAACAAGTCTGTAACATGTCTGTAACATGTCTGTAACATGTCTGTAACATGTCTGTAACATGTCTGTAACATGGGTGTAGCATGTCTGTAACATGTCTGCAACATCTCTGTAACATGTCTGTATCATGTTTTTAGCATGTCTGTAATATATCTGTAACATCCCTCTTACATGTCTGTAACATGTCTTTAGCATGTCTGTAACATGTCCTTAGCATGTCTGAAAAATGTCTGTAACATGTATGTAACATGTTCTTAACATATCTGTAGCATGTGTGAAACATGTCTGTAACATGTCTTCATCATGTATGCAACATGTCTGTAACATGTCTGTAACATATTTGTCACATGTCTATAAAATGACAGAAACATGTCTGCAACATGCCTGTAACATGTCTTTAACATGTCCTTAACATGTCTCTAAAATGTCTGTAATATATTTGTAATATCTCTGTAACATGTCTGTAACATGTCTGTAAAATGTCTGTAACATGTCTGTAACATGTCTGTAACCTGTCTGCATCATGTATGCAACATGTCTGTTACATGTCTGTAACATGTCTGTAACATGTCTGTAACATGTTTGAAACATGTCTGTAACATGTCTGCAACATGTCTTCATCATGTATGCAACATGTCTGTAACATGTCTGTAACATATTTGTCACATGTCTATAACATATCAGTAACATGTCTGCAACATGCCTGTAACATGTCCGTATTATGTCCTTAACATGTCTGTAACATGTCTGTAATATATTTGTAATATCTCTGTAACATGTCTGTAAAATGTCTGTAACATGTCTGTAACATGTCTGTAACATGTCTGTAACATGTCTGTAACATGTCTGTAACATGTCTGTAACATGTCTTTAACATGTCTGTAACATGTCTTTAGCATGTCTGTAATATGTCTGTAACATGTCTGTAACATGTCTTTAACATATCTGTAACATGTCTGTAACATGTCTGTAACATGTCTGTAACATGTCTGTAACATGTCTATAACATGTCTGTAACATGTCCATGACATGTCTGTAACAAGTCTGTAACATGTCTGCATCATGCCTGTAACATGTCTTTAACATGTCCTTATCATGTCTGTTACGTGTCTGTAATATATTTGTAATATCTTTGTAACATGTCTGTAACATGGGTGTAACATGTTTGTTACATGTCTGTAACATGCCTGTAACATGTCTGTAACACATCTGTAACATGTCTGTAACATGTGTGCAACATCTCTGTTACATGTCTGTAACATGTTTTCAGCATGTCTGTAATATATCTGTAACATGTCTGTAACATGTCTGTAATGACATGTATGTAACATGTCCTTAACATATCCTTAACATGTCTGTAACATGTCTGTATCATGTCTGTAACATGTCTGTAACATGTCTGTAACATGTCTGCATCATGTAAGCAACATGTCTGTAACATGTCTGTTATACGTATGCAACATGTCTGTAACATGTCTGTAATATATTTGTAATATATCTGTTACATGTCTGTAACATGTCTGTAACATGTCTGTAAATTGTCTGTAACATGTCTGTAACATGTCTGTAATATATTTGTAATATCTCTGTAACATGTCTGTAACATGTCTGTAAAATGCTTGTAACATGTCTGTAACATGTCTGTAACACATCTGCATCATGCATGCAACATCTCTGTAACATGTCTGTAACACGGGTGAAGCATGTCTGTAACATGTCTGTAACATCTCTGTTATATGTCTGTAACATGTCTTTAGCATGTCTGTAACATGTCCTTAGCATGTCTGTAATACGTCTGTAACATGTATGTAAGATGTTCTTAACATATCTGTAGCATGTGTGAAACATGTCTGTAACATCTCTTCATCATGTATGCAACATGTCTGTAACATGTCTGTAACATGTCTGTAACATGTTTGTAACATGTCTGTAACATGTCAGCATCATGTATGCAACATGTCTGTAAGATGCCTGTTACATGTCTGTAACATGTCTGTAACATGACTGTAACATGTCTGTAACATGTTTGTAACATGTCTGTAACATGTCAGTAACATTTCTGTAACACCTCTGTAACATGTCCTTAGCATGTCTGTAATATGTCTGTAACATGTCTGTAACATGTCTGTAACATGTCTGTAATATGTCTGTAACATGGGTTTAACATGTCTGTAAAATGCCTGTAACATGTCTGTAACATGTCTGTAACACATCTGCATCATGCATGCAACATATCTGTAACATGTCTGTAACATGGGTGTAGCATGTCTGTAACATGTCTGCAACATCTCTGTAACATGTCTGTAACATGTTTTTAGCATGTCTATAATATATCTGTAACATCTCTGTTATATGTCTGTAAATTGTCTTTAGCATGTCTGTAACATGTTCTTAGCATGTCTGTAATATGTCTGTAACATGTATGTAACATGTTCTTAACATATCTGTAGCATGTGTGAAACATTTCTGTAACATCTCTTCATCATGTATGCAACATGTCTGTAACCTGTCTGTAACATATTTGTCACATGACTATAAAATGACAGAAACATGTCTGTAGCATGTCTGTAACATGTCTGTAACATGTCTGTAACATGTTTGTAACATGTCTGTAACATGTCTGTAACATGTCTGTAACATGTCTGTAACATGTTTGTAACATGTCTGTAACATGTCTGTAACATGTCTGTAAGATGCCTGTTACATGTCTGTAACATGTCTGTAACATAACTGTAACATGTCTGTAACATGTTTGTAACATGTCTGTAACATGGGTGTAACACGTCTGTAATTTATTTGTAATATCTCTGTAACATGTCTGTAACATCTTTGTAACATATTTTTAGCATGTCTGTAACATATCTGTAACATCTCTGTAACATGTCTGTAACATGTCTGTAACACGTCTGTAATATATTTGTAATATCTCTGTAACATGTCTGTAACATGTCTGTAAAATGTCTTTAACATGTCTGTAACATGTCTGTAACATGTCTGTAATATGTCTGTAACATGTTTGTAACATGTCTGTAACATGGGTGTAGCATGTCTGTAACATGTCAGTAACATTTCTGTAACATCTCTGTAACATGTCCTTAGCATGTCTGTAATTTGTCTGTAACATGTCTGTAACATGTCTGTAACACATCTGCATCATGCATGCAACATCTCTGTAACATGTCTGTAACATGGGTGTAGCATGTCTGTAACATGTCTGTAACATCTCTGTTATATGTCTGTAACATGTCTTTAGCATGTCTGTAACATGTCCTTAGCATGTCTGTAATATGTCTGTAACTTGTATGTAACATGTTCTTAACATATCTGTAGCATGTGTGAAACATGTCTGTAACATCTCTTCATCATGTATGCAACATGTCTGTAACATGTCTGTAACATGTCTGTAACATGTTTGTAACATGTCTGTAACATGTCAGCATCATGTATGCAACATGTCTGTAAGATGCCTGTTACATGTCTGTAACATGTCTGTAACATGACTGTAACATGTCTGTAACATGTTTGTAACATGTCTGTAACATGTCAGTAACATTTCTGTAACATCTCTGTAACATGTCCTTAGCATGTCTGTAATATGTCTGTAACATGTCTGTAACATGTCTGTAACATGTCTGTAACATGTCTGTAAAATGTCTGTAACATGGGTTTAACATGTCTGTAAAATGCCTGTAACATGTCTGTAACATGTCTGTAACACATCTGCATCATGCATGCAACATATCTGTAACATGTCTGTAACATGGGTGTAGCATGTCTGTAACATGTCTGCAACATCTCTGTAACATGTCTGTAACATGTTTTTAGCATGTCTATAATATATCTGTAACATCTCTGTTATATGTCTGTAAATTGTCTTAAGCATGTCTGTAACATGTCCTTAGCATGTCTGTAATATGTCTGTAACATGTATGTAACATGTTCTTAACATATCTGTAGCATGTGTGAAACATTTCTGTAACATCTCTTCATCATGTATGCAACATGTCTGTAACCTGTCTGTAACATATTTGTCACATGACTATAAAATGACAGAAACATGTCTGTAGCATGTCTGTAACATGTCTGTAACATGTCTGTAACATGTTTGTAACATATCTGTAACATGTCTGTAACATGTCTGTAACATGTCTGTAACATGTTTGTAACATGTCTGTAACATGTCTGTAACATGTCTGCATCATGTATGCAACATGTCTGTAAGATGCCTGTTACATGTCTGTAACATGTCTGTAACATAACTGTAACATGTCTGTAACATGTTTGTAACATGTCTGTAACATGGGTGTAACACGTCTGTAATTTATTTGTAATATCTCTGTAACATGTCTGTAACATCTCTGTAACATGATTTTAGCATGTCTGTAACATATCTGTAACATCTCTGTAACATGTCTGTAACATGTCTGTAACACGTCTGTAATATATTTGTAATATCTCTGTAACATGTCTGTAACATGTCTGTAAAATGTCTTTAACATGTCTGTAACATGTCTGTAATATGTCTGTAACATGTTTGTAACATGTCTGTAACATGGGTGTAGCATGTCTGTAACATGTCAGTAACATTTCTGTAACATCTCTGTAACATGTCCTTAGCATGTCTGTAATTTGTCTGTAACATGTCTGTAACATGCCTGTAACATGTCTGTAACATGTCTGCAACATGTCTGTAACATGTCTGTAACATGTCTGTAACATGTCTGTAACATGTCTGTAACATGTCTGTAACATGTCTGTAACATGTCTGTAACATGTCTGTAACATGTCTGTAACATGTCTGTAACATGTCTGTAACATGTCTGTAACATGTCTGTAACATGTCTGTAACATGTCTGTAACATGTCTGTAACATGTTTGTAACAAGTCTGTAACATGTCTGTAACATGTCTGTAATATGTCTGCATCATGTAAGCAACATGACTGTAACATTTCTGTAACATGTCTGTAACATGTCTGTAACATGTCTGTAACATGTCTGTAACATGTCTGTAACATGTCCGTAACATGTCTGTAACATGTCTGTAACATGTCTGTAACATGTCTGTAACATGTCTGTAACATGTCTGTAACATGCCTGTAACATGTCTGCATCATGTATGCAACATGTCTGCAATATTTCTGTAACATGTCTTTAACATGAGTGTAACATGTCTGTAACATGGCTGTAACATGTCTTTAACATGTCTGTAACATGTCTTAAACATGTCTGTAACATGTCATTATCATGTATGCAACATGTCTGTAACATGTCTGTAACATGTCTGCATCATGTATGCAACATGTCTGCAATATTTCTGTAACATGTCTTTAACATGAGTGTAACATGTCTGTAACATGGCTGTAACATGTCTGTAACATGTCTGTAACATGTCTGTAACATGTCTGTAACATGTCTGTAACATGTCTGTAACATACCTGTAACATAACTGTAACATGTATGCAACATGTCTGTAACAGGTCTGTAACATGTCTTTAACATGTCCTTAACATGTCTCTAAAATGTCTGTAATATATTTGTAATATCTCTGAAACATGTCTGTAACATGTCTGTAAAATGTCTGTAACATGTCTGTAACATGTCCGTAACATGTCTGCATCATGTATGCAACATGTCTGTAACATGTCTGTAACATGTCTGTAACATGTCTCTAACATGTTTGAAACATGTCTGTAACATGTCTGTAACATGTCTTCATCATGTATGCAACATGTCTGTAACATGTCTGTAACATATTTGTCACATGTCTATAACATGTCAGTAACATGTCTGCAACATGCCTGTAACATGTCTGTAACATGTCCTTAACATGTCTGTAACATGTCTGTAATATATTTGTAATATCTCTGTAACATGTCTGTAAAATGTCTGTAACATGTCTGTAACATGTCTGTAACATGTCTGTAACATGTCTGTAACATGTCTGTAACATGCCTGTAACATGTCTGCATCATGTATGCAACATGTCTGCAATATTTCTGTAACATGTCTTTAACATGAGTGTAACATGTCTGTAACATGGCTGTAACATGTCTTTAACATGTCTGTAACATGTCTTAAACATGTCTGTAACATGTCATTATCATGTATGCAACATGTCTGTAACATGTCTGTAACATGTCTGTAACATGCCTGTAACATGTCTGCATCATGTATGCAACATGTCTGCAATATTTCTGTAACATGTCTTTAACATGAGTGTAACATGGCTGTAACATGTCTGTAACTTGTCTGTAACATGTCTGTAACATGTCTGTAACATGTCTGTAACATGTCTGTAACATACCTGTAACATGTCTGTAACATGTATGCAACATGTCTGTAACAGGTCTGTAACATGTCTGTAACATGTCTGTAATATGTCTGCATCATGTAAGCAACATGACTGTAACATTTCTGTAACATGTCTGTAACATGTCTGTAACATGTCTGTAACATGTCTGTAACATGTCTGTAACATGCCTGTAACATGTCTGCATCATGTATGCAACATGTCTGCAATATTTCTGTAACATGTCTGTAACATGTCTGTAACATGCCTGTAACATGTCTGCAATATTTCTGTAACATGTCTTTAACATGAGTGTAACATGTCTGTAACATGTCTGTAACATGACTAATACATGCCTGTAACATGTCTGTAACACATTTGTAACATGTCTGTAACATGGCTGCAACATCTCTGTTACATGTCTGTAACATGTTTTTAGCATCTCTGTAATATATCTGTAACATGTCTGTAACATGTCTGTAACATGTCTGTAACATGTGTGCAACATGTCTGTAACAGGTCTGTAACATGTCTGTAACATGTCTGTAATATGTCTGCATCATGTAAGCAACATGACTGTTACATTTCTGTAACATGTTTGTAACATGTCTGTAACATGTCTGTAACATGTCTGTAACATGTCTGTAACATGTCTGTAACATGTCTGTAACATGTCTGCATCATGTATGCAACATGTCTGCAATATTTCTGTAACATGTTTTTAACATGTCTGTAACATTTCTGAAACATGTCTGAAACATGTCTGAAACATATCTGTTACATGTCTGTAACATGTCTGTAACATGTCTGCATCATGTATGCAACATGTCTGTAACATGTCTGTAACATGTCTGTAACATGTCTGTAACATGCCTGTTACATGTCTGTAACATGTCTGTAACATGTCTGTAACATGTCTGTAACATGTCTATAACATGTCTGTATCATGTCTGTAACATGTCTGTTACATGTCTGTAACATGTCTGTAACATGTCTGTAACATGTCTGTAACATGTCTGTAACATGCCTGTAACATGTCTGCATCATGTATGCAACATGTCTGCAATATTTCTGTAGCATGTCTGCATACATGATGAAGATATGTTACTGACATGTTGCATACATGATGCAGACATGTTACAGACATGTTACAGACATGTTTCAGGCATGTTGCAGACATGTTACTGACATTTTATAGACATGTGACAAATATGTTACAGACATGTTAAATACATGATGAAGACATGTTACAGACATGTTTCAGACATGCTACAGATATGTTTCAGACATGTTTCAGACATGTTTCAGAAATGTTACAGACATGTTAAAAACATGTTACAGAAATATTGCAGACATGTTGCATACATGATGCAGACATGTTACAGACATGTTACAGACATGTTACAGACATGTTGCATACATCATATAGACATGTTACAGACATGTTACAGACATGTTACAGACATGTTATAGACATGTTACAGACATGTTGCAGACATGCTACAGAAATATTGCAGACATGTTGCATACATGATGAAGATATGTTACAGACATGTCAGTAACATGTCTGTAACTTGTCTGTAACATGCCTGTAACATGTCTGCATCATGTCTGTACTATGTCTGCAACATGTCTGTAACATGTCTGCATCATGTATGCAACATGTTACAGACATGTTACAGATATGTTTTAGACATGTTACAGACATGTTACTGACATGTTGCATACATGATGCAGACATGTTATAGACATGTTACAGACATGTTACAGACATGTTACAGATATGTTTCAGACATGTTACAGACATGTTACTGACATGTTGCATACATGATGCAGACATGTTACAGACATGTTACAGACATGTTACAGACATGATGCAAACATGTTACAGACATGTTACAGACATGTTACAGGCATGTTACAGACATGTTACAGACATGATACAGACATGTTACAGACATGTTACAGACATGATACAGACATGTTACAGACATGTTACAGACATGTTACAGACATGCTAAGGATATGTTACAGACATATTAAAGACATGTTACAGACTTGTAACAGAGATGTTACAGATATATTACAGACATGCTAAAAATATGTTACAGACATGTAACAGAGATGTTGCAGACATGTTACAGACATGTTACAGACATGTTACAGACATGTTACAGACATGTTACAGACATGTTACAGACATGTTACAGACATGTTACAGATATATTACAGACATGCTCAAAACATGTTACAGACATGTAACAGAGATGTTGCACACATGTTACAGACATGTTACAGATGTGTTACAGACATGTTACAGGCATGTTACAGACATGTTACAAACATGTTACACCCATGTTACAGACATGTTACAGAGATATTACAAATATATTACAGACATGTAACAGACATGATAAGGACATGTTAAAGACATGTTACAGGCATGTTGCAGACAAGTTACAGGCATGTTGCAGACATGTTTCTGTACATGTTTTATAGACATGTGGCAAATATGTTACAGACATTTTACAGTCATGTTATAGACATGCCACTGACTTGTTAAGGACATGTTACGTACATGTTACAGACATGCTAAGGACATGTTACAGACATGCTAAAGACATGTTACAGACATGTAACAGAGATGTTACAGATATGTTACAGACATGCTAAAAACATGTTACAGAGATGTTACAGACATGTTACAGACATGTTGCAGAAATGTAACAGGCATGTTACAGACATGTTACAGACATGTTACAGACATGTAACAGGCATGTTACAGACATGATACAGACATGTTACAGACATGTTACAGACATGTTACAGACATGTTACAGACATGTTATAGACATGTTACAGACATGTTGCAGACATGCTACAGAAATATTGCAGACATGTTGCATACATGATGCAGACATGTTACAGGCATGTAACAGACATGTTACAGACATGTTACAGACATGTTACAGACATGATACAGACATGTAACAGACATGTTACAGACATGATACAGACATGTTATAGACATGTTACAGACATGTTACAGACATGTTACAGACATGTTACAGACATGTTACAGACATGTTACAGACATGTTACAGACAAGTTACAGACATGTAACAGGCATGTTACAGACATGTTACAGACATGTTACAGACATGTTACAGACATGTTGCATACATGATGCAGACATGTAACAGACATGTTACAGACATGTTACAGACATGTTACAGACATGATACAGACATGTAACAGACATGTTACAGACATGATACAGACATGTTATAGACATGTTACAGACATGTTACAGACATGTTACAGATATGTTAAAGATATGTTTCAGACATGTTACAGACATGTTACTGACATGTTGCATACATGATGTAGACATGTTACAGGCATGTTGCAGACAAGTTACAGGCATGTTGCAGACATGTTTCTGTCATTTTATAGACATGTGACAAATATGTTACAGACATTTTACAGTCATGTTATAGACATGCCACTGACTTGACATGTTACGTACATGTTACAGACATGCTAAGGACATATTACAGACATGCTAAAGACATGTTACAGACATGTAACAGAGATGTTACAGATATGTTACAGACATGCTAAAAACATGTTACAGAGATGTTACAGACATGTTACAGACATGTTGCAGAAATGTAACAGGCATGTTACAGACATGTTACAGACATGTTACAGACATGTAACAGGCATGTTACAGACATGATACAGACATGTTACAGACATGTTACAGACATGTTACAGACATGTTACAGACATGTTACAGACATGTTACAGACATGTTGCAGACATGTTACAGACATGTTGCAGACATGTTGCAGACATGTTGCATACATGATGCAGACATGTTACAGGCATGTAACAGACATGTTACAGACATGTTACAGACATGTTACAGACATGTTACAGACATGATACAGACATGTTACAGACATGTTACAGACATGATACAGACATGTTACAGACATGTTACAGACATGTTACAGACATGTTACAGACATGTTACAGACATGTTACAGACATGTTACAGACAAGTTACAGACATGTAACAGGCATGTTACAGACATGTTACAGACATGTTACAGACATGTTACAGACATGTTGCATACATGATGCAGACATGTTACAGACATGTTACAGACATGTAACAGATATGTTTCAGACATGTTTCAGACATGTTTCAGAAATGTTACAGACATGTTAAAAACATGTTACAGAAATATTGCAGACATGTTGCATACATGATGCAGACATGTTACAGACATGTTACAGACATGTTACAGACATGTTGCATACATGATAGAGACATGTTACAGACATGTTACAGATATGTTTCAGACATGTTACAGACATGTTACTGACATGTTGCATACATGATGCAGACATGTTACAGACATGTTACAGACATGTTACAGACATGATGCAGACATGTTACAGACATGTTACAGACATGTTACAGAGTTGTTACAGACAAGTTACAGACATGTAACAGGCATGTTACAGACATGTTGCATACATGATACAGACATGTTACAGAGATATTACAAATGTATTACAGACATGTAACAGACATGATAAGGACATGTTAAAAACATGTAACAGACTTTTTCAGACATGTTACAGACATGTTACAGAGATATTACAAATATATTACAAATATATTACAGACATGTTACAGATATGTTACAGACATGTTACAGACATGTTAAGGACATGTTACAGACAGGTTTCAGGCATGTTGCAGACATGTTACTGACATTTTATAGACATGTGACAAATATGTTACAGACATGTTGCATACATGATGAAGACATGTTACAGACATGTTTCAGACATGCTACAGATATGTTTCAGACATGTTTCAGAAATGTTACAGACATGTTAAAAACATGTTACAGAAATATTGCAGACATGTTGCATACATGATGCAGACATGTTACAGACATGTTACAGACATGTTACAGACATGTTGCATACATGATACAGACATGTTACAGACATGTTACAGATATGTTAAAGATATGTTTCAGACATGTTACAGACATGTTACTGACATGTTGCATACATGATGCAGACATGTTACAGACATGTTACAGACATGTTTCAGGCATGTTGCAGACATGTTACTGACATTTTATAGACATGTGACAAATATGTTACAGACATGTTGCATACATGATGAAGACATGTTACAGACATGTTTCAGACATGCTACAGATATGTTTCAGACATGTTTCAGACATGTTTCAGAAATGTTACAGACATGTTAAAAACATGTTACAGAAATATTGCAGACATGTTGCATACATGATGCAGACATGTTACAGACATGTTACAGACATGTTACAGACATGTTGCATACATGATACAGACATGTTACAGACATGTTACAGATATGTTACAGATATGTTTCAGACATGTTACAGACATGTTACTGACATGTTGCTTACATGATGCAGACATGTTTCAGACATGTTACAGACATGTTACAGACATGTTACAGACATGTTACAGACATGTTGCATACATGATACAGACATGTTACAGACATGTTACAGACATGTTACAGACATGTTACAGACATGTTACAGACATGTTACAGACATGTTATAGACATGTTACAGACATGTTGCAGACATGCTACAGAAATATTGCAGACATGTTGCATACATGATGAAGACATGTTACAGACATGTCAGTAACATGTCTGTAACATGTCTGTAACATGTCTATAACATGTCTGTATCATGTATGCAACATGTCTGTAACATGTCTGTAACATGTCTGTAACATGTCTGCATCATGTATGCAACATGTCTGCAATATTTCTGTAACATGTTTTTAACATGTCTGTAACATTTCTGAAACATGTCTGAAACATGTCTGAAACATATCTGTAACATGTCTGTAACATGTTGCATACATGTCTGTAACATGTTGCATACATGATGAAGACATGTCTGTAACTTGTCTGTAACATGCCTGTAACATGTCTGCATCATGTCTGTAAAATGTCTGCAACATGTCTGTAACATGTCTGCATCATGTCTGTAACATGTCTGTAACATGTCTGTAACATGTCTGCATCATGTATGCAACATGTCAGTAACATGTCTGTAACATGTCTGTAACATGTCTGTAACATGTCTGTAACATGTCTGTAACATGTCTGTATCATGTATGCAACATGTCTGTAACATGTCTGTAACATGTCTGTAACATGTCTGCATCATGTATGCAACATGTCTGCAATATTTCTGTAACATGTTTTTAACATGTCTGTAACATTTCTGAAACATGTCTGTAACATGTCTGTAACATGTCTGTAACATGTCTGTAACATGTCTGTAACATGTCTGCATCATGTATGCAACATGTCTGTAACATATTTGTCACATGTCTATAAAATGTCAGTAACATGTCTGCAACATGCCTGAAACATGTCTGTAACATGTCCTTAACATGTCTGTAACATGTCTGTAACATGTCTGTAACATGTCTGTAATATAATTGTAATATGTTTGTAATATGTCTGTAACATGTCTGTAACATGTCTGAAAAGTCTTTACATGTCTGTAACATGTCTTTATCATGTCTGTTACATGTCTGTAATACATTTGTAATATCTCTGTAACATGTCTGTATCATGTATGCAACATGTCTGTAACATGCCTGTTACATGTCTGTAACTTGTCTGTAACAAGTCTGTAACATGTCTGTAACATGTCTGTAACATGTCTGCATCATGTCTGTAACATGTCTGTAACATGTCTGTAACATGTCTGCATCATGTATGCAACATGTCTGTAACATGTCTGTAACATGTCTGAAACATATCTGTAACATGTCTGTAACATGTCTGTAACATGTCTGTATCATGTATGCAACATGTCTGTAACATGTCTGTAACATGTCTGTAACATGTCTGCATCATGTATGCAACATGTCTGCAATATTTCTGTAACATGTTTTTAACATGTCTGTAACATTTCTGAAACATGTCTGAAACATGTCTGAAACATGTCTGTAACATGTCTGTAACATGTCTGTAACATGTCTGCATCATGTATGCAACATGTCTGTAACATGTCTGTAACATGTCTGTAACATGTCTGTAACATGCCTGTTACATGTCTGTAACTTGTCTGTAACATGTCTGTAACATGTCTGTAACATGTCTGTAACATGTCTGTAACATGTCTGTAACATGTCTGTAACATGTCTGTAACATGTCTGTAACATGTCTGTAACATGTCTGTAACATGTCTGTAACATGTCTGCATCATGTCTGTAACATGTCTGTAACATGTCTGTAACATGTCTGCATCATGTATGCAACATGTCTGTAACATGTCTGTAACATGTCTGTAACATGTCTGTAACATGTCTGTAACATGTCTGTAACATGTCTGTATCATGTATGCAACATGTCTGTAACATGTCTGTAACATGTCTGTAACATGTCTGTAACATGTCTGTAACATGTCTGTAACATGTCTGTAACATGTCTGTAACATGCCTGTTACATGTCTGTAACATGTCTGTAACATGTCTGTAACATGTCTGTAACATGTCTGTAACATGTCTGCAACATGCCTGTAACATGTCTGTAACATGTCCTTAACATGTCTGTAACATGTCTGTAACATGTCTGTAACATGTCTGTAACATATTTGTAATATATTTGTAATATGTCTGTAACATGTCTGTAACATGTCTGAAACATGTCTGTAACATGTCTTTAACATGTCCTTAACATGTCTGTTACATGTCTGTAATATGTTTGTAATATGTCTGTAACATGTCTGTATCATGTATGTAACATGTCTGTAACATGCCTGTTACATGTCTGTAACTTGTCTGTAACAAGTCTGTAACATGTCTGTAACATGTCTGTAACATGTCTGTAACATGTCTGTAACATGTCTGCATCATGTCTGTAACATGTCAGTAACATGTCTGTAACATGTCTGTAACATGTCTGTAACATGTCTGCATCATGTATGCAACATGTCTGTAACATGTCTGTAACATGTCTGAAACATGTCTGTAACATGTCTGTAACATGTCTGTAACATGTCTGTATCATGTATGCAACATGTCTGTAACATGTCTGTAACATGTCTTTAACATGTCTGTAACATTTCTGTAACATGTCTGTAACATGTCTGTAACATGTCTGTAACATGTCTGTAACATGTCTGTAACATGTCTGTAACATGTCTGTAACATGTCTGTAACATGTCTGTAACATGTCTGTAACATGTCTGTAACATGTCTGTAACATGTCTGTAACATGTCTGTAACATGTCTGTAACATGTCTGTATCATGTCTGTAACATGTCTGTAACATGTCTGTAACATGTCTGTAACATGCCTGTAACATGTCTGCATCATGTATGTAACATGTCTGCAATATTTCTGTAACATGTCTGTAACATGTCTGTAACATGTCTGTAACATGTCTGTAACATGTCTGTAACATGTCTGTAACATGTCTGTAACATGTCTGTAACATGTCTGTAACATGCCTGTTACATGTCTGTAACATGTCTGTAACATGTCTGTAACATCTCTGTAACATGTTTTTAGCATGTCTGTAACATATCTGTAACATCTCTGTTACATGTCTGTAACATGTCTTTAGCATGTCTGTAACATGTCCTTAGCATGTCTGTAACATGTATGTAACATGTCCTTAACATGTCTGTGGCATGTCTGTAACATGTCTGTAACATGTCTGTAACATGTTTGCCACATGTCTATAAAACATGTACAGAAACATGTCTGTAAAATGTCTGTAAAATGTCTGTAACATGCCTGTAACATGTCTTTAACATGTCCGTAACATGTCTGTAACGTGTCTGAAAATATGTTTGTAACATGTCTGTAACATGTCTGCAACATGTCTGTAACATGTCAGTAACATGTCTGTAACATGTCTGTAACATGTCTGTAACATGTCTGTAACATGTCTGAAACATGTGTGCAACATGTCTGTTACATGTCTGTAACATGTTTTTAGCATGTCTGTAATATGTCTGTAACATGTCTGTAACATGTCTGTAACATGTCTGTAACATGTCTGTAACATGTCTGTAACATGTCTGTAACATGTCTGTTACATGTCTGTAACATGTTTTTAGCATGTCTGTAATATATCTGTAACATCTCTGTTACAAGTCTGTAACATGTCTTTAATATGTCTGTAACATGTCATTAACATGTCTGTAACATGTCTGTAACATGTCTGAAAATATGTTTGTAACATGTCTGTAACATGTCTGTAACATGTCTGTAACATGTCTGTAACATGTCTGCAACATGTCTGTAACATGTCTGCAACATGTCTGTAACATGTCTGTAACATGTCTTTAACATGTCTGTAACATGTCTGTAACATGTCTGTTACATGTCTGTAACATGTCTGTAACATGTCTGTAACATGTCTGTAACATGTCTGTAACATGTCTGTAACATGTCTGTAACATGTCTGTAACATGTCTGTAACATGTCTGTAACATGTCTGTAACATGTCTGTAACATGTCTGTAACATGTCTGCAACATGTCTGTAACATGTCTGTAACATGTCTGCATCATGTATGCAACATGTCTGTAACATGTCTGTAACATGTCTGAAACATGTCTGTAACATGTCTGTAACATGTCTGTAACATGTCTGTAACATGTCTGTATCATGTATGCAACATGTCTGTAACATGCCTGTTACATGTCTGTAACATGTCTGTAACATGTCTGTAACATGTCTGTAACATGTCTGTAACATGCCTGTAACATGTCTGTATCATGTCTGTAACATGTCTGTAACATGTCTGTAACATGTCTGCATCATGTCTGTAACATGTCTGTAACATGTCTGTAACATGTCTGCATCATGTATGCAACATGTCTGTAACATGTCTGTAACATGTCTGAAACATATCTGTAACATGTCTGTAACATGTCTGTAACATGTCTGTAACATGTCTGTAACATGTCTGTAACATGTCTGTAACATGTCTGTAACATGTCTGCATCATGTATGCAACATGTCTGCAATATTTCTGTAACATGTTTTTAACATGTCTGTAACATGTCTGAAACATGTCTGAAACATGTCTGAAACATGTCTGTAACATGTCTGTAACATGTCTGTAACATGTCTGCATCATGTATGCAACATGTCTGTAACATGTCTGTAACATGTCTGTAACATGTCTGTAACATGTCTGTAACATGCCTGTAACATGTCTGTAACATGTCTGTAACATGTCTGTAACATGTCTGTAACATGTCTGTAACATGTCTGTAACATGTCTGTAATATGTCTGTAACATGTCTGTAATATGTCTGTAACATGTCTGTAACATGTCTGAAAAGTCTGTAACATGTCTGTAACATGTCTTTATCATGTCTGTTACATGTCTGTAATATATTTGTAATATGTCTGTAACATGTCTGTAACATGTGTGTAACATGTTTGTAACATGTCTGTAACATGTCTGTAACATGTCTGTAACATGTCTGTAACATGTCTGTAACATGTCTGTAACATGTCTGTAACATGTCTGTAACATGTCTGTAACATGTCTGTAACATGTCTGTAACATGTCTGTAACATGTCTGTAACATGTCTGTAACATCTCTGTAACATGTTTTTAGCATGTCTGTAACATATCTGTAACATCTCTGTTACATGTCTGTAACATGTCTTTAGCATGTCTGTAACATGTCCTTAGCATGTCTGTAACATGTATGTAACATGTCCTTAACATGTCAGTGGCATGTCTATAACATGACTGCAACATGTCTGTAACATATTTGTCACATGTCTATAAAATGACTGAAACATGTCTGCAACATGCCTGTAACATGTCTGCAACATGCCTGTAACATGTCTTTAACATGTCCTTATCATGTCTGTTACATGTCTGTAATATATTTGTAATATCTCTGTAACATGTCTGTAACATGGGTGTAACATGTTTGTAACATGTCTGTAACATGCCTGTAACATGTCTGTAACACATCTGTAACATGTCTGTAACATGTGTGCAACATCTCTGTTACATGTCTGTAACATGTTTTTAGCATGTCTGTAATATATCTGTAACATGTCTGTAACATGTCTGTAACATGTCTGTAACATGTCTGTAACATGTCTGTAACATGTCTGTAACATGTCTGCAACATGTCTGTTACATGTCTGTAACATGTTTTTAGCATGTCTGTAATATATCTGTAACATCTCTGTTACAAGTCTGTAACATGTCTTTAATATGTCTGTAACATGTCCTTAGCATGTCTGTAACATGTCTGTAACATGTCTGTAACATGTCTGTAACATGTCTGTAACATGTCTGTAACATGTCTGTAACATGTCTGTAACATGTCTGTAACATGTCTGTATCATGTCTGTAACATGTCTGTAACATGTCTGTAACATGTCTGCATCATGTATGCAACATGTCTGTAACATGTCTGTAACATGTCTGAAACATGTCTGTAACATGTCTGTAACATGTCTGTAACATGTCTGTATCATGTATGCAACATGTCTGTAACATGCCTGTTACATGTCTGTAACTTGTCTGTAACAACTCTGTAACATGTCTGTAACTTGTCTGTAACATGCCTGTAACATGTCTGCATCATGTCTGTAACATGTCTGTAACATGTCTGTAACATGTCTGCATCATGTCTGTAACATGTCTGTAACATGTCTGTAACATGTCTGCATCATGTATGCAACATGTCAGTAACATGTCTGTAACATGTCTGAAACATATCTGTAACATGTCTGTAACATGTCTGTAACATGTCTGTAACATGTCTGTATCATGTATGCAACATGTCTGTAACATGTCTGTAACATGTCTGTAACATGTCTGCATCATGTTTTTAACATGTCTGTAACATTTCTGAAACATGTCTGAAACATGTCTGTAACATGTCTGTAACATGTCTGTAACATGTCTGCATCATGTATGCAACATGTCTGTAACATGTCTGTAACATGTCTGTAACATGTCTGTAACATGTCTGTAACATGTCTGTAACATGTCTGTAACATGTCTGTAACATGTCTGTAACATGTCTGTAATATGTCTGTAATATGTCTGTAACATGTCTGCAACATGTCTGCAATATTTCTGTAACATGTCTGTAACATGTCTGTAACATGTTTTTCGCATGTCTGTAATATATCTGTAACATGTCTGTAACATGTCTGTAACATGTGTGTAACATGTCTGTAACATGTCTGTAACATGTCTGTAACATGTCTGTAACATGTCTGTAACATGTCTGTAACATGTGTGTAACATGTCTGTAACATGTCTGTAACATGTCTGTAACATGTCTGTAACATGTCTGTAACATGTCTGTAACATGTCTGTAACATGTCTGTAACATGTCTGTAACATGTCTGTAACATGTCTGTAACATGTCTGTAACATGTCTGTAACATGTCTGTAACATGTCTGTAGCATGTCTGTAACATGTCCTTAACATGTCTGTAACATGTCTGTAACATGTCTGTAACATGTCTGTGGCATGTCTGTAACATGTCTGTAACATGTCTGTAACATATTTGTAACATGTCTATAAAACATGTACAGTAACATGTCTGTAACATGTCTGTAACATGTCTGTAACATGTCTGTAACATGTCTGTAACATGTCTGTAACATGTCTGTTACATGTCTGTAACATGTCTGTAACATGTCTGTAACATGTCTGTAACATGTGTGTAACATGTCTGTAACATGTCTGTAACATGTCTGTAACATGTCTGTAACATGTCTGTAACATGTCTGTAACATGTGTGCAACATGTCTGTAACATGTCTGTAACATGTCTTTAGCATGTCTGTAATATGTCTGTAACATGTCTGTAACATGTCTGTAACATGTCTGTAACATGTCTGTAACATGTCTGTAACATGTCTGTTACATGTCTGTAACATGTTTTTAGCATGTCTGTAATATGTCTGTAACATGTCTGTTACATGTCTGTAACATGTCTTTAATATGTCTGTAACATGTCCTTAGCATGTCTGTAACATGTCTGTAACATGTCTGTAACATGTCTGTAACATGTCTGTAACATGTCTGTAACATGTCTGTAACATGTCTGTATCATGTCTGTAACATGTCTGTAACATGTCTGTAACATGTCTGCATCATGTATGCAACATGTCTGTAACATGTCTGTAACATGTCTGTAACATGTCTGTAACATGTCTGTAACATGTCTGTAACATGTCTGTATCATGTATGTAACATGTCTGTAACATGCCTGTTACATGTCTGTAACATGTCTGTAACATGTCTGTAACATGTCTGTAACTTGTCTGTAACATGTCTGTAACATGTCTGTAACATGTCTGTAACATGTCTGTAACATGTCTGTAACATGTCTGTATCATGTCTGTATCATGTATGTAACATGTCTGTAATATGTCTGTAACATGTCTGTAACATGTCTGTAACATGTCTGAAACATGTCTGTAACATGTCTGTAACATGTCTGTAGCATGTCTGTAACATGTCTGTAACATGTCTTCATCATGTATGCAACATGTCTGTAACATATTTGTTACATGTCTATAAAATGTCTGTAACATGTCTGCAACATGTCTGAAACATGTCTGTAACATGTCTTTAACATGTCTGTAACATGTCTGTAACATGTCTGTAACATGTCTGTAACATGTCTGTAATATGTCTGTAATATGTTTGTAATATGTCTGTAACATGTCTGTAACATGTCTGAAACATGTCTGTAACATGTCTGTAACATGTCCTTATCATGTCTGTTACATGTCTGTAATATATTTGTAATATGTCTGTAACATGTCTGTAACATGTGTGTAACATGTCTGTAACATGTCTGTAACATGTCTGTAACATGTCTGTAACATGTCTGTAACATGTCTGTAACATGTCTGCAACATGTCTGTTACATGTCTGTAACATGTTTTTAGCATGTCTGTAATATGTCTGTAACATGTCTGTAACATGTCTGTAACATGTCTGTAACATGTCTGTAACATGTCTGTAACATGTCTGCATCATGTCTGTAACATGTCTGTAACATGTCTGTAACATGTCTGTATCATGTATGCAACATGTCTGTAACATGTCTGTAACATGTCTGTAACATGTCTGTAACATGTCTGTAACATGTCTGTAACATGTCTGTAACATGTCTGTAACATGTCTGTAACATGTCTGTAACATGTCTGTAACATGTCTGTAACATGTCTGTAACATGTCTGCAACATGTCTGTAACATGTCTGTAACATGTCTGCATCATGTATGCAACATGTCTGTAACATGTCTGTAACATGTCTGTAACATGTCTGTAACATGTCTGTAACATGTCTGTAACATGTATGTAACATGTCTGTAACATGTCTGTAACATGTCTGTAACATGTCTGTAACATGTCTGTAACATGTCTGTAACATGTCTGTAACATGTCTGTAACATGTATGCAACATGTATGTAACATGTCTGTAATATGTCTGTAACATGTCTGTAACATGTCTGTATCATGTATGTAACATGTCTGTAACATGTCTGTAACATGTCTGTAACATGTCTGTAACATGTCTGCATCATGTATGCAACATGTCTGTAACATGTCTGTAACATGTCTGTAACATGTCTGTAACATGTCTGTAACATGTCTGTAACATGTCTGTAACATGTCTGTAACATGTCTGTAACATGTCTGTAACATGTCTGTAACATGTCTGTAACATGTCTGTAACATGTCTGTAACATGTCTGTAACATGTCTGTAACATGTCTGTAACATGTCTGCAACATGTCTGTAACATGTCTGTAACATGTCTGTAACATGTCTGCATCATGTATGTAACATGTCTGTAACATGTCTGTAACATGTCTGTAACATGTCTGTAACATGTCTGTAACATGTCTGTAACATGTCTGCATCATGTATGCAACATGTCTGTAACATGTCTGTAACATGTCTGTAACATGTCTGTAACATGTCTGTAACATGTCTGTAACATGTCTGTAACATGTCTGTAACATGTCTGTAACATGTCTGTAACATGTCTGTAACATGTCTGTAACATGTCTGTAACATGTCTGTAACATGTCTGTAACATGTCTGTAACATGTCTGTAACATGTCTGTAACATGTCTGTAACATGTCTGTAACATGTCTGTAACATGTCTGTAACATGTCTGTAACATGTCTGTAACATGTCTGCAACATGTCTGTAACATGTCTGTAACATGTCTGTAACATGTCTGTAACATGTCTGCAACATGTCTGTAACATGTCTGTTACATGTCTGTAACATGTCTGTAACATGTCTGTAACATGTCTGTAACATGTCTGTAACATGTCTGTAACATGTCTGTATCATGTCTGTAACATGTCTGTAACATGTCTGTAACATGTCTGCAACATGTCTGTAACATGTCTGTAACATGTCTGTAACATGTCTGCATCATGTATGCAACATGTCTGTAACATGTCTGTAACATGTCTGTAACATGTCTGTAACATGTCTGTAACATGTCTGTAACATGTCTGTATCATGTATGCAACATGTCTGTAACATGTCTGTAACATGTCTGTAACATGTCTGTTACATGTCTGTAACATGTCTGTAACATGTCTGTAACATGTCTGTAACATGTCTGTAACATGTCTGTAACATGTCTGTAACATGTCTGTAACATGTCTGTAACATGTCTGTAACATGTCTGTAACATGTCTGTATCATGTCTGTAACATGTCTGTAACATGTCTGTAACATGTCTGTAACATGTCTGCATCATGTATGCAACATGTCTGTAATATGTCTGTAACATGTCTGTAACATGTCTGTAACATGTCTGTAACATGTCTGTAACATGTCTGTAACATGTCTGTAACATGTCTGTAACATGTCTGTAACATGTCTGTAACATGTCTGTAACATGTCTGCATCATGTATGCAACATGTCTGTAACATGTCTGTAACATGTCTGTAACATGTCTGTAACATGTCTGTAACATGCCTGTAACATGTCTGTAACATGTCTGTAACATGTCTGTAACATGTCTGTAACATGTCTGTAACATGTCTGTAACATGTCTGTAACATGTCTGTAACATGTCTGTAACATGTCTGTAACATGTCTGTAACATGTCTGTAACATGTCTGTAACATGTCTGTAACATGTCTGTAACATGTCTGTAACATGTCTGTAACATGTCTGCATCATGTATGCAACATGTCTGTAATATGTCTGTAACATGTCTGTAACATGTCTGTAACATGTCTGCATCATGTATGTAACATGTCTGTAACATGTCTGTAACATGTCTGTAACATGTCTGTAACATGTCTGTAACATGTCTGCATCATGTATGCAACATGTCTGTAATATGTCTGTAACATGTCTGTAACATGTCTGTAACATGTCTGTAACATGTCTGTAACATGTCTGTAACATGTCTGTAACATGTCTGTAACATGTCTGTAACATGTCTGTAACATGTCTGTAACATGTCTGTTACATGTCTGTAACATGTCTGTAACATGTCTGTAACATGTCTGTAACATGTCTGTAACATGTCTGTAACATGTCTGTAACATGTCTGTAACATGTTTTTAACATGTCTGTAACATGTCTGTAACATGTCTGTAACATGTCTGTAACATGTCTTTAACATGTCTGTAACATGTCCTTAACATGTCTGTAACATGTCTGTAACATGTCTGTAACATGTCTTTAACATGTCTGTAGCATGTCTGTAACATGTCTGTAACATGTCTGTAACATGTTTGTAACATGTCTATAACATGTCTGTAACATGTCTGTAACATGTCTGTAACATGTCTGTAACATGTCTGTAACATGTCTGTAACATGTCTGTAACATGTCTGTAACATGTCTGTAACATGTCTGTAACATGTCTGTAACATGTTTGCAACATGTCTGTAACATGTCTGTAACATGTCTGTAACATGTCTGTAACATGTCTGTAACATGTCTGTAACATGTCTGCATCATGTATGCAACATGTCTGTAACATGTCTGTAACATGTCTGTAACATGTCTGTAACATGTCTGTAACATGTCTGTAACATGTCTGTAACATGTATGCAACATGTCTGTAACATGTCTGTAACATGTCTGCATCATGTATGCAACATGTCTGTAATATGTCTGTAACATGTCTGTAACATGTCTGTAACATGTCTGTAACATGTCTGTAACATGTCTGTAACATGTCTGTAACATGTCTGTAACATGTCTGTAACATGTCTGTAACATGTCTGTAACATGTCTGTAACATGTCTGTAACATGTCTGTAACATGTCTGTAACATGTCTGTAACATGTCTGTAACATGTCTGTAACATGTCTGTAACATGTCTGTAACATGTCTGTAACATGTCTGCATCATGTATGCAACATGTCTGTAACATGTCTGTAACATGTCTGTAATATGTCTGTAACATGTCTGTAAAATTTCTTAAACATGTCTGTAACATGTCTGCATCATGTATGCAACATGTCTGCAATATGTCTGTAACATGTCTGTAAAATTTCTGTAACATGTCTGTAACATGTCTGTAACATGTCTGTAACATGTCTGTAACATGTCTGTAACATGTCTGTAACATGTCTGTAACATGTCTGTAACATGTCTGTAACATGTCTGTAACATGTCTGTAACATGTCTGTAACAATGTCTGTAACATGTCTGTAACATGTCTGTAACATGTCTGTAACATGTCTGTAACATGTCTGTAACATGTCTGTAACATGTCTGTAACATGTCTGTAACATGTCTGTAACATGTCTGTAACATGTCTGTAACATGTCTGTAACATGTCTGTAACATGTCTGTAACATGTCTGTAACATGTCTGTAACATGTCTGTAACATGTCTGTAACATGTCTGTAACATGTCTGTAACATGTCTGCATCATGTATGCAACATGTCTGCAATATGTCTGTAACATGTCTGTAACATGTCTGTAACATGTCTGTAACATGTCTGCATAATGTATGCAACATGTCTGTAACATGTCTGTAACATGTCTGTAACATGTCTGTAACATGTCTGTAACATGTCTGTAACATGTCTGTAACATGTCTGTAACATGTCTGTAACATGTCTGTAACATGTCTGCATCATGTATGCAACATGTCTGTAACATGTCTGTAACATGTCTGTAACATGTCTGTAACATGTCTGTAACATGCCTGTTACATGTCTGTAACATGTCTGTAACATGTCTGTAACATGTCTGTAACATGTCTGTAACATGTCTGTAACATGTCTGTAACATGTCTGTAACATGTCTGTAACATGTCTGTAACATGTCTGTAACATGTCTGTAACATGTCTGTAACATGTCTGTAACATGTCTGTAACATGTCTGTAACATGTCTGTAACATGTCTGTAACATGTCTGTAACATGCCTGTTACATGTCTGTAACATGTCTGTAACATGTCTGTAACATGTCTGTAACATGTCTGTAACATGTCTGTAACATGTCTGTAACATGTCTGTAACATGTCTGTAACATGTCTGTAACATGTCTGTAACATGTCTGTAACATGTCTGTAACATGTCTGTAACATGTCTGTAACATGTCTGTAACATGTCTGTAACATGTCTGCATCATGTATGCAACATGTCTGCAATATGTCTGTAACATGTCTGTAACATGTCTGCATCATGTCTGCAACATGTCTGTAACATGTCTGTAACATGTCTGTAACATGTCTGTAACATGTCTGTAACATGTCTGTAACATGTCTGTAACATGTCTGTAACATGTCTGTAAATGTCTGCAACATGTCTGTAACATGTCTGTAACATGTCTGTAACATGTCTGTAACATGTCTGTAACATGTCTGTAACATGTCTGTAACATGTCTGTAACATGTCTGTAACATGTCTGTAACATGTCTGTAACATGTCTGTAACATGTCTGTAACATGTCTGTTACATGTCTGTAACATGTCTGTAACATGTCTGTAACATGTCTGTAACATGTCTGTAACATGTCTGTAACATGTCTGTAACATGTCTGTTACATGTCTGTAACATGTCTGTAACATGTCTGTAACATGTATGTAACATGTCTGTAACATGTCTGTGGCATGTCTGAAACATGTCTGTAACATGTCTGTAACATGTTTGTAACATGTCTATAACAATGACAGAAACATGTCTGTAACATGTCTGTAACATGTCTTTAACATGTCTGTAACATGTCTGTAACATGTCTGTAACATGTCTGTAACATGTCTGTAACATGTCTGTAACATGTCTGTATCATGTATGCAACATGTCTGTAACATGTCTGTAACATGTCTGTAACATGTCTGAACATGTCTGAAACATATCTGTGACATGTCTGTAACATGTCTGTAACATGTCTGCATCATGTATGTAACATGTCTGTAACATGTCTGTAACATGTCTGTAACATGTCTTTAACATGTCTGTAACATGTCTGTAACATGTCTGTTACATGTCTGTAACATGTCTGTAACATGTCTGTAACATGTCCGTAAGCATGTCTGTAATATGTCTGTAACATGTATGTTACATGTCCTTAACATGTCTGTAGCATGTCTGTAACATGTCTGTAACATGTCTTCGTCATGTATGCAACATGTCTGTAACATGTTTGTAACATGTCTATAACAATGTCTGTAACATGTCTGTAACATGTCTGTAACATGTCTGTAACATGTCCTTAACATGTCTGTAACATGTCTGTAACATGTTTGTAATATGTTTGTAATATGTCTGTAACATGTCTGTAACATGTCTGAAAAAGTCTGTAACATGTTTTTAACATGTCCTTATCATGTCTGTTACATGTCTGTAATATATTTGTAATATCTCTGTAACATGTCTGTAACATGGGTGTAACATGTTTGTAACATGTCTGTAACATGCCTGTAACATATCTGTAACACATCTGTAACATGTCTGTAACATGTGTGCAACATCTCTGTTACATGTCTGTAACATGTTTTTAGCATATCTGTAACATGTCTGTAACATGTCTGTAACATGTCTGTAACATGTCTGTAACATGTCTGTAACATGTCTGTAACATGTCTGCAACATGTCTGTTACATGTCTGTAACATGTCTGTAGCATGTCTGTAATATATCTGTAACATGTCTGTTACAAGTCTGTAACATGTCTTTAATATGTCTGTAACATGTCCTTAACATGTCTGTAATATGTCTGTAACATGTATGTTACATGTCCTTAACATGTCTGTAACATGTCTGTAACATGTCTGTAACATGTCTTCATCATGTATGCAACATGTCTGTAACATATTTGTAACATGTCAATAACAATGTCAGTAACATGTCTGTAACATGTCTGTAACATGTCTGTAACATGTCTGTAACATGTCTGTAACATGTCTGTAACATGTCTGCATCATGTATGCAACATGTCTGTAATATGTCTGTAACATGTCTGTAACATGTCTGTAACATGTCTGCATCATGTATGCAACATGTCTGTAACATGTCTGTAACATGTCTGTAACATGTCTGTAACATGTCTGTAACATGTCTGTAACATGTCTGTAACATGTCTGTAACATGTCTGTAACATGTCTGTAACATGTCTGTAACATGTCTGTAACATGTCTGTAACATGTCTGTAACATGTCTGTAACATGTCTGTAACATGTCTGTAACATGTCTGTAACATGTCTGTAACATGTCTGTAACATGTCTGTAACATGTCTGTAACATGTCTGTAACATGTCTGTAACATGTCTGTAACATGTCTGTAACATGTCTGTAACATGTCTGTAGCATGTCTGTAACATGTCTGTAACATGTCTGTAACATGTCTGTAACATGTCTTTAACATGTCTGTAACATGTCCTTAGCATGTCTGTAACATGTCTGTAACATGTATGTAACATGTCCTTAACATGTCTGTAGCATGTCTGTAACATGTCTGTAACATGTCTGTAACATGTCTGTAACATGTCTATAACATGTCTGTAACATGTCTGTAACATGTCTGTAACATGTCTGTAACATGTCTGTAACATGTCTGTAACATGTCTGTAACATGTCCGTAACATGTCTGTAACATGTCTGTAACATGTCTGTAACATGTCTGTAATATGTCTGTAACATGTCTGTAACATGTCTGTAACATGTCTGTAACATGTCTGCATCATGTATGCAACATGTCTGTAACATGTCTGTAACATGTCTGTAACATGTCTGTAACATGTCTGTAACATGTCTGTAACATGTCTGCATCATGTATGCAACATGTCTGTAACATGTCTGTAACATGTCTGCATCATGTATGCAACATGTCTGCAATATTTCTGTAACATGTCTTTAACATGTCTGTAACATGTCTGTAACATGTCTGAAACATGTCTGTAACATGTCTGTAACATGTCTGTAACATGTCTGTAACATGTCTGTAACATGTCTGTAACATGTCTGTAACATGTCTGTAGCATGTCTGTAACATGTCTGTAACATGTCTGTAACATGTCTGTAACATGTCTGTAACATGTCTGTAACATGTCCGTAACATGTCTGTAACATGTCTGTAACATGTCTGTAACATGTCCTTAACATGTCAGTGGCATGTCTATAACATGACTACAACATGTCTGTAAGATATTTGTCACATGTCTATAAAATGACAGAAACATGTTTGCAACATGCCTGTAACATGTCTGCAACATGCCTGTAACATGTCTGCAACATGCCTGTAACATGTCTTTAACATGTCCTTATCATGTCTGTTACATGTCTGTAACATGTTTTCAGCATGTCTGTAATATATCTGTAACATGTCTGTAACATGTCTGTAACATGTCTGTAACATGTCTGCATGATGTATGCAACATGTCAGTAACATGTCTGTAACATGTCTGAAACATATCTGTAACATGTCTGTAACATGTCTGTAACATGTCTGTAACATGTCTGTATCATGTATGCAACATGTCTGTAACATGTCTGTAACATGTCTGCATCATGTATGCAACATGTCTGCAATATGTCTGTAACATGTCTGTAACATGTCTGTAACATGTCTGTAACATGTCTGTAACATGTCTGTAAACATGTCTGTAACATGTCTGTAACATGTCTGTAACATGTCTGTAACATGTCTGTAACATGTCTGTAACATGTCTGTAACATGTCTGTAACATGTCTGTAACATGTCTGTAACATGTCTGTAACATGTCTGTAACATGTCTGTAACATGTCTGTAACATGTCTGTAACATGTCTGTAACATGTCTGTAACATGTCTGTAACATGTCTGCATCATGTATGCAACATGTCTGTAACATGTCTGTAACATGTCTGTAACATGTCTGTAACATGTCTGTAACATGTCTGTAACATGTCTGTAACATGTCTGCATCATGTATGCAACATGTCTGTAATATGTCTGTAACATGTCTGTAACATGTCTGTAACATGTCTGTAACATGTCTGTAACATGTCTGTAACATGTCTGTAACATGTCTGTAACATGTCTGTAACATGTCTGTAACATGTCTGTAACATGTCTGTAACATGTCTGTAACATGCCTGTTACATGTCTGTAACATGTCTGTAACATGTCTGTAACATGTCTGTAACATGTCTGTAACATGTCTGTAACATGTCTGTAACATGTCTGTAACATGTCTGTAACATGTCTGTAACATGTCTGTAACATGTCTGTAACATGTCTGTAACATGTCTGTAACATGTCTGTAACATGCCTGTAACATGTCTGCATCATGTATGCAACATGTCTGCAATATTTCTGTAACATGTCTGTAACATGTCTGTAACATGTCTGCATAATGTATGCAACATGTCTGTAACATGTCTGTAACATGTCTGTAACATGTCTGTAACATGTCTGTAACATGTCTGTAACATGTCTGTAACATGTCTGTAACATGTCTGTAACATGTCTGTAACATGTCTGTAACATGTCTGCATCATGTATGCAACATGTCTGTAACATGTCTGTAACATGTCTGTAACATGTCTGTAACATGTCTGTAACATGTCTGTAACATGTCTGTAACATGTCTGTAACATGTCTGTAACATGTCTGTAACATGTCTGTAACATGTCTGTAACATGTCTGTAACATGTCTGTAACATGTCTGTAACATGTCTGTAACATGTCTGTAACATGTCTGTAACATGTCTGTAACATGTCTGTAACATGTCTGTAACATGTCTGTAACATGTCTGCATCATGTATGCAACATGTCTGTAATATGTCTGTAACATGTCTGTAACATGTCTGTATCATGTATGCAACATGTCTGTAACATGTCTGTAACATGTCTGTAACATGTCTGTAACATGTCTGTAACATGTCTGTAACATGTCTGTAACATGTCTGTAACATGTATGCAACATGTCTGTAATATGTCTGTAACATGTCTGTAACATGTCTGTAACATGTCTGTAACATGTCTGTAACATGTCTGTAACATGTCTGTAACATGTCTGTAACATGTCTGTAACATGTCTGTAACATGTCTGTAACATGTCTGTAACATGCCTGTAACATGTCTGTAACATGTCTGTAACATGTCTGTAACATGTCTGTAACATGTCTGTAACATGTCTGTAACATGTCTGTAACATGTCTGTAACATGTCTGTAACATGTCTGTAACATGTCTGTAACATGTCCTTTGCATGTCTGTAACATGTCTGTAACATGTATGTAACATGTCTTTAACATGTCTGTGGCATGTATAAAACATGTCTGCAACATGTCTGTAACATATTTGTCACATGTCTATAAAATGTCTGTAACATGTCTGTAACATGTCTGTAACATGTCTGTAACATGTCTGTAACATGTCTGTAACATGTCTGTAACATGTCTGTAACATGTCTGTAACATGTCTGTAACATCTCTGTAACATGTTTTCAGCATGTCTGTAATATATCTGTAACATGTCTGTAACATGTCTGTAACATGTCTGTAACATGTCTGTAACATGTCTGTAACATGCCTGTAACATGTCTGCATCATGTATGCAACATGTCTGCAACATCTCTGTTACATGTCTGTAACATGTTTTTAGCATGTCTGTCATATATCTGTAACATCTCTGTTACAAGTCTGTAACATGTCCATAATATGTCTGTAACATATCCTAAGCATGTCTGTAATATGTCTATAACATGTATGTTACATGTCCTTAACATGTCTTCGTCATGTATGCAACATGTCTGTAACATATTTGCCACATGTCTATAAAATGTCAGTAACATGTCTGTAACATGTCTGTAATATATTTGTAATATCTCTGTAACATGTCTGTAACATGTCTGTAATATATTTGTAATATCTCTGTAACATGTCTGTAACATGTCTGAAAAAGTCTGTAACATGTCTTTAACATGTCCTTATCATGTCTGTTACATGTCTGTAATATATTTGTAATATCTCTGTAACATGTCTGTAACATGGGTGTAACATGTTTGTAACATGTCTGTAACATGCCTGTAACATGTCTGTAACACATCTGTAACATGTCTGTAACATGTGTGCAACATCTCTGTTACATGTCTGTAACATGTTTTTAGCATGTCTGTAATATATCTGTAACATGTCTGTAACATGTCTGTAACATGTCTGTAACATGTCTGTAACATGTCTGTAACATGTCTGCAACATGTCTGTAACATGTTTTTAGCATGTCTGTAATATATCTGTAACATCTCTGTTACAAGTCTGTAACATGTCTTTAATATGTCTGTAACATGTCCTTAGCATGTCTGTAATATGTCTATAACATGTATGTTACATGTCCTTAACATGTCTGTAGCATGTCTGAAACATGTCTGTAACATGTCTTCATCATGTATGCAACATGTCTGTAACATATTTGTCACATGTCTATAAAATGTCAGTAACATGTCTGTAACATGCCTGTAACATGTCTGTAACACATCTGTAACATGTCTGTAACATGTGTGCAACATCTCTGTTACATGTCTGTAACATGTTTTTAGCATGTCTGTAATATATCTGTAACTTGTCTGTAACATGTCTGTAACATGTCTGTAACATGTCTGTAACATGTCTGTAACATGTCTGTAACATGTCTGTAACATGTCTGTAACATGTCTGCAACATCTCTGTTACATGTCTGTAACATGTTTTTAGCATGTCTGTAATATATCTGTAACATCTCTGTTACAAGTCTGTAACATGTTTTTAATATGTCTGTAACATGTCCTTAGCATGTCTGTAATATGTCTATAACATGTATGTTACATGTCCTTAACATGTCTGTAGCATGTCTGAAACATGTCTGTAACATGTCTTCATCATGTATGCAACATGTCTGTAACATATTTGTCACATGTCTATAAAATGTCAGTAACATGTCTGTAACATGCCTGTAACATGTCTGTAACACATCTGTAACATGTCTGTAACATGTGTGCAACATCTCTGTTACATGTCTGTAACATGTTTTTAGCATGTCTGTAATATATCTGTAACTTGTCTGTAACATGTCTGTAACATGTCTGTAACATGTCTGTAACATGTCTGCATCATGTATGCAACATGTCTGTAACATGTCTGTAATATGTCTGAAACATGTCTGTAACATGTCTATAACATGTCTGTAACATGTCTGCATCATGTATGCAACATGTCTGTAACATGTCTGTAACATGTCTGTAACATGTCTGTAACATGTCTGTAACATGTCTGTAACATGTCTGTAACATGTCTGCATCATGTATGCAACATGTCTGTAACATGTCTGTAATATGTCTGTAACATGTCTGTAACATGTCTGTAACATGTCTGTAACATGTCTGTAACATGTCTGTAACATGTCTGTAACATGTCTGTAACATGTCTGCATCATGTATGCAACATGTCTGTAACATGCCTGTAACATGTCTGCAACATGTCTGTAACATGTCTGTAACATGTCTGTAACATGTCTGTAACATGTCTGTAACATGTCTGTAACATGTCTGTAACATGTCTGTAACATGTCTGTAACATGTCTGTAACATGTCTGTAACATGTCTGTAACATGTCTGTAACATGTCTGTAACATGTCTGTAACATGTCTGTAACATGTCTGTAACATGTCTGTAACATGTCTGTAACATGTATGTAACATGTCTGTAACATGTCTGTAACATGTCTGTAACATGTCTGTAACATGTCTGTAACATGTCTGTAACATGTCTGTAACATGTCTGTAACATGTCTGTAACATGTCTGTAACATGTCTGTAACATGTCTGTAACATGTCTGTAACATGTCTGTAACATGTCTGTAACATGTCTGTAACATGTCTGTAACATGTCTGTAACATGTCTGTAACATGTATGCAACATGTCTGTAACATGTCTGTAACATGTCTGTAACATGTCTGTAACATGTCTGTAACATGTCTGTAACATGTCTGCAACATGTATGCAACATGTCTGTAACATGTCTGTAACATGTCTGTAACATGTCTGTAACATGTCTGTAACATGTCTGTAACATGTCTGTAACATGTCTGTAACATGTCTGTAACATGTCTGTAACATGTCTGTAACATGTCTGCATCATGTATGTAACATGTCTGTAACATGTCTGTAATATGTCTGTAACATGTCTGTAACATGTCTGTAACATGTCTGTAACATGTCTGTAACATGTCTGTAACATGTCTGTAACATGTCTGTAACATGTCTGTAACATGTCTGTAACATGTCTGTAACATGTCTGTAACATGTCTGTAACATGTCTGTAACATGTCTGTAACATGTCTGTAACATGTCTGTAACATGTCTGTAACATGTCTGTAACATGTCTGTAACATGTCTGTAACATGTCTGTAACATGTCTGCAACATGTCTGTTACATGTCTGTAACATGTTTGTTAACATGTCTGTAATATGTCTGTAACATGTCTGTAACATGTCTGTAACATGTCTGTAACATGTCTGTAACATGCCTGTAACATGTCTGTAACATGTCTGTAACATGTCTGTAACATGTCTGTTACATGTCTGTAACATGTCTGTAACATGTCTGTAACATGTCTGTAACATGTCTGTAACATGTTTTTAGCATGTCTGTAACATGTCTGTAACATGTCTGTAACATGTCTGTAACATGTCTGTAACATGTCTGTAACATGTCCTTAGCATGTCTGTAACATGTCTGTAACATGTATGTAACATGTCCTTAACATGTCTTTAGCATGTCTGTAACATGTCCTTAGCATGTCTGTATCATGTCTGTAACATGTATATAACATGTCAGTGACATGTCTGTTACATGTCTGTAACATGTCTGTAACATATTTGTCACATGTCCATAAAATGACAGAAACATGTCTGCAACATGCCTGTAACATGTCCTTATCATGTCTGTTACATGTCTGTAATATATTTGTAATATCTCTGTAACATGTCTGTAACATGGGTGTAACATGTTTGTAACATGTCTGTAACATGCCTGTAACATGTCTGTAACACATCTGTAACATGTCTGTAACATGTGTGCAACATCTCTGTTACATGTCTGTAACATGTTTTTAGCATGTCTGTAATATATCTGTAACATGTCTGTAACATGTCTGTAACATGTCTGTAACATGTCTGTAACATGTCTGTAACATGTCTGTAACATGTCTGTAACATGTCTGTAACATGTCTGTTACATGTCTGTAACATGTCTGTAACATGTCTGTAACATGCCTGTTACATGTCTGTAACATGTCTGTAACATGTCTGTAACATGCCTGTTACATGTCTGTAACATGTCTGTAACATCTCTGTAACATGTTTTTAGCATGTCTGTATCATATCTGTAACATGTCTGTTACATGTCTGTAACATGTCTTTAGCATGTCTGTAACATGTCCTTAGCATGTCTGTAACATGTCTGTAACATGTCTGTAACATGTCTGTAACATGTCTTTAGCATGTCTGTAACATGTCCTTAGCATGTCTGTAACATGTCTGTAACATGTATGTAACATATTTGTCACATGTCTATAAAATGACAGAAACATATCTGCAACATGCCTGTAACATGTCTGCAACATGCCTGTAACATGTCTGTAATATATTTGTAATATTTCTGTAACATGTGTGTAACATGGGTGTAACATGTTTGTAACATGTCTGTAACATGCCTGTAACATGTCCGTTACACATCTGTAACATGTCTGTAAAATGTGTGCAACATCTCTGTTACATGTCTGTAACATGTTTTTAGCATGTGTGTAATATATCTGTAACATGTCTGTAACATGTCTGTAACATGTTTGTAACATGTCTGTAACATGTCTGCATCATGTATGCAACATGTCTGTAACATGTCTGTAACATGTCTGTAACATGTCTGTAACATGTCTGTAACATGTCTGTAACATGTCTGCATCATGTATGCAACATGTCTGTAACATGTCTGTAACATGTCTGTAACATGTCTGTAACATGTCTGTAACATGTATGTAACATGTCTGTAACATGTCTGCATCATGTATGCAACATGTCTGTAACATGTCTGGTATATGTCTGTAACATGTCTGTAACATGTCTGTAACATGTCTGTAACATGTCTGTAACATGTCTGTAACATGTCTGTAACATGTCTGTAACATGTCTGCATCATGTCTGCAACATGTCTGTAACATGTCTGTAACATGTCTGTAACATGTCTGTAACATGTCTGTAACATGTCTGTAACATGTCTGCATCATGTATGCAACATGTCTGTAACATGTCTGTAACATGTCTGTAACATGTCTGTAACATGTCTGTAACATGTCTGTAACATGTCTGCATCATGTATGCAACATGTCTGTAACATGTCTGTAACATGTCTGTAACATGTCTGTAACATGTCTGTAACATGTCTGTAACATGTCTGCAACATCTCTGTTACATGTCTGTAACATGTTTTTAGCATGTCTGTAATATATCTGTAACATGTCTGTAACATGTCTGTAACATGTCTGTATCATGTCTCTAACATGCCTGTTACATGTCTGTAACATGTCTGTAACATGTCTGTAACATGCCTGTTACATGTCTGTAACATGTCTGTAACATGTCTGTAACATGTCTGTTACATGTCTGTAACATGTCTGTAACATGTCTGTAACATGTCTGTAACATGTTTTTAGCATGTCTGTAACATGTCCTTAGCATGTCTGTAACATGTCTGTAACATGTATGTAACATGTCCTTAACATGTCTGTAGCATGTCTGAAACATGTCTGTAACATGTCTTCATCATGTATGCAACATGTCTGTAACATGTCTGTAACATGTCTGTAACATGTCTGTAACATGTCTGTAACATGTCTGTAACATGTCTGTAACATGTCTGTAACATGTCTGTAACATGTCTGTAACATGTCTGTAACATGTCTGTAACATGTCTGTAACATGTCTGTAACATGTCTGTAACATGTCTGTAACATGTCTGTAACATGTCTGCAACATGTCTGTAACATGTCTGTAACATGTCTTTAACATGTCTGTAACATGTCTGTAACATGTCTGTAACATGTCTGTAACATGTCTGTAACATGTCTGTAACATGTCTGTAACATGTCTGTAACATGTCTGTAACATGTCTGTAACATGCCTGTTACATGTCTGTAACATGTCTGTAACATGTCTGTAACATGTCTGTAACATGTCTGTAACATGTCTGTAACATGTCTGTAACATGTCTGTAACATGTCTGTAACATGTCTGTAACATGTCTGTAACATGTCTGTAACATGTCTGTAACATGTCTGTAACATGTCTGTAACATGTCTGTAACATGTCTGTAACATGTCCGTAACATGTCTGTAACATGTCTGTAACATGTCCGTAACATGTCTGTAACATGTCTGTAACATGTCTGTAACATGTCTGTAACATGTCTGTAACATGTCTGTAACATGTCTGTAACATATTTGTAACATGTCTGTAACATGTCTGTAACATGTCTGTAACATGTCTGTAACATGTCCGTAACATGTCTGTAACATGTCTGTAACATGTCTGTAACATGTCTGTAACATGTCTGTAACATGTCTGTAACATGTTTGTAACATGTCTGTAACATGCCTGTAACATGTCTGTAACACGTCTGTAACATGTCTGTAACATGTGTGCAACATCTCTGTTACATGTCTGTAACATGTTTTTAGCATGTCTGTAATATGTCTGTAACATGTCTGTAACATGTCTGTAACATGTCTGTAACATGTCTGTAACATGTCTGTAACATGTCTGTAACATGTCTATAACATGTCTGTAACATGTCTGTAACATGTCTGTAACATGTCTGTATCATGTCTGTAACATGCCTGTTACATGTCTGTAACATGTCTGTAACATGTCTGTAACATGCCTGTTACATGTCTGTAACATGTCTGTAACATGTCTGTAACATGTCTGTAACATGTTTTTAGCATGTCTGTAACATATCTGTAACATCTCTGTTACATGTCTGTAACATGTCTTTAGCATGTCTGTAACATGTCCTTAGCATGTCTGTAACATGTCTGTAACATGTATGTAACATGTCCTTAACATGTCAGTGGCATGTCTGTAACATGTCTGTAACATGTCTGTAACATATTTGTAACATGTCTATAAAATGACAGAAACATGTCTGCAACATGCCTGTAACATGTCTGCAACATGCCTGTAACATGTCTTTAACATGTCCTTATCATGTCTGTTACATGTCTGTAATATATTTGTAATATCTCTGTAACATGTCTGTAACATGGGTGTAACATGTTTGTAACATGTCTGTAACATGCCTGTAACATATCTGTAACACATCTGTAACATGTCTGTAACATGTGTGCAACATCTCTGTTACATGTCTGTAACATGTTTTTAGCATGTCTGTAATATATCTGTAACATGTCTGTAACATGTCTGTAACATGTCTGTAACATGTCTGTAACATGTCTGTAGCATGTCTGTAACATGTCCGTAACATGTCTGTAACATGTCTGTAACATGTCTGTAACATGTCTGTAACATGTTTTTAGCATGTCTGTAATATATCTGTAACATCTCTGTTACAAGTCTGTAACATGTCTTTAATATGTCTGTAACATGTCCTTAGCATGTCTGTAATATGTCTATAACATGTATGTTACATGTCCTTAACATGTCTGTAGCATGTCTGAAACATGTCTGTAACATGTCTTCATCATGTATGCAACATGTCTGTAACATATTTGTCACATGTCTATAAAATGTCAGTAACATGTCTGTAACATGCCTGTAACATGTCTGTAACACATCTGTAACATGTCTGTAACATGTGTGCAACATCTCTGTTACATGTCTGTAACATGTTTTTAGCATGTCTGTAATATATCTGTAACTTGTCTGTAACATGTCTGTAACATGTCTGTAACATGTCTGTAACATGTCTGCATCATGTATGCAACATGTCTGTAACATGCCTGTTACATGTCTGTAACATGTCTGTAACATGTCTGTAACATGTCTGTAACATGTCTGTAACATGTCTGTAACATGTCTGTAACATGTCTGTAACATGTCTGTATCATGTATGTAACATGTCTGTAACATGTCTGTAACATGTCTGTAACATGTCTGTAACATGTCTGTAACATGTCTGTAACATGTCTGCATCATGTATGCAACATGTCTGTAACATGTCTGTAACATGTCTGTAACATGTCTGTAACATGTCTGTAACATGTCTGTAACATGTCTGCATCATGTATGCAACATGTCTGTAACATGTCTGTAACATGTCTGTAACATGTCTGTAACATGTTTGTAACATGTCTGTAACATGTCTGTAACATGTCTGTAACATGTCTGTAACATGTCTGTAACATGTCTGTAACATGTCTGTAACATGTCTGTAACATGTCTGTAACATGTCTGTAACATGTCTGTAACATGTCTGTAACATGTCTGTAACATGTCTGTAACATGTCTGTAACATGTCTGTAACATGTCTGTAACATGTCTGTAACATGTCTGTAACATGTCTGTAACATGTCTGTAACATGTCTGTAACATGTCTGTAACATGTCTGTAACATGTCTGTAACATGTCTGTAACATGTCTGTAACATGTCTGTAACATGTCTGTAACATGTCTGTAACATGTCTGTAACATGTCTGTAACATGTCTGTAACATGTCTGTAACATGTCTGTAACATGTCTGTAACATGTCTGTAACATGTCTGTAACATGTCTGTAACATGTCTGTATCATGTCTGTAACATGTCTGTAACATGTCTGTAACATGTCTGTAACATGTCTGTAACATGTCTGTAACATGTCTGTAACATGTCTGTAACATGTCTGTAACATGTCTGTAACATGTCTGTAACATGTCTGTAACATGTCTGTAACATGTCTGTAACATGTCTGTAACATGTCTGTAACATGTCTGTAACATGTCTGTAACATGTCTGTAACATGTCTGTAACATGTCTGTAACATGTCTGTAACATGTCTGTAACATGTCTGTAACATGTCTGTATCATGTATGTAACATGTCTGTAACATGTCTGTAACATGTCTGTAACATGTCTGTAACATGTCTGTAACATGTCTGTAACATGTCTGTAACATGTCTGTAACATGTCTGTAACATGTCTGTAACATGTCTGTAACATGTCTGTAACATGTCTGTAACATGTCTATAACATGTCTGCAACATCTCTGTTACATGTCTGTAACATGTTTTTAGCATGTCTGTAATATATCTGTAACATGTCTGTAACATGTCTGTAACATGTCTGTAACATGTCTGTAACATGTCTGTAACATGCCTGTTACATGTCTGTAACATGTCTGTAACATGTCTGTAACATGCCTGTTACATGTCTGTAACATGTCTGTAACATGTCTGTAACATCTCTGTAACATGTTTTTAGCATGTCTGTAACATATCTGTAACATGTCTGTTACATGTCTGTAACATGTCTTTAGCATGTCTGTAACATGTCCTTAGCATGTCTGTAACATGTCTGTAACATGTATGTAACATGTCCTTAACATGTCAGTGGCATGTCTGTAACATGTCTGTAACATATTTGTCACATGTCTATAAAATGACAGAAACATGTCTGCAACATGCCTGTAACATGTCTTTAACATGTCCTTATCATGTCTGTTACATGTCTGTAATATATTTGTAATATCTCTGTAACATGTCTGTAACATGGGTGTAACATGTTTGTAACATGTCTGTAACATGCCTGTAACATGTCTGTAACACATCTGTAACATGTCTGTAACATGTCTGTAACATGTCTGTAACATGTCTGTAACATGTCTGTAACATGTCTGTAACATGTCTGTAACATGTCTGTAACATGTCTGTAACATGTCTGCAACATCTCTGTTACATGTCTGTAACATGTTTTTAGCATGTCTGTAATATATCTGTAACATCTCTGTTACAAGTCTGTAACATGTCTTTAATATGTCTGTAACATGTCCTTAGCATGTCTGTAATATGTCTATAACATGTATGTTACATGTCCTTAACATGTCTGTAGCATGTCTGAAACATGTCTGTAACATGTCTTCATCATGTATGCAACATGTCTGTAACATATTTGTCACATGTCTATAAAATGTCAGTAACATGTCTGTAACATGCCTGTAACATGTCTGTAACACATCTGTAACATGTCTGTAACATGTGTGCAACATCTCTGTTACATGTCTGTAACATGTTTTTAGCATGTCTGTAATATATTTGTAACTTGTCTGTAACATGTCTGTAACATGTCTGTAACATGTTTTTAGCATGTCTGTAATATATCTGTAACATGTCTGTAACATGTATGCAACATGTCTGTAACATGCCTGTGACATGTCCGCATCATGTCTGTAACATGTCTGTAACTTGTCTGCATCATGTATGCAACATGTCTGTAACATGTCTGTAACATGTCCGCAACATGTCTGCATCATGTATGCAACATGTCTGTAACATGTCTGAAACATGTCTGTAACATGTCTGTAACATACCTGTTACATGTCTGTAACATGTCTGTAACATGTCTGTAACATGTCTGTAACATGTCTGTAACATGTCTGTAACATGTCTGTAACATGTCTGTAACATGTCTGTAACATGTCTGTAACATGTCTGTAACATGTCTGTAACATGTCTGTAACATGTCTGCAACATGTCTGTAACATGTCTGTAACATGTTTGTTAGCATGTCTGTAATATGTCTGTAACATGTCTGTAACATGTATGTAACATGTCTGTAACATGTCTGTAACATGTCTGCAACATGTCTGTAACATGTCTGTAACATGTCTGTATCATGTATGCTGTAACATGTCTGTAACATGTCTGAAACATGTCTGTAACATGTCTGTAACATACCTGTTACATGTCTTTAACATGTCTGTAACATGTCTGTAACATGTCTGTAACATGTCTGTAACATGTCTATAATATGTCTGTAACATGTCTGTAACATGTCTGTAACATGTCTGTAACATGTCTGTAACATGTCTGTAACATGTCTGTAACATGTCTGTAACATGTCTGTAACATGTCTGTAACATGTCTTTAGCATGTCTGCAATATGTCTGTAACATGTCTGTAACATGTCTGTAACATGTCTGTAACATGTCTGTAACATGTCTGTAACATGTCTGTAACATGTCTGTAACATGTCTGTAACATGTCTGTAACATGTCTGTAACATGTCTGTAACATGTCTGTAACATGTCTGTAACATGTCTGTAACATGTCTGTAACATGTCTGTAACATGTCTGTAACATGTCTGTAACATGTCTGTAACATGTCTGTAACATGTCTGTAACATGTCTGTAACATGTCTGTAACATGTCTGTAACATGTCTGTAACATGTCTGTAACATGTCTGTAACATGTCTGTAACATGTCTGCATCATGTATGCAACATGTCTGTAACATGTCTGTAACATGTCTGTAACATGTCTGTAACATGTCTGTAACATGTCTGTAACATGTCTGCATCATGTATGCAACATGTCTGTAACATGTCTGTAACATGTCTGTAACATGTCTGTAACATGTCTGTAACATGTCTGTAACATGTCTGTAACATGTCTGTAACATGTCTGTAACATGTCTGTAACATGTCTGTAACATGTCTGTAACATGTCTGTAACATGTCTGTAACATGTCTGTAACATGTCTGTAACATGTCTGTAACATGTCTGTTACATGTCTGTAACATGTTTTTAGCATGTCTGTAACATGTCTGTAACATGTCTGTAACATGTCTGTAACATGTCTGTAACATGTCTGTAACATGTCTGTAACATGCCTGTTACATGTCTGTAACATGTCTGTAACATGTCTGTAACATGTCTGTAACATGTCTGTTACATGTCTGTAACATGTCTGTAACATGTCTGTAACATGTCTGTAGCATGTCTGTAACATGTCTGTAACATGTCTGTAACATGTCTGTAACATGTCTGTAGCATGTCTGTAACATGTCCTTAGCATGTCTGTAACATGTCTGTAACATGTATGTAACATGTCCTTAACATGTCAGTGGCATGTCTGTAACATGTCTGTAACATATTTGCAACATGTCTATAAAATGACAGAAACATGTCTGCAACATGCCTGTAACATGTCTGCAACATGCCTGTAACATGTCTGTAACATGTCTGTAACATGTCTGTAACATGCCTGTTACATGTCTGTAACTTGTCTGTAACATGTCTGTATCATGTCTGTAACATTCTGTAACATGTCTGTATCATGTCTGTAACATGTCTGTAACATGTCTGTAACATGTCTGTAACATGTCTGTAACATGTCTGTAACATGTCTGTAACATGTCTGTAACATGTCTGTAACATGTCTGTAACATGTCTGTAACATGTCTGTAACATGTCTGTAACATGTCTGTAACATGTCTGTAACATGTCTGTAACATGTCTGTAACATGTCTGTAACATGTCTGTAACATGTCTGTAACATGTCTGTAACATGTCTGTAACATGTCTGTAACATGTCTGCAACATCTCTGTTACATGTCTGTAACATGTTTTTAGCATGTCTGTAATATATCTGTAACATCTCTGTTACAAGTCTGTAACATGTCTTTAATATGTCTGTAACATGTCCTTAGCATGTCTGTAATATGTCTATAACATGTATGTTACATGTCCTTAACATGTCTGTAGCATGTCTGAAACATGTCTGTAACATGTCTTCATCATGTATGCAACATGTCTGTAACATATTTGTCACATGTCTATAAAATGTCAGTAACATGTCTGTAACATGCCTGTAACATGTCTGTAACACGTCTGTAACATGTCTGTAACATGTGTGCAACATGTCTGTTACATGTCTGTAACATGTTTTTAGCATGTCTGTAATATATCTGTAACATGTCTGTAACATGTCTGTAACATGTCTGTAACATGTCTGTAACATGTCTGTAACATGTCTGTTACATGTCTGTAACATGTCTGTAACATGTCTGTAACATGTCTGTAACATGTCTGTAACATGTCTGTAACATGTCTGTAACATGTCTGTAACATGTCTGTAACATGTCTGTAACATGTCTGTAACATGTCTGTAACATGTCTGTAACATGTCTGTAACATGTCTGTAACATGTCTGTAACATGTCTGTAACATGTCTGTAACATGTCTGTAACATGTCTGTAACATGTCTGTAACATGTCTGCAACATCTCTGTTACATGTCTGTAACATGTTTTTAGCATGTCTGTAATATATCTGTAACATCTCTGTTACAAGTCTGTAACATGTCTTTAATATGTCTGTAACATGTCCTTAGCATGTCTGTAATATGTCTATAACATGTATGTTACATGTCCTTAACATGTCTGTAGCATGTCTGTAACATGTCTGTAACATGTCTTCATCATGTATGCAACATGTCTGTAACATATTTGTCACATGTCTATAAAATGTCAGTAACATGTCTGCAACATGCCTGTAACATGTCTGTAACATGTCCTTAACATGTCTGTAACATGTCTGTAACATGTCTGTAACATGTCTGTAACATGTCTGTAACATGTCTGTAACATGTCTGTAACATGTCTGTAACATGTCTGTAACATGTCTGTAACATGTCTGTAACATGTCTGTAACATGTCTGCATCATGTATGCAACATGTCTGTAACATGTCTGTAACATGTCTGTAACATGTCTGTAACATGTCTGTAACATGTCTGTAACATGTCTGTAACATGTCTGTAACATGTCTGTAACATGTCTGTAACATGTCTGTAACATGTCTGTAACATGTCTGTAACATGTCTGTAACATGTCTGTAACATGTCTGTAACATGTCTGTAACATGTCTGTAACATGTCTGTAACATGTCTGTAACATGTCTGTAACATGTCTGTAACATGTCTGTAACATGTCTGCAACATGTCTGTAACATGTCTGTAACATGTCTGTAACATGTCTGTAACATGTCTGTAACATGTCTGTAACATGTCTGTAACATGTCTGTAACATGTCTGTAACATGTCTGTAACATGTCTGTAACATGTCTGTAACATGTCTGTAACATGTCTGTAACATGTCTGCAACATGTCTGTAACATGTCTGTAACATGTCTGTAACATGTCTGCATCATGTCTGTAACATGTCTGTAACATGTCTGTAACATGTCTGTAACATGTCTGTAACATGTCTGTAACATGTCTGTAACATGTCTGTAACATGTCTGTAACATGTCTGTAACATGTCTGTAACATGTCTGTAACATGTCTGTAACATGTCTGTAACATGTCTGTAACATGTCTGTAACATGTCTGTAACATGTCTGCATCATGTCTGTAACATGTCTGTAACATGTCTGTAACATGTCTGTAACATGTCTGTAACATGTCTGTAACATGTCTGCATCATGTATGCAACATGTCTGTAACATGTCTGTAACATGTCTGTAACATGTCTGTAACATGTCTGTAACATGTCTGTAACATGTCTGTAACATGTCTGTAACATGTCTGTAACATGTCTGTAACATGTCTGTAACATGTCTGTAACATGTCTGTAACATGTCTGTAACATGTCTGTAACATGTCTGTAACATGTCTGTAACATGTCTGTAACATGTCTGTAACATGTCTGTAACATGTCTGTAACATGTCTGTAACATGTCTGTAACATGTCTGTAACATGTCTGTAACATGTCTGTAACATGTCTGTAACATGTCTGTAACATGTCTGTAACATGTCTGTAAATGTCTGTAACATGTCTGTAACATGTCTGTAACATGTCTGTAACATGTCTGTAACATGTCTGTAACATGTCTGTAACATGTCTGTAACATGTCTGTAACATGTCTGTAACATGTCTGTATCATGTATGCAACATGTCTGTAACATGTCTGTAACATGTCTGTAACATGTCTGTAACATGTCTGTAACATGTCTGTAACATGTCTGTAACATGTCTGTATCATGTATGCAACATGTCTGTAACATGCCTGTTACATGTCTGTAACTTGTCTGTAACATGTCTGTAACATGTCTGTAACATGTCTGTAACATGTCTGCATCATGTATGCAACATGTCTGTAACATGTCTGTAACATGTCTGTAACATGTCTGTAACATGTCTGCAACATGTCTGTAACATGTCTGTAACATGTCTGCATCATGTATGCAACATGTCTGTAACATGTCTGTAACATGTCTGTAACATGTCTGTAACATGTCTGTAACATGTCTGTAACATGTCTGTAACATGTCTGCAACATGTCTGTAACATGCCTGTTACATGTCTGTAACTTGTCTGTAACAAGTCTGTAACATGTCTGTAACATGTCTGTAACATGTCTGTAACATGTCTGTAACATGTCTGCATCATGTATGCAACATGTCTGTAACATGTCTGTAACATGTCTGTAACATGTCTGTAACATGTCTGTAACATGTCTGAAACATGTCTGTAACATGTCTGTAACATGTCTGTAACATGTCTGCATCATGTATGTAACATGTCTGTAACATGTCTGTAACATGTCTGTAACATGTCTGTAACATGTCTGTAACATGTCTGTATCATGTATGCAACATGTCTGCAATATGTCTGTAACATGTCTGTAACATGTCTGTAACATGTCTGTAACATGTCTGTAACATGTCTGTATCATGTATGCAACATGTCTGTAACATGTCTGTAACATGTCTGTAACATGTCTGTAACATGTCTGTAACATGTCTGTAACATGTCTGTAACATGTCTGTAACATGTCTGTAACATGTCTGTAACATGTCTGCATCATGTATGCAACATGTCTGTAACATGTCTGTAACATGTCTGTAACATGTCTGTAACATGCCTGTAACATGTCTGTAACTTGTCTGTAACATGTCTGTAACATGTCTGTAACATGTCTGTAACATGTCTGTAACATGTCTGTAACATGTCTGTAACATGTCTGTAACATGTCTGTAACATGTCTGTAACATGTCTGTAACATGTCTGTAACATGTCTGTAACATGTCTGTAACATGTCTGTAACATGTCTGTAACATGCCTGTAACATGTCTGCATCATGTATGCAACATGTCTGCAATATTTCTGTAGCATGTCTGAAACATGTCTGTAACATGTCTTCATCATGTATGCAACATGTCTGTAACATATTTGTCACATGTCTATAAAATGTCAGTAACATGTCTGCAACATGACTGAAACATGTCTGTAACATGTCCTTAACATGTCTGTAACATGTCTGTAATATGTTTGTAACATGTCTGTAACATGTCTGTAACATGTCTGTAAAATGTCTTTAACATGTCCTTATCATGTCTGTTACATGTCTGTAATATGTTTGTAACATGTCTGTAACATGTCTGTAACATGTCTGTAACATGTCCTTAGCATGTCTGTAACATGTCTGTAACATGTCTGTTACATGTCTTTAACATGTCTGTAACATGTCTGTAACATGTCTGTAACATGTCTGCATCATGTATGCAACATGTCTGTAACATGTTTGTAACATGTCTGTAACATGTCTGTAACATGTCTGCAACATGTCTGTAACATGTCTGTAACATGTCCTTAACATGTCTGTAACATGTCTGTAACATGTCTGTAACATGTCTGTAACATGTCTGTAACATGTCTGTAACATGTCTGTAACATGTCTGTAACATGTCTGTAACATGTCTGTAACATGTCTGTAACATGTCTGTAACATGTCTGTAACATGTCTGTAACATGTCTGTAACATGTCTGTAACATGTCTGTAACATGTCTGTAACATGTCTGTAACATGTCTGTAACATGTCTGTAACATGTCTGTAACATGTCTGTAACATGTCTGTAACATGTCTGTAACATGTCTGTAACATGTCTGTAACATGTCTGTAACATGTCTGTAACATGTCTGTAACATGTCTGTAACATGTCTGTAACATGTCTGTAACATGTCTGTAACATGTCTGTAACATGTCTGTAACATGTCTGTAACATGTCTGTAACATGTCTGTAACATGTCTGTAACATGTCTGTAACATGTCTGTAACATGTCTGTAACATGTCTGCAACATGTCTGTAACATGTCTGTAACATGTCTGTAACATGTCTGTAACATGTCTGTAACATGTCTGTAACATGTCTGTAACATGTCTGTAACATGTCTGTAACATGTCTGTAACATGTCTGTAACATGTCTGTAACATGTCTGTAACATGTCTGTATCATGTATGCAACATGTCTGTAACATGTCTGCATCATGTATGCAACATGTCTGTAACATGTCTGTAACATGTCTGTAACATGTCTGTAACATGTCTGTAACATGTCTGTAACATGTCTGTAACATGTCTGTAACATGTCTGTAACATGTCTGTAACATGTCTGTAACATGTCTGTAACATGTCTGTAACATGTCTGTAACATGTCTGTAACATGTCTGCATCATGTCTGTAACATGTCTGTAACATGTCTGTAACATGTCTGTAACATGTCTGCATCATGTATGCAACATGTCTGTAACATGTCTGTAACATGTCTGTAACATGTCTGTAACATGTCTGTAACATGTCTGTAACATGTCTGTAACATGTCTGTATCATGTATGCAACATGTCTGTAACATGCCTGTTACATGTCTGTAACATGTCTGTAACATGTCTGTAACATGTCTGTAACATGTCTGTAACATGTCTGTAACATGTCTGCATCATGTATGCAACATGTCTGTAACATGTCTGTAACATGTCTGTAACATGTCTGTAACATGTCTGCAACATGTCTGTAACATGTCTGTAACATGTCTGCATCATGTATGCAACATGTCAGTAACATGTCTGTAACATGTCTGAAACATATCTGTAACATGTCTGTAACATGTCTGTAACATGTCTGTATCATGTATGCAACATGTCTGTAACATGCCTGTTACATGTCTGTAACTTGTCTGTAACAACTCTGTAACATGTCTGTAACATGTCTGTCACATGTCTGTAACATGTCTGTAACATGTCTGCATCATGTATGCAACATGTCTGTAACATGTCTGTAACATGTCTGTAACATGTCTGTAACATGTCTGTAACATGTCTGCATCATGTCTGTAACATGTCTGTAACATGTCTGTAACATGTCTGCATCATGTCTATGCAACATGTCTGTAACATGTCTGTAACATGTCTGAAACATGTCTGTAACATGTCTGTAACATGTCTGTATCATGTATGCAACATGTCTGCAACATGTCTGTAACATGTCTGTAACATGTCTGAAACATGTCTGTAACATGTCTGTAACATGTCTGTATCATGTATGCAACATGTCTGCAATATTTCTGTAACATGTTTTTAACATGTCTTTAACATTTCTGAAACATGTCTGAAACATGTCTGAAACATATCTGTAACATGTCTGTAACATGTCTGTAACATGTCTGCATCATGTATGCAACATGTCTGTAACATGTCTGTAACATGTCTGTAACATGTCTGTAACATGCCTGTAACATGTCTGTAACTTGTCTGTAACATGTCTGTAACATGTCTGTAACATGTCTGTAACATGTCTGTAACATGTCTGTAACATGTCTGTAACATGTCTGTAACATGTCTGTAACATGTCTGTAACATGTCTGTAACATGTCTGTAACATGTCTGTAACATGTCTGTAACATGTCTGTAACATGTCTGTAACATGTCTGTAACATGCCTGTAACATGTCTGCATCATGTATGCAACATGTCTGCAATATTTCTGTAGCATGTCTGAAACATGTCTGTAACATGTCTTCATCATGTATGCAACATGTCTGTAACATATTTGTCACATGTCTATAAAATGTCAGTAACATGTCTGCAACATGTCTGAAACATGTCTGTAACATGTCTGTAACATGTCTGTAACATGTCTGTAATATATTTGTAATATATTTGTAATATGTCTGTAACATGTCTGTAACATGTCTGTAACATGTCCTTATCATGTCTGTTACATGTCTGTAATATGTCTGTAACATGTCTGTAACATGTCTGTAACATGTTTGTAACATGTTTGTAACATGTCTGTAACAAGCCTGTAACATGTCTGTAACACGTCTGTAACATGTCTGTAACATGTCTGTAACATGTCTGTAACATGTCTGTTACATGTCTGTAACATGTTTTTAGCATGTCTGTAACATGTCTGTAACATGTCTGTAACATGTCTGTAACATGTCTGTATCATGTATGCAACATGTCTGTAACATGTCTGTAACATGTCTGTAACATGTCTGTAACATGTCTGCAACATGTCTGTAACATGTCTGTAACATGTCTGCATCATGTATGTAACATGTCTGTAACATGTCTGTAACATGTCTGTAACATGTCTGTAACATGTCTGTAACATGTCTGTAACATGTCTGTAACATGTCTGTAACATGTCTGTAACATGTCTGTAACATGTCTGTATCATGTATGCAACATGTCTGTAACATGCCTGTTACATGTCTGTAACTTGTCCGTAACAACTCTGTAACATGTCTGTAACATGTCTGAAACATATCTGTAACATGTCTGTAACATGTCTGTATCATCTATGCAACATGTCTGCAATATTTCTGTAACATGTTTTTAACATGTCTGTAACATGTCTGTAACATGTCTGCATCATGTCTGTAACATGTCTGTAACATGTCTGTAACATGTCTGCATCATGTATGTAACATGTCTGTAACATGTCTGTAACATGTCTGAAACATGTCTGTAACATGTCTGTAACATGTCTGTATCATGTATGCAACATGTCTGCAATATGTCTGTAACATGTCTGTAACATGTCTGAAACATATCTGTAACATGTCTGTAACATGTCTGTATCATCTATGCAACATGTCTGCAATATTTCTGTAACATGTTTTTAACATGTCCTTAACATTTCTGAAACATGTCTGAAACATGTCTGAAACATATCTGTAACATGTCTGTAACATGTCTGTAACATGTCTGCATCATGTATGCAACATGTCTGTAACATGTCTGTAACATGTCTGTAACATGTCTGTAACATGCCTGTAACATGTCTGTAACTTGTCTGTAACATGTCTGTAACATGTCTGTAACATGTCTGTAACATGTCTGTAACATGTCTGTAACATGTCTGTAACATGTCTGTAACATGTCTGTAACATGTCTGTAACATGTCTGTAACATGTCTGTAACATGTCTGTAACATGTCTGTAACATGTCTGTAACATGTCTGTAACATGCCTGTAACATGTCTGCATCATGTATGCAACATGTCTGCAATATTTCTGTAGCATGTCTGAAACATGTCTGTAACATGTCTTCATCATGTATGCAACATGTCTGTAACATATTTGTCACATGTCTATAAAATGTCAGTAACATGTCTGCAACATGACTGAAACATGTCTGTAACATGTCCTTAACATGTCTGTAACATGTCTGTAATATATTTGTAATATATTTGTAATATCTCTGTAACATGTCTGTAAAATGTCTGAAACATGTCTTTAACATGTCCTTATCATGTCTGTTACATGTCTGTAATATATTTGTAATATCTCTGTAACATGTCTGTAACATGGGTGTAACATGTTTGTAACATGTCTGTAACAAGCCTGTAACATGTCTGTAACACATCTGTAACATGTCTGTAACATGTGTGCAACATCTCTGTTACATGTCTGTAACATGTTTTTAGCATGTCTGTAATATATCTGTAACATGTCTGTAACATGTCTGTAACATGTCTGCATCATGTATGCAACATGTCTGTAACATGTCTGTAACATGTCTGTAACATGTCTGTAACATGCCTGTTACATGTCTGTAACATGTTTTTAGCATGTCTGTAATATATCTGTAACATCTCTGTTACAAGTCTGTAACATGTCTTTAATATGTCTGTAACATGTCATTAGCATGTCTGTAATATGTCTATAACATGTATGTTACATGTCCTTAACATGTCTGTAGCATGTCTGAAACATGTCTGTAACATGTCTTCATCATGTATGCAACATGTCTGTAACATGTCTGTAACATGTCTGTCACATGTCAATAAAATGTCAGTAACATGTCTGTAACATGCCTGTAACATGTCTGTAACATGTCTGTAACATGTCTGTAACATGTCTGTAACATGTCTGTAACATGTCTGTAACATGTCTGTAACATGTCTGTATCATGTATGCAACATGTCTGTAACATGTCTGTAACATGTCTGTAACATGTCTGTAACATGTCTGTAACATGTCTGTAACATGTCTGTAACATGTCTGTAACATGTCTGTAACATGTCTGTAACATGTCTGTAACATGTCTGTAACATGTCTGTAACATGTCTGTAACATGTCTGTAACATGTCTGTAACATGTCTGTAACATGTCTGTAACATGTCTGTAACATGTCTGTAACATGTCTGTAACATGTCTGTAACATGTCTGCAACATGTCTGTAACATGTCTGTAACATGTCTGTAACATGTCTGTAACATGTCTGTAACATGTCTGTAACATGTCTGTAACATGTCTGTAACATGTCTGTAACATGTCTGTAACATGTCTGTAACATGTCTGTAACATCTAACATGTCTGTAACATGTCTGTAACATGTCTGTAACATGTCTGTAACATGTCTGTAACATGTCTGTAACATGTCTGTAACATGTCTGTAACATGTCTGTAACATGTCTGTAACATGTCTGTAACATGTCTGTAACATGTCTGTAACATGTCTGTAACATGTCTGTAACATGTCTGTAACATGTCTGTAACATGTCTGTAACATGTCTGTAACATGTCTGTAACATGTCTGTAACATGTCTGTAACATGTCTGTAACATGTCTGTAACATGTCTGTAACATGTCTGTAACATGTCTGTAACATGTCTGTAACATGTCTGTAACATGTCTGTAACATGTCTGTAACATGTCTGTAACATGTCTGTAACATGTCTGTAACATGTCTGTAACATGTCTGTAACATGTCTGTAACATGTCTGCAACATGTCTGTAATATGTCTGTAACATGTCTGTAACATGTCTGTAACATATGTCTGTAACATGTCTGTAACATGTCTGTAACATGTCTGTAACATGTCTGTAACATGTCTGTAACATGTCTGTAACATGTCTGTAACATGTCTGTAACATGTCTGTAACATGTCTGTAACATGTCTGTAACATGTCTGTAACATGTCTGTAACATGTCTGTAACATGTCTGTAACATGTCCTTAACATGTCTGTAACATGTCTGTAACATGTCTGTAACATGTCTGTAACATGTCTGTAACATGTCTGTAACATGTCTGTAACATGTCTGTAACATGTCTGTAACATGTCTGTAACATGTCATGTAAATGTCTAACATGTCTGTAACATGTCTGTAACATGTCTGTTACATGTCTGTAACATGTCTGTAATATGTCTGTAACATGTCTTTAGCATGTCTGTAATATGTCTGTAACATGTATGTTACATGTCCGTAACATGTCTGTAACATGTCTGTAACATGTCTGTAACATGTCTTCATCATGTATGCAACATGTCTGTAACATGTTTGTAACATGTCTATAAAATGTCTGTAACATGTCTGTAACATGTCTGTAACATGTCTGTAACATGTCTGTAACATGTCTGTAACATGTCTGTATCATGTATGCAACATGTCTGTAACATGTCTGTAACATGTCTGTAACATGTCTGTAACATGTCTGTATCATGTCTGTAACATGTCTGTAACATGTCTGTAACATGTCTGTAACATGTCTGTAACATGTCTGTAACATGTCTGTAACATGTCTGTAACATGTCTGTAACATGTCTGTAACATGTCTGTAACATGTCTGTAACATGTCTGTAACATGTCTGTAACATGTCTGTAACATGTCTGTAACATGTCTGCAACATGTCTGTAACATGTCTGTAACATGTCTGTAACATGTCTGTAACATGTCTGTAACATGTCTGTAACATGTCTGTAACATGTCTGTAACATGTCTGTAACATGTCTGTAACATGTCTGTAACATGTCTGTAACATGTCTGTAACATGTCTGTAACATGTCTGTAACATGTCTGTAACATGTCTGTAACATGTCTGTAACATGTCTGTAACATGTCTGTAACATGTCTGTAACATGTCTGTAACATGTCTGTAACATGTCTGTAACATGTCTGTAACATGTCTGTAACATGTCTGTAACATGTCTGTAACATGTCTGTAACATGTCTGTAACATGTCTGTAACATGTCTGTAACATGTCTGTAACATGTCTGTAACATGTCTGTAACATGTCTGTAACATGTCTGTAACATGTCTGTAACATGTCTGTAACATGTCTGTAACATGTCTGTAACATGTCTGTAACATGTCTGTAACATGTCTGTAACATGTCTGTAACATGTCTGTAACATGTCTGTAACATGTCTGTAACATGTCTGCAACATGTCTGTAACATGTCTGTAACATGTCTGTAACATGTCTGTAACATGTCTGTAACATGTCTGTAACATGTCTGTAACATGTCTGTAACATGTCTGTAACATGTCTGTAACATGTCTGTAACATGTCTGTAACATGTCTGTAACATGTCTGTAACATGTCTGTAACATGTCTGTAACATGTCTGTAACATGTCTGTAACATGTCTGTAACATGTCTGTAACATGTCTGTAACATGTCTGTAACATGTCTGTAACATGTCTGTAACATGTCTGTAACATGTCTGTAACATGTCTGTAACATGTCTGTAACATGTCTGTAACATGTCTGTAACATGTCTGTAACATGTCTGTAACATGTCTGTAACATGTCTGTAACATGTCTGTAACATGTCTGTAACATGTCTGTAACATGTCTGTAACATGTCTGTAACATGTCTGTAACATGTCTGTAACATGTCTGTATCATGTCTGTAACATGTCTGTAACATGTCTGTAACATGTCTGTAACATGTCTGTAACATGTCTGTAACATGTCTGTAACATGTCTGTAACATGTCTGTAACATGTCTGTAACATGTCTGTAACATGTCTGTAACATGTCTGTAACATGTCTGTAACATGTCTGTAACATGTCTGTAACATGTCTGTAACATGTCTGTAACATGTCTGTAACATGTCTGTAACATGTCTGTAACATGTCTGTAACATGTCTGTAACATGTCTGTAACATGTCTGTAACATGTCTGTAACATGTCTGTAACATGTCTGTAACATGTCTGTAACATGTCTGTAACATGTCTGTAACATGCCTGTTACATGTCTGTAACTTGTCTGTAACATGTCTGTAACATGTCTGTAACATGTCTGTAACATGTCTGTAACATGTCTGTAACATGTCTGTAACATGTCTGTAACATGTCTGTAACATGTCTGTAACATGTCTGTAACATGTCTGTAACATGTCTGTAACATGTCTGTAACATGTCTGTAACATGTCTGTAACATGTCTGTAACATGTCTGTAACATGTCTGTAACATGTCTGTAACATGTCTGTAACATGTCTGTAACATGTCTGTAACATGTCTGTAACATGTCTGTAACATGTCTGTAACATGTCTGTAACATGTCTGTAACATGTCTGTAACATGTCTGTAACATGTCTGTAACATGTCTGTAACATGTCTGTAACATGTCTGTAACATGTCTGTAACATGTCTGTAACATGTCTGTAACATGTCTGTAACATGTCTGTAACATGTCTGTAACATGTCTGTAACATGTCTGTAACATGTCTGTAACATGTCTGTAACATGTCTGTAACATGTCTGTAACATGTCTGTAACATGTCTGTAACATGTCTGTATCATGTCTGTAACATGTCTGTAACATGTCTGTAACATGTCTGTAACATGTCTGTAACATGTCATGTATGTAACATGTCTGTAACATGTCTGTAACATGTCTGTAACATGTCTGTAACATGTCTGTAACATGTCTGTAACATGTCTGTAACATGTCTGTAACATGTCTGTAACATGTCTGTAACATGTCTGTAACATGTCTGTAACATGTCTGTAACATGTCTGCAACATGTCTGTAACATGTCTGTAACATGTCTGTAACATGTCTGTAACATGTCTGTAACATGTCTGTAACATGTCTGTAACATGTCTGTAACATGTCTGTAACATGTCTGTAACATGTCTGTAACATGTCTGCAACATGTCTGTAACATGTCTGTAACATGTCTGTAACATGTCTGTAACATGTCTGTAACATGTCTGTAACATGTCTGTAACATGTCTGTAACATGTCTGTAACATGTCTGTAACATGTCTGTAACATGTCTGTAACATGTCTGTAACATGTCTGTAACATGTCTGTAACATGTCTGTAACATGTCTGTAACATGTCTGTAACATGTCTGTAAATGTCTGTAACATGTCTGTAACATGTCAGTAACATTTCTGAATCATGTCTGTAACATTTCTTTAAAATGTCTGCAACATGTCTGTAACATGTCAATAACATGTTTGTAACATGTCTGTAACATGTCTGTATCATAACTTTAACATGTTTGTAACATGTCCTTAACCGGTCTGTAACATGTCTGTAACATGTCTGTAACATGTCTGTAACATGTCTGTAACATGTCTGTAACATGTCTGTAACATGTCTGTATCATGTCTGTAACATGTCTGTAACATGTCTGTAACATGTCTGTAACATGTCTGTAACATGTCTGTAACATGTCTGTAACATGTCTGTAACATGTCTGTAACATGTCTGCAACATGTCTGTAACATGTCTGTAACATGTCTGTAACATGTCTGTAACATGTCTGTAACATATCTGTAACATGTCTGTAACATGTCTGTAACATGTCTGTAACATGTCTGTAACATGTCTGTAACATGTCTGTAACATGTCTGTAACATGTCTGTAACATGTCTGTAACATGTCTGTAACATGTCTGTAACATGTCTGTAACATGTCTGTAACATGTCTGTAACATGTCTGTAACATGTCTGTAACATGTCTGTAACATGTCTGTAAACATGTCTGTAACATGTCTGTAACATGTCTGTAACATGTCTGTAACATGTCTGTAACATGTCTGTAACATGTCTGTAACATGTCTGTAACATGTCTGTAACATGTCTGTAACATGTCTGTAACATGTCTGTAACATGTCTGTAACATGTCTGTAACATGTCTGTAACATGTCTGTAACATGTCTGTAACATGTCTGTAACATGTCTGTAACATGTCTGTAACATGTCTGTAACATGTCTGTAACATGTCTGTAACATGTCTGTAACATGTCTGTAACATGTCTGCATCATGTCTGCAACATGTCTGTAACATGTCTGTAACATGTCTGTAACATGTCTGTAACATGTCTGTAACATGTCTGTAACATGTCTGTAACATGTCTGTAACATGTCTGTAACATGTCTGTAACATGTCTGTAACATGTCTGTTGAACATGTCTGTAACATGTCTGTAACATGTCTGTAACATGTCTGTAACATGTCTGTAACATGTCTGTAACATGTCTGTAACATGTCTGTAACATGTCTGTAACATGTCTGTAACATGTCTGTAACATGTCTGTAACATGTCTGTAACATGTCTGTAACATGTCTGTAACATGTCTGTAACATGTCTGTAACATGTCTGTAACATGTCTGCATCATGTCTGTAACATGTCTGTAACATGTCTGTAACATGTCTGTATCATGTATGCAACATGTCTGTAACATGTCTGTAACATGTCTGTATCATGTCTGCAACATGTCTGTAACATGTCTGTAACATGTCTGTAACATGTCTGTAACATGTCTGTAACATGTCTGTAACATGTCTGTAACATGTCTGTAACATGTCTGCAACATGTCTGTAACATGTCTGTAACATGTCTGTAACATGTCTGTAACATGTCTGTAACATGTCTGTAACATGTCTGTAACATGTCTGTAACATGTCTGTAACATGTCTGTAACATGTCTGTAACATGTCTGTAACATGTCTGTAACATGTCTGTAACATGTCTGTAACATGTCTGTAACATGTCTGTAACATGTCTGTAACATGTCTGTAACATGTCTGTAACATGTCTGTAACATGTCTGTAACATGTCTGTAACATACCTGTAACATGTCTGTAACATGTCTGTGTCATGTCTGTAACATGTCTGTAACATGTCTGTAACATGTCTGTAAAATGTCTGTAACATGTCTGTAACATGTCTGTAACATGTCTGAAACATGTCTGTAAATGTCTGTAAAATGTCTGTGACATGTCTGTAACATGTCTGTAACATGTCTGTAACATGTCTGTAACATGTCTGTAACATGTCTGTAACATGTCTGTAACATGTCTGTAACATGTCTGTAACATGTCTGTAACATGTCTGTAACATGTCTGTAACATGTCTGTAACATGTCTGTAACATGTCTGTAACATGCCTGTAACATGTCTGTAACATGTCTGTAACATGTCTGTAACATGTCTGTAACATGTCTGTAACATGTCTGTAACATGTCTGTAACATGTCTGTAACATGTCTGTAACATGTCTGTAACATGTCTGTAACATGTCTGTAACATGTCTGTAACATGTCTGTAACATGTCTGTAACATGTCTGTAACATGTCTGTAACATGTCTGTAACATGCCTGTAACATGACTGTAACATGTCTGTAACATGTCTGTAACATGTCTGTAACATGTCTGTAACATGTCTGTAACATGTCTGCAACATGTCTGTAACATGTCTGTAACATGTCTGTAACATGTCTGTAACATGTCTGTAACATGTCTGTAACATGTCTGTAACATGTCTGTAACATGTCTGTATCATGTCTGTAACATGTCTGTAACATGCCTGTAACATGTCTGTAACATGTCTGTAACATGTCTGTAACATGTCTGTAACATGTCTGTAACATGTCTGTAACATGTCTGTAACATGTCTGCAACATGTCTGTAACATGTCTGTAACATGTCTGTAACATGTCTGTAACATGTCTGTAACATGTCTGTAACATGCCTGTAACATGTCTGTAACATGTCTGTAACATGTCTGTAACATGTCTGTATCATGTCTGTAACATGTCTGTAACATGTCTGTAACATGTCTGTAACATGTCTGTAACATGTCTGTAACATGTCTGTAACATGTCTGTAACATGTCTGTAACATGTCTGTAACATGTCTGTAACATGTCTGTAACATGTCTGTAACATGTCTGTAACATGTCTGTAACATGTCTGTAACATGTCTGTAACATGTCTGTAACATGTCTGTAACATGTCTGCATCATGTATGCAACATGTCTGTAACATGCCTGTAACATGTCTGTAACATGTCTGTAACATGTCTGTAACATGTCTGTAACATGTCTGTAACATGTCTGTAACATGTCTGCATCATGTCTGTAACATGTCTGTAACATGTCTGTAACATGTCTGTAACATGTCTGTAACATGTCTGTAACATGTCTGTAACATGTCTGTAACATGTCTGTAACATGTCTGTAACATGTCTGTAACATGTCTGTAACATGTCTGTAACATGTATGCAACATGTCTGCAACATGTCTGTAACATGTCTGTAACATGTCTGTAACATGTCTGTAACATGTCTGTAACATGTCTGTAACATGTCTGTAACATGTCTGTAACATGTCTGTAACATGTCTGTAACATGTCTGTAACATGTCTGTAACATGTCTGTAACATGTCTGTAACATGTCTGTAACATGTCTGTAACATGTCTGTAACATGTCTGTAACATGTCTGTAACATGCCTGTTAACATGTCTGTAACTTGTCTGTAACATGTCTGTAACATGTCTGTAACATGTCTGTAACATGTCTGTAACATGTCTGTAACATGTCTGTAACATGTCTGTAACATGTCTGTAACATGTCTGTAACATGTCTGTAACATGTCTGTAACATGTCTGTAACATGTCTGTAACATGTCTGTAACATGTCTGTAACATGTCTGTAACATGTCTGTAACATGTCTGTAACATGTCTGTAACATGTCTGCAACATGTCTGTAACATGTCTGTAGCATGTCTGTAACATGTCTGTAACATGTCTGTAACATGTCTGTAACATGTCTGTAACATGTCTGTAACATGTCTGTAACATGTCTGTAACATGTCTGTAACATGTCTGTAACATGTCTGTAACATGTCTGTAACATGCCTGTTACATGTCTGTAACATGTCTGTAACATGTCTGTAACTTGTCTGTAACATGTCTGTAACATGTCTGTAACATGTCTGTAACATGTCTGTAACATGTCTGCATCATGTATGCAACATGTCTGTAACATGTCTGAAATATGTCTGTAACATGTCTGTAACATGTCTGTTACATGTCTGTAACTTGTCTGTAACATGTCTGTAACATGTCTGTAACATGTCTGTAACATGTCTGTAACATGTCTGTAACATGTCTGTAACATGTCTGTAACATGTCTGTAACATGTCTGTAACATGTCTGTAACATGTCTGTAACATGTCTGTAACATGTCTGTAACATGCCTGTAACATGTCTGTAACATGTCTGCATCATGTCTGTAACATGTCTGTAACATGTCTGTAACATGTCTGTATCATGTCTGCAACATGTCTGTAACATGTCTGTAACATGTCTGTAACATGTCTGAAACATATCTGTAACATGTCTGTAACATGTCTGTAACATGTCTGTAACATGTCTGTAACATGTCTGCAACATGTCTGCAACATGTCTGTAACATGTCTGTAACATGTCTGTAACATGTCTGTAACATGTCTGTAACATGTCTGTAACATGTCTGTAACATGTCTGCATCATGTATGCAACATGTCTGTAACATGTCTGTAACATGTCTGTAACATGTCTGTAACATGTCTGTAACATGTCTGTAACATGTCTGTAATATGTCTGTAACATGTCTGTAACATGTCTGTAACATGTCTGTAACATGTCTGTAACATGTCTGTAACATGTCTGCAACATGTCTGTAACATGTCTGTAACATGTTTGTAACATGTCTGTAACATGTCTGTAACATGTCTGTAACATGTCTGAAACATGTCTGTAACATGTCTGTAACATGTCTGTAACATGTCTGTAACATGTCTGCAACATGTCTGTAACATGTCTGTAACATGTCTGTAACATGTCTGTAACATGTCTGTAACATGTCTGTAACATGCCTGTTACATGTCTGTAACTTGTCTGTAACATGTCTGTAACATGTCTGTAACATGTCTGTAACATGTCTGTAACATGTCTGTAACATGTCTGTAACATGTCTGTAACATGTCTGTAACATGTCTGTAACATGTCTGTAACATGTCTGTAACATGTCTGTAACATGTCTGTAACATGTCTGTAACATGTCTGTATCATGTCTGTAACATGTCTGTAACATGCCTGTAACATGTCTGCATCATGTATGCAACATGTCTGCAATATTTCTGTAGCATGTCTTTAACATGTCTGTAAAATGTCTGTAACATGTCTGTAAAATGTCTGTAACATGTCTGTAACATGCCTGTTACATGTCTGTAACTTGTCTGTAACATGTCTGTAACATGTCTGTAACATGTCTGTAACATGTCTGTAACATGCCTGTAACATGTCTGTAACATGTCTGCATCATGTCTGTAACATGTCTGTAACATGTCTGTAACATGTCTGTAACTTGTCTGTAACATGTCTGTAACATGTCTGTAACATGTCTGAAACATGTCTGTAACATGTCTGTAACATGTCTGTAACATGTCTGTAACATGTCTGTAACATGTCTGTAACATGTCTGTAACATGTCTGTAACATGTCTGTAACATGTCTGTAACATGTCTGTAACATGCCTGTAACATGTCTGTAACATGTCTGCATCATGTCTGTAACATGTCTGCATCATGTATGCAACATGTCTGTAACTTGTCTGTAACATGTCGGTAACATGTCTGTAACATGTCTGAAACATGTCTGTAACATGTCTGTAACATGCCTGTTACATGTCTGTAACTTGTCTGTAACATGTCTGTAACATGTCTGTAACATGTCTGTAACATGTCTGTAACATGTCTGTAACATGTCTGCATCATGTATGCAACATGTCTGTAACATGCCTATTACATGTCTGTAACTTGTCTGTAACAACTCTGTAACTTGTCTGTAACATGTGTGTCACATGTCTGCATCATGTATGCAACATGTCTGTAACATGCCTGTAACATGTCAGTAACATGTCTGTAACATGTCTGAAACATATCTGTAACATGTCTGTAATATGTCTGTAACATGTCTGTATCATCTATGCAACATGTCTGTAACATGTCTGTAACATGTCTGCATCATGTATGCAACATGTCTGTAACATGTCTGTAACATGTTTTTAACATGTCTGTAACATGTCTGAAACATGTCTGAAACATGTCTGAAACATATCTGTAACATGTCTGTAACATGTCTGTAACATGTCTGTAACATGTCTGCAACATGTCTGTAACATGTCTGTAACATGTCTGTAACATGTCTGTAACATGTCTGTAACATGTCTGTAACATGTCTGTAACATGCCTGTTACATGTCTGTAACTTGTCTGTAACATGTCTGTAACATGTCTGTAACATGTCTGTAACATGTCTGTAACATGTCTGTAACATGTCTGTAACATGTCTGTAACATGTCTGTAACATGTCTGTAACATGTCTGTTACATGTCTGTATCATGTCTGTAACATGTCTGTAACATGTCTGTATCATGTCTGTAACATGTCTGTAACATGCCTGTAACATGTCTGCATCATGTATGCAACATGTCTGCAATATTTCTGTAGCATGTCTTTAACATGTCTGTAAAATGTCTGTAACATGTCTGTAACATGTCTGTAACATGTCTGTAACATGTCTGTTACATGTCTGTAACTTGTCTGTAACATGTCTGTAACATGTCTGTAACATGTCTGTAACATGTCTGTAACATGTCTGTAACATGTCTGTAACATGTCTGTAACATGTCTGTAACATGTCTGCATCATGTATGCAACATGTCTGTAACATGTCTGTAACATGTCTGTAACATGTCTGTAACATGTCTGTAACATGTCTGTAACATGTCTGTAACATGCCTGTTACATGTCTGTAACTTGTCTGTAACATGTCTGTAACATGTCTGTAACATGTCTGTAACATGTCTGTAACATGTCTGTAACATGTCTGTAACATGTCTGTAACATGTCTGTAACATGTCTGCATCATGTATGCAACATGTCTGTAACATGTCTGTAACATGTCTGAAACATGTCTGTAACATGTCTGTAACATGTCTGTAACATGTCTGTAACATGTCTGTAACATGTCTGCATCATGTATGCAACATGTCTGTAACATGCCTGTTACATGTCTGTAACTTGTCTGTAACAACTCTGTAACTTGTCTGTAACATGTGTGTCACATGTCTGCACCATGTATGCAACATGTCTGTAACATGCCTGTAACATGTCAGTAACATGTCTGTAACATGTCTGAAACATATCTGTAACATGTCTGTAATATGTCTGTAACATGTCTGTATCATGTATGCAACATGTCTGTAACATGTCTGTAACATGTCTGTAACATGTCTGTAACATGTCTGAAACATGTCTGTAACATGTCTGTAACATGTCTGTAACATGTCTGAAACATGTCTGAAACATGTCTGTAACATGTCTGTAACATGTCTGTAACATGTCTGTAACATGTCTGTATCATGTCTGCAACATGTCTGTAACATGTCTGTAACATGTCTGTAACATGTCTGTAACATGTCTGTAACATGTCTGTAACATGTCTGTTACATGTCTGTAACATGTCTGTAACATGTCTGTAACATGTCTGTAACATGTCTGTAACATGTCTGTAACATGCCTGTAACATGTCTGCATCATGTATGCAACATGTCTGCAATATGTCTGTAACATGTCTGTAACATGTCTGTAAAATGTCTGTAACATGTCTGTAACATGTCTGTAACATGTCTGTAACATGTCTGTAACATGTCTGTAACATGTCTGTAACATGTCTGTAACATGTCTGTAACATGTCTGTAACATGTCTGTAACATGTCTGTAACATGTCTGTAACATGTCTGTAACATGTCTGCATCATGTATGCAACATGTCTGCAATATTTCTGTAACATGTCTTTAACATGTCTGTAACATGTCTGTAACATGTCTGTAACATGTCTGTAACATGTCTGTAACATGTCTGTAACATGTCTGTAACATGCCTGTTACATGTCTGTAACATGTCTGTAACATGTCTGTAACATGTCTGTAACATGTCTGTAACATGTCTGTAACATGTCTGTAACATGTCTGTAACATGTCTGTAACATGTCTGTAACATGTCTGTAACATGTCTGTAACATGTCTGTAACATGTCTGTAACATGTCTGTAACATGCCTGTTACATGTCTGTAACTTGTCTGTAACATGTCTGTAACATGTCTGTAACATGTCTGTAACATGTCTGTAACATGTCTGTAACATGTCTGTAACATGTCTGTAACATGTCTGTAACATGTCTGTAACATGTCTGTAACATGTCTGTAACATGTCTGTATCATGTCTGTAACATGTCTGTAACATGTCTGTATCATGTCTGTAACATGTCTGTAACATGCCTGTAACATGTCTGCATCATGTATGTAACATGTCTGCAATATGTCTGTAGCATGTCTGTAACATGTCTGTAACATGTCTGTAACATGTCTGTAACATGTCTGTAACATGTCTGTAACATGTCTGTAACATGTCTGTAACATGTCTGTAACATGTCTGTATCATGTCTGTAACATGCCTGTTACATGTCTGTAACATGTCTGTAACATGTCTGTAACATGCCTGTAACATGTCTGTAACATGTCTGTAACATGTCTGCAACATGTCTGTAACATGTCTGTAACATGTCTGTAACATGTCTGTAACATGTCTGTAACATGTCTGTAACATGTCTGTAACATGTCTGTAACATGTCTGTAACATGTCTGTAACATGTCTGTAACATGTCTGTAACATGTCTGTATCATGTCTGTAACATGTCTGTAACATGTCTGTAACATGTCTGTAACATGTCTGTAACATGCCTGTAACATGTCTGTAATCATGTCTGCAACATGTCTGTAATATGTCTGTAACATGTCTGTAACATGTCTGTAACATGTCTGTAACATGTCTGTAACATGTCTGTAACATGTCTGTAACATGTCTGTAACATGTCTGTAACATCTCTGTAACATGTTTTTAGCATGTCTGTAAAATATATCTGTAACATCTCTGTTACATGTCTGTAACATGTCTTTAGCATGTCTGTAACATGTCCTTAGCATGTCTGTAACATGCCTGTTACATGTCTGTAACATGTCTGTAACATGTCTGCAACATGCCTGTTACATGTCTGTAACTTGTCTGTAACATGTCTGCAACATCTCTGTTACATGTCTGTAACATGTTTTTAGCATGTCTGTAATATATCTGTAACATGTCTGTTACATGTCTGTAACATGTCTTTAACATGTCTGTAACATGTCTGTAACATGTCTGTAACATGTCTGTAACATGTCTGTAACATGTCTGTAACATGTCTGTAACATGTCTGTAACATGTCTGTAACATGTCTGTAACATGCCTGTAACATGTCTGTAACATGTCTGTAACATGTCTGTAACATGTCTGTAACATGTCTGTAACATGTCTGTAACATGTCTGTAACATATCTGTAACATGTCTGTAACATGTCTGTAACATGTCTGTAACATGTCTGTAACATGTCTGTAACATGTCTGTAACATGTCTGTAACATGTCTGTAACATGTCTGTAACATGTCTGTAACATGTCTGCAACATCTCTGTTACATGTCTGTAACATGTTTTTAGCATGTCTGTAATATATCTGTAACATCTCTGTTACAAGTCTGTAACATGTCTTTAATATGTCTGTAACATGTCTGTAACATGTCTGTAACATGTCTGTAACATGTCTGTAACATGTCTGTAACATGTCTGTAACATGTCTGTAACATGTCTGTAAACATGTCTGTAACATGTCTTCATCATGTATGCAACATGTCTGTAACATATTTGTCACATGTCAATAAAATGCCTGTAACATGTCTGCATCATGTCTGTAACATGTCTGTAACATGTCTGCATCATGTCTGTAACATGTCTGTAACATGTCTGTAACATGTCTGCATCATGTATGCAACATGTCTGTAACATGTCTGTAACATGTCTGAAACATGTCTGTAACATGTCTGTAATATGTCTGTAACATGTCTGTATCATGTATGCAACATGTCTGTAACATGTCTGTAACATGTCTGCATCATGTATGCAACATGTCTGTAATATTTCTGTAACATGTTTTTAACATGTCTGTAACATGTCTGAAACATGTCTGAAACATGTCTGAAACATGTCTGTAACATGTCTGTAACATGTCTGTAACATGTCTGCATCATGTATGCAACATGTCTGTAACATGTCTGTAACATGTCTGTAACATATCTGTAACATGTCTGTAACATGTCTGTAACATGTCTGTAACATGTCTGTAACATGTCTGTAACATGCCTGTTACATGTCTGTAACTTGTCTGTAACATGTCTGTAACATGTCTGTAACATGTCTGTAACATGTCTGTAACATGTCTGTAACATGTCTGTAACATGTCTGTAACATGTCTGTAACATGTCTGTAACATGCCTGTAACATGTCTGCATCATGTCTGTAACATGTCTGTAACATGTCTGCATCATGTCTGTAACATGTCTGTAACATGTCTGTAACATGTCTGCATCATGTCTGCAACATGTCTGTAACATGTCTGTAACATGTCTGAAACATGTCTGTAACATGTCTGTAATATGTCTGTAACATGTCTGTATCATCTATGCAACATGTCTGTAACATGTCTGTAACATGTCTGCATCATGTATGCAACATGTCTGCAATATTTCTGTAACATGTCTTTAACATGTCTGTAACATGTCTGAAACATGTCTGTAACATGTCTGTAACATGTCTGTAACATGTCTGTAACATGTCTGTAACATGTCTGCATCATGTATGCAACATGTCTGTAACATGTCTGTAACATGTCTGTAACGTGTCTGTAACATGTCTGTAACATGCCTGTTACATGTCTGTAACTTGTCTGTAACATGTCTGCATCATGTATGCAACATGTCTGCAATATTTCTGTAGCATGTCTTTAACATGTCTGTAACATGTCTGTAACATGTCTGTAACATGTCTGTATCATGTCTGTAACATGCCTGTTACATGTCTGTAACATGTCTGTAACATGTCTGTAACATGTCTGTTACATGTCTGTAACATGTCTGTAACATGTCTGTAACATGTCTGTAACTTGTCTGTAACATGTCTGTAACATGTCTGTAACATGTCTGTAACATGTCTGTAACATGTCTGTAACATGTCTGTAACATGTCTGTAACATGTCTGCATCATGTATTAGTGGCTTTTTTGTTTGTTTTTGCGTTTTTGCTTGGTAGTTGTTTTTTTTACGTGTTTACGTGTTTTGGCTTGCATTTTGCATAATTTTTTGTTGTTTTCGGAAATTGAAGAAAACTGAGTCATCACAATTTGTCGGGAAGTGTGAGCAACCCTTGAAACCGCAAGACGCTCGACCGCCAATCATGTATGCAACATGTCTGTAACATATTTGTCACATGTCAATAAAATGTCAGTAACATGTCTGCAACATGCCTGAAACATGTCTGTAACATGTCCTTAACATGTCTGTAACATGTCTGTAATATATTTGTAATATATTTGTAATATCTCTGTAAAATGTCTGTAACATGTCTGTAACATGTCTGTAACATGTCTGTAACATGTCTGCATCATGTATGCAACATGGCTGTAACATGTCTGTAACATGTCTGTTACATGTCTGTAACATGTCTGTAACAGGTCCTGTAACATGTCTGTAACATGTCTGTAACATGTCTGTAACATGTTTTTAACATGTCTGTAACATGTCTGTAACATGTCTGAAACATGTCTGTAACATGTCTGTAACATGTCTGTAACATGTCTGTAACATGTCTGTAACATGTCTGCAACATGTCTGTAACATGTCTGTAACATGTCTGTAACATGTCTGTAACATGGGATGAAAATTTAAGACTGCCTTCCTATGCTAATAGACTTGTATGATTAAACTGTCTGCACTTCCGTAACCAATGTCTGTACCATGCTAGGTGTCTTATGTATGTAACAACTTATGCAAGGTGACATTGACAGTAACATGGTACTGTAACATGTCTGTAACTTGTCTGAACTACACGTAATTACCTTAACATGTCTGTTACTTATGATCGAACTATGTCTGCACCATCCGTTCAGGGTATTATGTTCGTATACATGTCTGTAAACATGTCAACACGTCATAGCTAACATGTCTGTAACATGTCTGTAACATGTCTGTAACATGTCTGTAACATGTCTGTAACATTAGTCTGTAACATGTCTGTAATATGTCTCGCTAACATGTCTGTAACTTGTCTTTTTTAATTTTCAGTCTTCATTTGTAACATGTCGCGTGTAACCTCTATGTCGCTTTTTATTCCCTGTCGCGTTAATTTGTCTTTCTCTGTCTGTAACATGTCTGTAACATGTCTGTAACATGTCGTTACATGTCGTAACGGTGCCTCTCGGTGAGCAGGTCGGGAGGTGGACTTCGTCTGGGTTCATGCTGTAACAAGCATCGGCTAACATCGTTTGGACCACTTGCTAACATATTCATTGTATTCAACGTCCAAAAAAAAAAAAAAAAAAAAAAAATGTCTGTAACATGTCTGTAACATGTCTGTTACATGTCTGTAACATGTCTGTAACATGTCTGTAACATGTCTGTAACATGTCTGTAACATGTCTGTAACATGTCTGTAACATGTCTGTAACATGTCTGTAACATGTCTGTAACATGTCTGTAACATGTCTGTAACATGTCTGTAACATGTCTGTAACATGTCTGTAACATGTCTGTAACATGTCTGTAACATGTCTGTAACATGTCTGTAACATGTCTGCAACATGTCTGTAACATGTCTGTAACATGTCTGTAACATGTCTGTAACATGTCTGTAACATGTCTGTAACATGTCTGTAACATGCCTGTAACATGTCTGTAACATGTCTGTAACATGTCTGTAACATGCCTGTAACATGTCTGTAACATGTCTGTAACATGTCTGTAACATGTCTGTAACATGTCTGTAACATGTCTGTAACATGTCTGTAACATGTCTGTAACATGTCTGTAACATGTCTGTAACATGTCTGTAACATGTCTGTAACATGTCTGTAACATGTCTGTAACATGTCTGTAACATGTCTGTAACATGTCTGTAACATGCCTGTAACATGTCTGTAACATGTCTGTAACATGTCTGTAACATGTCTGTAAAATGTCTGTAACATGTCTGTAACATGTCTGTAACATGTCTGTAACATGTCTGTAACATGTCTGTAACATGTCTGTAACATGTCTGTAACATGTCTGTAACATGCCTGTTACATGTCTGTAACATGTCTGTAACATGTCTGTAACATGTCTGTAACATGTCTGTAACATGTCTGTAACATGTCTGTAACATGTCTGTAACATGTCTGTAACATGTCTGTAACATGTCTGTAACATGTCTGCATCATGTATGCAACATGTCTGTAACATGTCTGTAACATGTCTGAAACATGTCTGTAACATGTCTGTAACATGTCTGTAACATGTCTGTAACATGTCTGTAACATGTCTGTAACATGTCTGTAACATGTCTGTAACATGTCTGTAACATGTCTGTAACATGTCTGTAACATGCCTGTAACATGTCTGTAACATGTCTGTAACATGTCTGTAACATGTCTGTAACATGTCTGTAATATGTCTGTAACATGTCTGTAACATGTCTGTAACATGTCTGTAACATGTCTGTAACATGTCTGTAACATGTCTGTAACATGTCTGTAATATGTCTGTAACATGTCTGTAACATGTCTGTAACATGTCTGTAATATGTCTGTAACATGTCTGTAACATGTCTGTAACATGTCTGTAACATGTCTGTAACATGTCTGCAACATGTCTGCAACATGTCTGTAACATGTCTGTAACATGTCTGTAACATGTCTGTAAGATGTCTGTAACATGTCTGTAACATGTCTGTAACATGTCTGTAACATGTCTGTAACATGTCTGTAACATGTCTGTAACATGTCTGTAACATGTCTGTAACATGTCTGTAACATGTCTGCATCATGTCTGTAACATGTCTGTAACATGTCTGTAACATGTCTTTAACATGTCTGTAACATGTCTGTAACATGTCTGTAACATGTCTGTAACATGTCTGTATCATGTCTGTAACATGTCTGTAACATGTCTGTAACATGTCTGTAACATGTCTGTAACATGCCTGTAACATGTCTGTAACATGTCTGTAACATGTCTGTAACATGTCTGTAACATGTCTGTAACATGTCTGTAACATGTCTGTAACATGTCTGTAACATGTCTGTAACATGTCTGTAACATGTCTGTAACATGTCTGCATCATGTATTAGTGGCTTTTCTGTTTGTTTTTGCGTGTTTGTACTTGGTAGTTGTTTTTTTAACGTGTCTTACGTGTTTTGGCTTACATGTTGCATAATTTTTGTTGTTGTCTGTAACATGTATGAAAACTGAGTCATCACAATTTGTCGGGAAGTGTGAGCAACCCTTGAAACCGCAAGACGCTCGACCGCCAATCATGTATGCAACATGTCTGTAACATATTTGTCACATGTCAATAAAATGTCAGTAACATGTCTGCAACATGCCTGAAACATGTCTGTAACATGTCCTTAACATGTCTGTAACATGTCTGTAATATATTTGTAATATATTTGTAATATCTCTGTAAAATGTCTGTAACATGTCTGTAACATGTCTGTAACATGTCTGTAACATGTCTGCATCATGTATGCAACATGGCTGTAACATTTCTGTAACATGTCTGTTACATGTCTGTAACATGTCTGTAACAGGCCTGTAACATGTCTGCATCATGTCTGTAACATGTCTGTAACATGTTTTTAACATGTCTGTAACATTTCTGAAACATGTCTGAAACATGTCTGAAACATATCTGTAACATGTCTGTAACATGTCTGTAACATGTCTGCATCATGTATGCAACATGTCTGTAACATGTCTGTAACATGTCTGTAACATGGGATGAAAATTTAAGACTGCCTTCCTATACTAATAGACTTCTATTATTAAACCTGCCTTCCCTAACCAATCGCAGAACCATGCTAGGTGTCTTATTTATTAACAACCTTATGCAAGGTGACATTGACAGTGAGACCCTGGTAAGGCAGCTTAACATCTCTGTCCCTTGCAGAACTACACGTCAGTAACTTCCACTAACTCTTCCTTATTGTAGATCGAACTATGCACTGCACGATCCGTTCAGGGTATTATGTTCGGACTACAATAAACTTCAACACGTCATAGCTAGCACTAACTCTATCGCGGCTATGAAGTCTTTAATTCTTGTCTATCTAGCACGTAATTAGTATTAGTATTAATTAGTAATAGTATCCTCCTAATAGTATTCCTCGTCAATCTATCTTCTTTTTTTAATTTTCATTCTTCACTTGCATGTCGCGTGTATCCTCTATTCGACTTTTTATTCCCTATCGCGTGTAATTTTCTTTCACTCGCGTTTCTACTCGCATTTTTACCGCGTTTCCGTGTCGTCCGTTATGCGACGGTGCCTCTCGGTCGGTCAGGCGGGAGGTGAACTTCGTCTGGGTTCCGCGCGCAACAAGCATCGGCTTGGTATCGTTTGGACCACTTGCTAATATATCTGACATTGTATTCAACGTCCAACAAAAACAAAAAAATGTCAAAAAAAAGTCTGTAACATGTCTGTAACATGTCTGTAACATGCCTGTAACATGTCTGTAACATGTCTGTAACATGTCTGTAACATGTCTGTAACATGTCTGTAACATGTCTGTAACATGTCTGTAACATGTCTGTAACATGTCTGTAACATGTCTGTAACATGTCTGTATCATGTCTGTAACATGTCTGTAACATGTCTGTAACATGTCTGTAACATGCCTGTAACATGTCTGCATCATGTATGCAACATGTCTGCAATATTTCTGTAGCATGTCTGTAACATGTCTGTAACATGTCTGTAACATGTCTGTAACATGTCTGTAACATGTCTGTATCATGTCTGTAACATGCCTGTTACATGTCTGTAACATGTCTGTAACATGTCTGTAACATGCCTGTTACATGTCTGTAACATGTCTGCAACATGCCTGTTACATGTCTGTAACTTGTCTGTAACATGTCTGTAACATGTGTGTAACATGTCTGTAACATGTCTGTAACATGTCTGTAACATGTCTGTATCATGTCTGTAACATGCCTGTTACATGTCTGTAACATGTCTGTAACATGTCTGTAACATGTCTGTAACATGTCTGTAACATGTCTGTAACATGTCTGTAACATGTCTGTAACATGTCTGTAACATGTCTGTAACATGTCTGTAACATGTCTGTAACATGTCTGTAACATGTCTGTAACATGTCTGTAACATGTCTGTAACATGTCTGTAACATGTCTGTAACATGTCTGTAACATGTCTGTAACATGTCTGTAACATGTCTGTAACATGTCTGTAACATGTCTGTAACATGTCTGTAACATGTCTGTAACATGTCTGTAACATGTCTGTAACATGTCTGTAACATGTCTGTAACATGTCTGTAACATGTCTGTAACATGTCTGTAACATGTCTGTAACATGTCTGTAACATGTCTGTAACATGTCTGTAACATGTCTGTAACATGTCTGTAACATGTCTGTAACATGTCTGTAACATGTCTGTAACATGTCTGTAACATGTCTGTAACATGTCTGTAACATGTCTGTAACATGTCTGTAACATGTCTGTAACATGTCTGTAACATGTCTGTAACATGTCTGTAACATGTCTGTAACATGTCTGTAACATGTCTGTAACATGTCTGTAACATGTCTGTAACATGTCTGTAACATGCCTGTTAACATGTCTGTAACATGTCTGTAACATGTCTGTAACATGTCTGTAACATGTCTGTAACATGTCTGTAACATGTCTGTAACATGTCTGTAACATGTCTGTAACATGTCTGTAACATGTCTGTAACATGTCTGTAACATGTCTGTAACATGTCTGTAACATGTCTGTAACATGTCTGTAACATGTCTGTAACATGTCTGTAACATGTCTGTAACATGTCTGTAACATGTCTGTAACATGTCTGTAACATGTCTGTAACATGTCTGCAACATGTCTGTAACATGTCTGTAACATGTCTGTAACATGTCTGTAACATGTCTGTAACATGTCTGTAACATGTCTGTAACATGTCTGTAACATGTCTGTAACATGTCTGTAACATGTCTGTAACATGTCTGTAATATGTCTGTAACATGTCTGTAACATCTCTGTAACATGTCTGTAACATGTCTGTAACATGTCTGTAACATATCTGTAACATGTCTGTAACATGTCTGTAAGATGTCTGTATCATGTCTGTAACATGTCTGTAATATGTCTGTAACATGTCTGTAACATGTCTGTAACATGTCTGTAACATGTCTGTAACATGTCTGTAACATGTCTGTAACATGTCTGTAACATGTCTGAAACATGTCTGTAACATGTCTGTAACATGTCTGTAACATGTCTGTAACATGTCTGTAACATGTCTGTAACATGTCTGTAACATGTCTGTAACATGTCTGTAACATGTCTGTAACATGTCTGTAACATGTCTGTAACATGTCTGTAACATGTCTGTAACATGTCTGCAACATGTCTGTAACATGTCTGTAACATGTCTGTAACATGTCTGTAACATGTCTGTAACATGTCTGTAACATGTCTGTAACATGTCTGTAACATGTCTGCAACATGTCTGTAACATGTCTGTAACATGTCTGTAACATGTCTGTAACATGTCTGTAACATGTCTGTAACATGTCTGTAACATGTCTGTAACATGTCTGTAACATGTCTGTAACATGTCTGTAACATGTCTGTAACATGTCTGTAACATGTCTGTAACATGTCTGTAACATGTCTGTAACATGTCTGTAACATGTCTGTAACATGTCTGTAACATGTCTGTAACATGTCTGTAACATGTCTGTAACATGTCTGTAACATGTCTGTAACATGTCTGTAACATGTCTGTAACATGTCTGTAACATGTCTGTAACATGTCTGTAACATGTCTGTAACATGTCTGTAACATGTCTGTAACATGTCTGTAACATGTCTGTAACATGTCTGTAACATGTCTGTAACATGTCTGTAACATGTCTGTAACATGTCTGTAACATGTCTGTAACATGTCTGTAACATGTCTGTAATATGTCTGTAACATGTCTGTAACATGTCTGTAACATGTCTGTAACATGTCTGTAACATGTCTGTAACATGTCTGCAACATGTCTGTAACATGTCTGTAACATGTCTGTAACATGTCTGTAACATGTCTGTAACATGTCTGTAACATGTCTGTAACATGTCTGTAACATGTCTGTAACATGTCTGTAACATGTCTGTAACATGTAACATGTCTGTAACATGTCTGTAACATGTCTGTAACATGTCTGTATGACATGTCTGTAACATGTCTGTAATGGCTGTCTGTAACATGTCTGTAACATGTCTGTAACATGTCTGTAACATGTCTGTAACATGTCGTGTAACATGTCTGTAACATGTCTGTAACATGTCTGTAACATGTCTGTAACATGTCTGTAACATGTCTGTAACATGTCTGCTAACAATGTCTGTAGCATGTCTGTAACATGTCTGTAACATGTCTGTAACATGTCTAGTAACATGCTGTAACATGTCTGTAACATGTCTGTAACATGTCTGTAACATGTCTGATATCATGTATGTAACATGTCTGAACCATGTCTGTAACATGTCTGTAACATGTCTGTAACATGTCTGTAACATGTCTGAATAAACATGTCTGTAACATGTCTGCTAACATGTCTGTAACATGTCTGTAACATGTCTGTAACATGTCTGTAACATGTAAATAGTCTGTAACATGTCTGTAACATGTCTGTAAGTCTGTAACATGTCTGTAACATGTCTGTAACATGTCTGTAACATGTCTGTAACATGTCTGTAACATGTCTCGTATATTTGTAAACATGTCTGTAACATGTCTGTAACATGTCTCGTGACATGTCTGTAACATGTCTGTAACATGTCTGTAACATGTCTGTAACATGTCTGCAACATGTCTGTAACATGTCTGTAACATGTCTGTAACATGTCTGTAACATGTCTGTAACATGTCTGTAACATGTCCTGTAACATGTCTGTAACATGTCTGTAACATGTCTGTAACATGTCTGTAACATGTCTGTAACATGTCTGTAACATGTCTGTAACATGTCTGTAACATGTCTGTAACATGTCTGTAACATGTCTGTAACATGTCTGTAACATGTCTGTAACATGTCTGTAACATGTCTGTAACATGTCTGTAACTGTCTGTAACATGTCTGTAACATGTCTGTAACATGTCTGTAACATGTCTGTAACATGTCTGTAACATGTCTGTAACATGTCTGTAACATGTCTGTAACATGTCTGTAACATGTCTGTAACATGTCTGTAACATGTCTGTAACATGTCTGTAACATGTCTGTAACATGTCTGTAACATGTCTGTAACATGTCTGTAACATGTCTGTAACATGTCTGTAACATGTCTGTAACATGTCTGTAACATGTCTGTAACATGTCTGTAACATGTCTGTAACATGTCTGTAACATGTCTGTAACATGTCTGTAACATGTCTGTAACATGTCTGCAACATGTCTGTGTCTGTAACATGTCTGTAACATGTCTGTAACATGTCTGTAACATGTCTGCAACATGTCTGTAACATGTCTGTAACATGTCTGTAACATGTCTGTAATGTCTGTAACATGTAACATGTCTGTAACATGTCTGTAACATGTCTGTAACATGTCTGTAACATGTCTGTAACATGTCTGTAACATGTCTGTAACATGCCTGTAACATGTCTGTAACATGTCTGTAACATGTCTGTAACATGTCTGTAACATGTCTGTAACATGTCTGTAACATGTCTGTAACATGTCTGTAACATGTCTGTAACATGTCTGTAACATGTCTGTAACATGTCTGTAACATGTCTGTAACATGTCTGTAACATGTCTGTAACATGTCTGTAACATGTCTGTAACATGTCTGTAACATGTCTGTAACATGTCTGTAACATGTCTGTAACATGTCTGTAACATGTCTGTAACATGTCTGTAACATGTCTGTAACATGTCTGTAACATGTCTGTAACATGTCTGTAACATGTCTGTAACATGTCTGTAACATGTCTGTAACATGTCTGTAACATGTCTGTAACATGTCTGTAACATGTCTGTAACATGTCTGTAACATGTCTGTAAACATGTCTGTAACATGTCTGTAACATGTCTGTAACATGTCTGTAACATGTCTGTAACATGTCTGTAACATGTCTGTAACATGTCTGTAACATGTCTGTAACATGTCTGTAACATGCCTGTAACATGTCTGTAACATGTCTGTAACATGTCTGTAACATGTCTGTAACATGTCTGTAACATGTCTGTAACATGTCTGTAACATGTCTGTAACATGTCTGTAACATGTCTGTAACATGTCTGTAACATGTCTGTAACATGTCTGTAACATGTCTGTAACATGTCTGTAACATGTCTGTAACATGTCTGTAACATGTCTGTAACATGTCTGTAACATGTCTGTAACATGTCTGTAACATGTCTGCAACATGTCTGTAACATGTCTGTAACATGTCTGTAACATGTCTGTAACATGTCTGTAACATGTCTGTAACATGTCTGTAACATGTCTGTATCATGTATGCAACATGTCTGTAACATGTCTGTAACATGCCTGTAACATGTCTGTAACATGTCTGTAACATGTCTGTAACATGTCTGTAACATGTCTGTAACATGTCTGTAACATGTCTGTAACATGTCTGTAACATGTCTGTAACATGTCTGTAACATGTCTGTAACATGTCTGTAACATGTCTGTAACATGTCTGTAACATGTCTGTAACATGTCTGTAACATGTCTGTAACATGTCTGTAACATGTCTGTAACATGTCTGTAACATGTCTGAAACATGTCTGTAACATGTCTGTAACATGTCTGTAACATGTCTGTAACATGTCTGTAACATGTCTGTAACATGTCTGTAACATGTCTGTAACATATCTGTAACATGTCTGTAACATGTCTGTAACATGTCTGTATCATGTCTGTAACATGTCTGTAACATGTCTGTAACATGTCTGTAACATGTCTGTAACATGTCTGTAACATGTCTGTAACATGTCTGTAACAGGTCTGTAACATGTCTGTAACATGTCTGTAACATGTCTGTAACATGTCTGTAACATGTCTGTAACATGTCTGTAACATGTCTGTAACATGTCTGTAACATGTCTGTAACATGTCTGTAACATGTCTGTAACATGTCTGTAACATGTCTGTAACATGTCTGTAATATGTCTGAAACATGTCTGTAACATGTCTGTAACATGTCTGTAACATGTCTGTAACATGTATGCAACATGTCTGTAACATGTCTGTAACATGTCTGTAACATGTCTGTAACATGTCTGTAACATGTCTGCAACATGTCTGTAACATGTCTGTAACATGTCTGTAACATGTCTGTAACATGTCTGTAACATGTCTGTGACATGTCTGTAACATGTCTGTAACATGTCTGTAACATGTCTGCAACATGTCTGTAACATGTCTGTAACATGTCTGTAACATGTCTGTAACATGTCTGTATCATGTCTGTAACATGTCTGTAACATGTCTGTAACATGTCTGTAACATGTCTGTAACATGTCTGTAACATGCCTGTAACATGTCTGTAACATGTCTGTAACATGTCTGTAACATGTCTGTAACATGTCTGTAACATGTCTGTAACATGTCTGCAACATGTCTGTAACATGTCTGTAACATGTCTGTAACATGTCTGTAACATGTCTGTAACATGTCTGTAACATGTCTGTAACATGTCTGTATCATGTCTGTAACATGTCTGTAACATGCCTGTAACATGTCTGTAACATGTCTGTAACATGTCTGTAACATGTCTGTAACATGTCTGTAACATGTCTGTAACATGTCTGTAACATGTCTGTAACATGTCTGTAACATGTCTGTAACATGTCTGTAACATGTCTGTAACATGTCTGTAACATGTCTGTAACATGTCTGTAACATGTCTGTAACATGTCTGTAACATGTCTGTAACATGTCTGTAACATGTCTGCAACATGTCTGTAACATGTCTGTAACATGTCTGTAACATGTCTGTAACATGTCTGTAACATGTCTGTAACATGTCTGCAACATGTGTAACATGTCTGTAACATGTCTGTAACATGTCTGTAACATGTCTGTAACATGTCTGTAACATGTCTGTAACATGTCTGTAACATGTCTGTAACATGTCTGTAACATGTCTGTAACATGTCTGTAACATGTCTGTAACATGTCTGTAACATGTCTGTAACATGTCTGTAACATGTCTGTAACATGTCTGTAACATGTCTGTAACATGTCTGTAACATGTCTGTAACATGTCTGTAACATGTCTGTAACATGTCTGTAACATGTCTGTAACATGTCTGTAACATGTCTGTAACATGTCTGTAACATGTCTGTAACATGTCTGTAACATGTCTGTAACATGTCTGTAACATGTCTGAAACATGTCTGTAACATGTCTGTAACATGTCTGTAACATGTCTGTAACATGTCTGTAACATGTCTGTAACATGTCTGTAACATGTCTGTAACATGTCTGCAACATGTCTGTAACATGTCTGTAACATGTCTGTAACATGTCTGTAACATGTCTGTAACATGTCTGTAACATGTCTGTAGCATGTCTGTAACATGTCTGTAACATGTCTGTAACATGTCTGTAACATGTCTGTAACATGTCTGTAACATGTCTGTAACATGTCTGTAACATGTCTGTAACATGTCTGTTACATGTCTGTAACATGTCTGTAACATGTCTGTAACATGTCTGTAACATGTCTATTATGTCTGTCTGTAACATGTCTGTAACATGTCTGTAACATGTCTGTAACATGTCTGTAACATGTCTGTAACATGTCTGTAACATGTCTGTAACATGTCTGTAACATGTCTGTAAATGTCTGTAACATGTCTGTAACATGTCTGTAACATGTCTGTAACATGTCTGTAACATGTCTGTAACATGTCTGTAACATGTCTGTAACATGTCTGTAACATGTCTGTAACATGTCTGTAACATGTCTGTAACATGTCTGTAACATGTCTGTAACATGTCTGTAACATGTCTGTAACATGTCTGTAACATGTCTGTAACATGTCTGTAACATGTCTGTAACATGTCTGTAACATGTCTGTAACATGTCTGTAACATGTCTGTAACATGTCTGTAACATGTCTGTAACATGTCTGTAACATGTCTGTAACATGTCTGTAACATGTCTGTAACATGTCTGTAACATGTCTGTAACATGTCTGTAACATGTCTGTAACATGTCTGTAACATGTCTGTAACATGTAACATGTCTGTAACATGTCTGTAACATGTCTGTAACATGTCTGTAACATGTCTGTAACATGTCTGTAACATGTCTGTAACATGTCTGTTACATGTCTGTAACATGTCTGTAACATGTCTGTAACATGTCTGTAACATGTCTGTAACATGTCTGTAACATGTCTGTAACATGTCTGTAACATGTCTGTAACATGTCTGTAATATGTCTGTAACATGTCTGTAACATGTCTTTAACATGTCTGTAACATGTCTGTAACATGTCTGTAACATGTCTGTAACATGTCTGTAACATGTCTGTAACATATCTGTAACATGTCTGTAACATGTCTGTAACATGTCTGTAACATGTCTGTAACATGTCTGTAACATGTCTGTAACATGTCTGTAACATGTCTGTAACATGTCTGTAACATGTCTGTAACATGTCTGTAACATGTCTGTAACATGTCTGTAACATGTCTGTAACATGTCTGTAACATGTCTGTAACATGTCTGTAACATGTCTGTAACATGTCTGTAACATGTCTGTAACATGTCTGTAACATGTCTGTAACATGTCTGTAATTTGTCTGTAACATGTCTGTAACATGTCTGTAACATGTCTGTAACATGTCTGTAACATGTCTGTAACATGTCTGTAACATGTCTGTAACATGTCTGTAACATGTCTGTAACATGTCTGTAACATGTCTGTAACATGTCTGTAACATGTCTGTAACATGTCTGTAACATGTCTGTAACATGTCTGTAACATGTCTGTAACATGTCTGTAACATGTCTGTAACATGTCTGTAACATGTCTGTAACATGTCTGTAACATGTCTGTAACATGTCTGTAACATGTCTGTAACATGTCTGTAACATGTCTGTAACATCATGTCTGTAACATGTCTGTAACATGTCTGTAACATGTCTGTAACATGTCTGTAACATGTCTGTAACATGTCTGTAACATGTCTGTAACATGTCTGTAACATGTCTGTAACATGTCTGTAACATGTCTGTAACATGTCTGTAACATGTCTGTAACATGTCTGTAACATGTCTGTAACATGTCTGTAACATGTCTGTAACATGTCTGTAACATGTCTGTAACATGTCTGTATCATGTCTGTAACATGTCTGTAACATGTCTGTAACATGTCTGTAACATGTCTGTAACATGTCTGTAACATGTCTGTAACATGTCTGTAACATGTCTGTAACATGTCTGTAACATGTCTGTAACATGTCTGTAACATGTCTGTAACATGTCTGTAACATGTCTGTAACATGTCTGTAACATGTCTGTAACATGTCTGTAACATGTCTGTAACATGTCTGTAACATGTCTGTAACATGTCTGTAACATGTCTGTAACATGTCTGTAACATGTCTGTAACATGTCTGTAACATGTCTGTTACATGTCTGTAACATGTCTGTAACATGTCTGTAACATGTCTGTAACATGTCTGTAACATGTCTGTAACATGTCTGTAACATGTCTGTAACATGTCTGTAACATGTCTGTAACATGTCTGTAACATGTCTGTAACATGTCTGTAACATGTCTGTAACATGTCTGTAACATGTCTGTAACATGTCTGTAACATGTCTGTATCATGTATCGCAACATGTCTGTAACATGTCTGTAACATGTCTGTAACATGTCTGTAACATGTCTGTAACATGTCTGTAACATGTCTGTAACATGTAACATGTCTGTAACATGTCTGTAACATGTCTGTAACATGTCTGTAACATGTCTGTAACATGTCTGTAACATGTCTGTAACATGTCTGTAACATGTCTGTAACATGTCTGTAACATGTCTGTAACATGTCTGTAACATGTCTGTAACATGTCTGTAACATGTCTGTAACATGTCTGTAACATGTCTGTAACATGTCTGTAACATGTCTGTAACATGTCTGTAACATGTCTGTAACATGTCTGTAACATGTCTGTAACATGTCTGTAACATGTCTGTAACATGTCTGTAACATGTCTGTAACATGTCTGTAACATGTCTGTAACATGTCTGTAACATGTCTGTAACATGTCTGTAACATGTCTGTAACATGTCTGTAACATGTCTGTAACATGTCTAACATGTCTGTAACATGTCTGTAACATGTCTGTAACATGTCTGTAACATGTCTGTAACATGTCTGTAACATGTCTGTAACATGTCTGTAACATGTCTGTAACATGTCTGTAACATGTCTGTAACATGTCTGTAACATGTCTGTAAAATGTCTGTAACATGTCTGTAACATGTCTGTAACATGTCTGTAACATGTCTGTAACATGTCTGTAACATGTCTGTAACATGTCTGTAACATGTCTGTAACATGTCTGTAACATGTCTGTAACATGTCTGTAACATGTCTGTAACATGTATGCAACATGTCTGTAACATGTCTGTAACATGTCTGTAACATGTCTGTAACATGTCTGTAACATGTCTGTAACATGTCTGTAACATGTCTGTAACATGTCTGTAACATGTCTGTAACATGTCTGCAACATGTCTGTAACATGTCTGTAACATGTCTGTAACATGTCTGTAACATGTCTGTAACATGTCTGTAACATGTCTGTAACATGTCTGTAACATGTCTGTAACATGTCTGTAACATGTCTGTAACATGTCTGTAACATGTCTGTAACATGTCTGTAACATGTCTGTAACATGTCTGTAACATGTCTGTAACATGTCTGTAACATGTCTGTAACATGTCTGTAACATGTCTGTAACATGTTGCAAACATGTCTGTAACATGTCTGTAACATGTCTGTAACATGTCTGTAACATGTCTGTAACATGTTTGTAACATGTCTGTAACATGTCTGTAACATGTCTGTAACATGTCTGTAACATGTCTGTAACATGTCTGTAACATGTCTGTAACATGTCTGTAACATGTCTGTAACATGTCTGTAACATGTCTGTAACATGTCTGTATCATGTACTGCAACATGTCTGTGTAACATGTCTGTAACATGTCTGTAACATGTCTGTAACATGTCTGTAACATGTCTGTAACATGTCTGTAACATGTCTGTAACATGTCTGTAACATGTCTGTAACATGTCTGTAACATGTCTGTAACATGTCTGTAACATGTCTGTAACATGTCTGTAACATGTCTGTAACATGTCTGTAACATGTCTGTAACATGTCTGTAACATGTCTGTAACATGTCTGTAACATGTCTGTAACATGTCTGTAACATGTCTGTAACATGTCTGTAACATGTCTGTAACATGTCTGTAACATGTCTGTAACATGTCTGTAACATGTCTGTAACATGTCTGTAACATGTCTGTATGCATGTCTGTAACATGTCTGTAACATGTCTGTAACATGTCTGTAGCATGTCTGTAACATGTCTGTAACATGTCTGTAACATGTCTGTAACATGTCTGTAACATGTCTGTAACATGTCTGTAACATGTCTGTAACATGTCTGTAACATGTCTGTAACATGTCTGTAACATGTCTGTAACATGTCTGTAACATGTCTGTAACATGTCTGTAACATGTCTGTAACATGTCTGTAACATGTCTGTAACATGTCTGTAACATGTCTGTAACATGTCTGTAACATGTCTGTAACATGTCTGTAACATGTCTGTAACATGTCTGTAACATGTCTGTAACATGTCTGTAACATGTCTGTAACATGTCTGTAACATGTCTGTAACATGTCTGTAACATGTCTGTAACATGTCTGTAACATGTCTGTAACATGTCTGTAACATGTCTGTAACATGTCTGTAACATGTCTGTAACATGTCTGTAACATGTCTGTAACATGTCTGTAACATGTCTGTAACATGTCTGTAACATGTCTGTAACATGTCTGTAACATGTCTGTAACATGTCTGTAACATGTCTGTAACATGTCTGTAACATGTCTTGTAACATGTCTGTAACATGTCTGTAACATGTCTGTAACATGTCTGTAACATGTCTGTAACATGTCTGTAACATGTCTGTAACATGTCTGTAACATGTCTGTAACATGTCTGTAACATGTCTGTAACATGTCTGTAACATGTCTGTAACATGTCTGTAACATGTCTGTAACATGTCTGTAACATGTCTGTAACATGTCTGCAACATGTCTGTAACATGTCTGTAACATGTCTGTAACATGTCTGTAACATGTCTGTAACATGTCTGTAACATGTCTGTAACATGTCTGTAACATGTCTGTAACATGTCTGTAACATGTCTGTAACATGTCTGTAACATGTCTGTAACATGTCTGTAACATGTCTGTAACATGTCTGTAACATGTCTGTAACATGTCTGTAACATGTCTGTAACATGTCTGTAACATGTCTGTAACATGTCTGTAACATGTCTGTAACATGTCTGTAACATGTCTGTAACATGTCTGTAACATGTCTGATATGTCTGTAACATGTCTGTAACATGTCTGTAACATGTCTGTAACATGTCTGTAACATGTCTGTAACATGTCTGTAACATGTCTGTAACATGTCTGTAACATGTCTGTAACATGTCTGTAACATGTCTGTAACATGTCTGTAACATGTCTGTAACATGTCTGTAACATGTCTGTAACATGTCTGTAACATGTCTGTAGTCTGTAACATGTCTGTAACATGTCTGTAACATGTCTGTAACATGTCTGTAACATGTCTGTAACATGTCTGTAACATGTCTGTAACATGTCTGTAACATGTCTGTAACATGTGTCTGTAACATGTCTGTGCTGTAACATGTCTGTAACATGTCTGTAACATGTCTGTAACATGTCTGTAACATGTCTGTAACATGTCTGTAACATGTCTGTAACATGTCTGTAACATGTCTGTAACATGTCTGCAACATGTCTGTAACATGTCTGTAACATGTCTGTAACATGTCTGTAACATGTCTGTAACATGTCTGTAACATGTCTGTAACATGTCTGTAACATGTCTGTAACATGTCTGTAACATGTCTGTAACATGTCTGTAACATGTCTGTAACATGTCTGTAACATGTCTGTAACATGTCTGTAACATGTCTGTAACATGTCTGTAACATGTCTGTAACATGTCTGTAACATGTCTGTAACATGTCTGTAACATGTCTGTAACATGTCTGTAACATGTCTGTAACATGTCTGTAACATGTCTGTAACATGTCTGTAACATGTATGCAACATGTCTGTAACATGTCTGTAACATGTCTGTAACATGTCTGTAACATGTCTGTAACATGTCTGTAACATGTCTGTAACATGTCTGTAACATGTCTGTAACATGTCTGTAACATGTCTGTAACATGTCTGTAACATGTCTGTAACATGTCTGTAACATGTCTGTAACATGTCTGTAACATGTCTGTAACATGTCTGTAACATGTCTGTAACATGTCTGTAACATGTCTGTAACATGTCTGTAACATGTCTGTAACATGTCTGTAACATGTCTGTCATCTGTAACATGTCTGTAACATGTCTGTAACATGTCTGTAACATGTCTGTAACATGTCTGTATCATGTCTGTAACATGTCTGTAACATGTCTGTAACATGTCTGTAACATGTCTGTAACATGTCTGTAACATGTCTGTAACATGTCTGTAACATGTCTGTAACATGTCTGTAACATGTCTGTAACATGTCTGTAACATGTCTGTAACATGTCTGTAACATGTCTGTAACATGTCTGTAACATGTCTGTAACATGTCTGTAACATGTCTGTAACATGTCTGTAACATGTCTGTAACATGTCTGTAACATGTCTGTAACATGTCTGTAACATGTCTGTAACATGTCTGTAACATGTCTGTAACATGTCTGTAACATGTCTGTAACATGTCTGTAACATGTCTGTAACATGTCTGTAACATGTCTGTAACATGTCTGTAACATGTCTGTAACATGTCTGTAACATGTCTGTAACATGTCTGTAACATGTCTGTAACATGTCTGTAACATGTCTGTAACATGTCTGTAACATGTCTGTAACATGTCTGTAACATGTCTGTAACATGTCTGTAACATGTCTGTAACATGTCTGTAACATGTCTGTAACATGTTCATGTCTGTAACATGTCTGTAACATGTCTGTAACATGTCTGTAAACATGTCTGTAACATGTCTGTAACATGTCTGTAACATGTCTGTAACATGTCTGTAACATGTCTGTAACATGTCTGTAACATGTCTGTAACATGTCTGTAACATGTCTGTAACATGTCTGTAACATGTCTGTAACATGTCTGTAACATGTCTGTAACATGTCTGTAACATGTCTGTAACATGTCTGTAACATGTCTGTAACATGTCTGTAACATGTCTGTAACATGTCTGTAACATGTCTGTAACATGTCTGTAACATGTCTGTAACATGTCTGTAACATGTCTGTAACATGTCTGTAACATGTCTGTAACATGTCTGTAACATGTCTGTAACATGTCTGTAACATGTCTGTAACATGTCTGTAACATGTCTGTAACATGTCTGTAACATGTCTGTAACATGTCTGTAACATGTCTGTAACATGTCTGTAACATGTCTGTAACATGTCTGTAACATGTCTGTAACATGTCTGTAACATGTCTGTAACATGTCTGTAACATGTCTGTAACATGTCTGTAACATGTCTGTAACATGTCTGTGTCTGTAACATGTCTGTAACATGTCTGTAACATGTCTGTAACATGTCTGTAACATGTCTGTAACATGTCTGTAACATGTCTGTAACATGTCTGTAACATGTCTGTAACATGTCTGTAACATGTCTGTAACATGTCTGTAAATGTCTGTAATGTCTGTAACATGTCTGTAACATGTCTGTAACATGTCTGTAACATGTCTGTAACATGTCTGTAACATGTCTGTAACATGTCTGTAACATGTCTGTAACATGTCTGTAACATGTCTGTAACATGTCTGTAACATGTCTGTAACATGTCTGTAACATGTCTGTAACATGTCTGTAACATGTCTGTAACATGTCTGTAACATGTCTGTAACATGTCTGTAACATGTCTGTAACATGTCTGTAACATGTTCTGTAACATGTCTGTAACATGTCTGTAACATGTCTGTAACATGTCTGTAACATGTCTGTAACATGTCTGTAACATGTCTGTAACATGTCTGTAACATGTCTGTAACATGTCTGTAACATGTCTGTAACATGTCTGTAACATGTCTGTAACATGTCTGTAACATGTCTGTAACATGTCTGTAACATGTCTGTAACATGTCTGCATTAACATGTCTGTAACATGTCTGTAACATGTCTGTAACATGTCTGTAACATGTCTGTAACATGTCTGTAACATGTCTGTAACATGTCTGTAACATGTCTGTAACATGTCTGTAACATGTCTGTAACATGTCTGTAACATGTCTGTAACATGTCTGTAACATGTCTGTAACATGTCTGTAACATGTCTGTAACATGTCTGTAACATGTCTGTAACATGTCTGTAACATGTCTGTAACATGTCTGTAACATGTCTGTAACATGTCTGTAACATGTCTGTAACATGTCTGTAACATGTCTGTAACATGTCTGTGTCTGTAACATGTCTGTAACATGTCTGTCAACATGTCTGTAACATGTCTGTAACATGTCTGTAACATGTCTGTAACATGTCTGTAACATGTCTGTAACATGTCTGTATCATGTCTGCAACATGTCTGTAACATGTCTGTAACATGTCTGTAACATGTCTGTAACATGTCTGCAACATGTCTGTAAACATGTCTGTAACATGTCTGTAACATGTCTGTAACATGTCTGTAACATGTCTGTAACATGTCTGTAACATGTCTGTAACATGTCTGTAACATGTCTGTAACATGTCTGTAACATGTCTGTAACATGTCTGTAACATGTCTGTAACATGTCTGTAACATGTCTGTAACATGTCTGTAACATGTCTGTAACATGTCTGTAACATGTCTGTAACATGTCTGTAACATGTCTGTAACATGTCTGTAACATGTCTGTAACATGTCTGTAACATGTCTGTAACATGTCTGTAACATGTCTGTAACATGTCTGTAACATGTCTGTAACATGTCTGTAACATGTCTGTAACATGTCTGTAGTCTGTAACATGTCTGTAACATGTCTGTAACATGTCTGTAACATGTCTGTAACATGTCTGTAACATGTCTGTAACATGTCTGTAACATGTCTGTAACATGTCTGTAACATGTCTGTAACATGTCTGTAACATGTCTGTAACATGTCTGTAACATGTCTGTAACATGTCTGTAACATGTCTGTAACATGTCTGCATCATGTATGCAACATGTCTGTAACATGTTCTGTAACATGTCTTTAACATGTCTGTAACATGTCTGTAACATGTCTGAAACATGTCTGAAACATGTCTGTAACATGTCTGTAACATGTCTGTAACATGTCTGTAACATGTCTGTAACATGTCTGTAACATGTCTGTAACATGTCTGTAAATGCTGTAACATGTCTGTAACATGTCTGTAACATGTCTGTAAACATGTCTGTAACATGTCTGTAACATGTCTGTAACATGTCTGTAACATGTCATGTTAACATGTCTGTAACATGTCTGTAACATGTCTGTAACATGTCTGCAACATGTCTGTAACATGTCTGTAACATGTCTGTAACATGTCTGTAACATGTCTGTAACATGTCTGTAACATGTCTGTAACATGTCTGTAACATGTCTGTAACATGTCTGTAACATGTCTGTAACATGTCTGTAACATGTCTGTAACATGTCTGTAACATGTCTGTAACATGTCTGTAACATGTCTGTAACATGTCTGTTAACATGTCTGTAACATGTCTGTAACATGTCTGTAACATGTCTGTAACATGTCTGTAACATGTCTGTAACATGTCTGTAACATGTCTGTAACATGTCTGTAACATGTCTGTAACATGTCTGTAACATGTCTGTAACATGTCTGTAACATGTCTGTAACATGTCTGTATCATGTCTGTAACATGTCTGTAACATGTCTGTAACATGTCTGTAACATGTCTGTAACATGTCTGTAACATGTCTGTAACATGTCTGTAACATGTCTGTAACATGTCTGTAACATGTCTGTAACATGTCTGTAACATGTCTGTAACATGTCTGTAACATGTCTGTAACATGTCTGTAACATGTCTGTAACATGTCTGTAACATGTCTGTAACATGTCTGTAACATGTCTGTAACATGTCTGTAACATGTCTGTAACATGTCTGTAACATGTCTGTAACATGTCTGTAACATGTCTGTAACATGTCTGTAACATGTCTGTATCATGTATGCAACATGTCTGCAATATTTCTGTAACATGTCTGTAACATGTCTGTAACATGTCTGCATCATGTATGCAACATGTCTGTAACATGTCTGTAACATGTCTGTAACATGTCTGTAACATGTCTGTAACATGTCTGTAACATGTCTGTAACATGTCTGTAACATGTCTGTAACATGTCTGTAACATGTCTGTAACATGTCTGCATCAAATATGCAAAATGTCTGCAATATGCCTGTAACATGTCTGTAACATGTCTGTAACATGTTTGTAACATGTCTGTAACATGTCTGTAACATGTTTTAAGCATGTCTGTAACATGTCTGTAACATGTCTGTTACATGTCTGTAACATGTCTGTAACATGTCTGTAACATGTCTGTAGCATGTCTGTAACATGTCTGTAACATGTCTGTTACATGTCTGTAACATGTCTGTAACATGTCTGTAACATGTCTGTAACATGTCTTTATCATGTCTGTAACATGTCTGTAACATGTCTGTAACATGTCTGTAACATGTCTGTCACATGTCTACACTTAAAATGTCGTAGTAACATGTCTGCAACATGCCTGTAACATGACTGTAAAATGTATGTAACATGTCTGTATCATGTCTGCAACATGTTTGTAATATGTCTGTAACATGTCTGTATTATGTCTGTAACATGTCTGTAACATGTCTGTAACATGTCTGTAACATGTCTGTAACATGTCTGTAACATGTCTGTAACATGTCTGTAACATGTCTGTAACATGTCTGTAACATGTCTGTATCATGTCTGCATCATGTCTGCAACATGTCTGTAACATGTCTGTAACATGTCTGCATCATGTATGCAACATGTCTGCAATATTGTCTGTAACATGACTTTAACATGTCTGTAACATGTCTGTAAACATGTCTGTAACATGTCTGTAACATGTCTGTAACATGTCTGTAACATGTCTGTAACATGTCTTTAACATGTCTGTAACATGTCTGTAACATGTCTGTAACATGTCTGTAACATGTCTGTAACATGTCTGTAACATGTTTGTAACATGTCTGTAACATGTCTGTACAATGTCTGCATCATGTCTGTAAAATGTCTGCATCATGTATGCAACATGTCTGTAACATGTCTGTAACATGTCTGTAACATGTCTGCATCATGTATGCATCATGTCATGTAACATGTCTGTAACATGTCTGTAACATGTCTGTAACATGTCTGTAACATGTCTGTAACATGTCTGTATCACATGTATGTAACATGTCTGTAACATGTCTGTAACATGTCTGTAACATGTCTGTAACATGTCTGTAACATGTCTTTAACATGTCTGTTTTATGACTGTAACATGTCAGTAAAATGTCTGCAACATGTCAGTAACATGTCTGCACATGTCTGTAACATGTCTGTAACATGTCTGTAACATGTCTGTAACATGTCTGTAATATATCTGTAACATGTCTGTAACATGTCTTTAACATGTCTGTAACATGTCTTTAACATGTCTGTAATATGTCTGTAACATGACTGTAGCATGTCTGTAACATGACTGTAACATGTCTGTAACATGTCTGTAACATGTCTGAAACATGTCTGTAACATGTCTTCATCATGGGTGCAACATGTCTGTAACATGTCTGTAACATATTTGTCACATGTCTATAAAATGTCAGTAACATGTCTGCAACATCCCTGTAACATGTCTGTAACATGTACTTAACATGTCTGTAACATGTCTGTAACATGTCTGTAACATGTCTCTAACATGTCTGCATCATGTCTGCAACATGTCTGTAACATGTCTGCATCATGTCTGCATCATGTATGCAACATGTCTGTAACATGTCTGTAACATGTCTGTAACATGTCTGCAACATGTCTGCAACATGTCTGTAACATGTCTGTAACATGTCTGAAACATGTCTGTAACATGTCTGCAATATTTCTGTAACATGTCTTTAACATGTCTGTAACATGTCTGAAACATGTCTGAAACATGTCTGTGACATGTCTGTAACATGTCTGTAACACATTTGTGACATGTCTATAACAAGTCTGTACAATGTCTGCATCATTTCTGTAAAATGTCTGCATCATGTATGCAACATGTCTGTAACATGTCTGTACCATGTATGTAACATGTCTGCATCATGTATGCATCATGTCAGTAACATGTCTGCAACATATTTGTCACATGTCTATAAAATGTCAGTAACATGTCTGCAACATCCCTGTAACATGTCTGTAACATGTCCTTAACATGTCTGTAACATGTCTGCAATATATTTGTAATATCTCTGTAACATGTCTGTATTATGTCTGTAAAATGTCTGTAACATGTCTGTAACATGTCTGTAACATGTCTGTAACATGTCTGTAACATGTCTGTAACATGTCTGTAACATGTCTGTAACATGTCTGTAACATGTCTTCATCATGGGTGCAACATGTCTGTAACATGTCTGTAACATATTTGTCACATGTCTATAAAATGTCAGTAACATGTCTGCAACATGCCTGTAACATGTCTGTAACATGTCTGTAACATGTCTGTAACATGTCTGTAACATGTCAGTAACATGTCTGCAACATCCCTGTAACATGTCTGTAACATGTCCTGTAACATGTCTGTAACATGTCTGCAATATATTTGTAATATCTCTGTAACATGTCTGTATTATGTCTGTAAAATGTCTGTAGCATGTCTGTAACATGTCTGTAACATGTCTGTAACATGTCTCTAACATGTCTGTAATATGTCTGCAACATGTCTGTAACATGTCTGCATCATGTCTGCATCATGTATGCAACATGTCTGTAACATGTCTGTAACATGTCTGCATCATGTATGCAACATGTCTGCAATATTTCTGTAACATGACTTTAACATGTCTGCAACATGTCTGAAACATGTCTGAAACATGTCTGTAACATGTCTGCAATATTTCTGTAACATGTCTTTAACATGTCTGTAACATGTCTGAAACATGTCTGAAACATGTCTGTAACATGTCTGTAACATGTCTGTAACACATTTGTGACATGTCTATAACAAGTCTGTACAATGTCTGCATCATTTCTGTAAAATGTCTGCATCATGTATGCAACATGTCTGTAACATGTCTGTACCATGTATGTAACATGTCTGCATCATGTATGCATCATGTCAGTAACATGTCTGCAACATATTTGTCACATGTCTATAAAATGTCAGTAACATGTCTGCAACATCCCTGTAACATGTCTGTAACATGTCCTTAACATGTCTGTAACATGTCTGCAATATATTTGTAATATCTCTGTAACATGTCTGTATTATGTCTGTAAAATGTCTGTAACATGTCGGTAACATGACTGTAGCATGTCTGTAACATGACTGTAACATGTCTGTAACATGTCTGTAACATGTCTGAAACATGTCTGTAACATGTCTTCATCATGGGTGCAACATGTCTGTAACATGTCTGTAACATATTTGTCACATGTCTATAAAATGTCAGTAACATGTCTGCAACATCCCTGTAACATGTCTGTAACATGTCCTTAACATGTCTGTAACATGTCCTTAACATGTCAGTAACATGTCTGCAACATCCCTGTAACATGTCTGCAATATATTTGTAATATCTCTGTAACATGTCTGTATTATGTCTGTAAAATGTATGTAACATGTCTGTAACATGTCTGTAACATGTCTGTAACATGTCTCTAACATGTCTGTAATATGTCTGCAACATGTCTGTAACATGTCTGCATCATGTCTGCATCATGTATGCAACATGTCTGTAACATGTCTGCATCATGTATGCAACATGTCTGCAATATTTCTGTAACATGACGTTAACATGTCTGTAACATGTCTGCAACATGTCTGAAACATGTCTGTAACATGTCTGCAATATTTCTGTAACATGTCTTTAACATGTCTGTAACATGTCTGAAACATGTCTGTTACATGTCTGTAACATGTCTGTAGCATGTCTGTAACACATTTGTGACATGTCTATAACAAGTCTGCACAATGTCTGCATCATTTCTGTAAAATGTCTGCATCATGTATGCAACATGTCTGTAACATGTCTGTACCATGTATGTAACATGTCTGCATCATGTATGCATCATGTCAGTAACATGTCTGCAACATATTTGTCACATGTCTATAAAATGTCAGTAACATGTCTGCAACATCCCTGTAACATGTCTGTAACATGTCCTTAACATGTCTGTAACATGTCTGCAATATATTTTTAATATCTCTGTAACATGTCTGTATTATGTCTGTAAAATGTCTGTAACATGTCGGTAACATGACTGTAGCATGTCTGTAACATGACTGTAACATGTCTGTAACATGTCTGTAACATGTCTGAAACATGTCTGTAACATGTCTTCATCATGGGTGCAACATGTCTGTAACATGTCTGTAACATATTTGTCACATGTCTATAAAATGTCAGTAACATGTCTGCAACATCCCTGTAACATGTCTGTAACATGTCCTTAACATGTCTGTAACATGTCCTTAACATGTCAGTAACATGTCTGCAACATCCCTGTAACATGTCTGCAATATATTTGTAATATCTCTGTAACATGTCTGTATTATGTCTGTAAAATGTCTGTAGCATGTCTGTAACATGTCTGTAACATGTCTGTAACATGTCTGTAACATGTCTCTAACATGTCTGTAATATGTCTGCAACATGTCTGTAACATGTCTGCATCATGTCTGCATCATGTATGCAACATGTCTGTAACATGTCTGTAACATGTCTGCATCATGTATGCAACATGTCTGCAATATTTCTGTAACATGACTTTAACATGTCTGCAACATGTCTGAAACATGTCTGAAACATGTCTGTAACATGTCTGCAATATTTCTGTAACATGTCTTTAACATGTCTGTAACATGTCTGAAACATGTCAGAAACATGTCTGTGACATGTCTGTAACATGTCTGTAACACATTTGTGACATGTCTATAACAAGTCTGCACAATGTCTGCATCATTTCTGTAAAATGTCTGCATCATGTATGCAACATGTCTGTAACATGTCTGTACCATGTATGTAACATGTCTGCATCATGTATGCATCATGTCAGTAACATGTCTGCAACATGTCTGTAACATGTCTATAACATGTCAGTAACATGTCCGTAATATGTCTGCATCACGAATGCAACATGTCGGTAACATGTCTGTAACATGTCTGTAACATGTCTGCAACATGTCAGAAACATGTCTGTGACATGTCTGTAACATGTCTGTAACACATTTGTGACATGTCTATAACAAGTCTGCACAATGTCTGCATCATTTCTGTAAAATGTCTGCATCATGTATGCAACATGTCTGTAACATGTCTGTACCATGTATGTAACATGTCTGCATCATGTATGCATCATGTCAGTAACATGTCTGCAACATGTCTGTAACATGTCTATAACATGTCAGTAACATGTCCGTAATATGTCTGCATCACGAATGCAACATGTCAGTAACATGTCTGCAACATGTCAGTAACATGTCTGCAACATGTCTGCACCATGTCTGTAACATGTCTGTAACATGTCTGTAACACGTCTGTAATATATCTGTAACATGTCTATAACATGTCTTTATCATGTCTGTAACATGTCTTCAACATGTCTGTAACATGTCTGTAACATGTCTGTAACATGACTGTAGCATGTCTGTAACATGACTGTAACATGTCTGTAACATGTCTGTAACATGTCTGAAACATGTCTGTAACATGTCAGTAAAGATACTTATGAGTCGCGTTTAAACAAATCTTTAATTGAGTACTTTAAAACCTAAAGTAAAATCAAACAATCGTGAATGATACTCGGCGTTACATTTTTAAAAGACTAACCTATGTTAACAAAAGATTCTTATATTTAAACCCTACGTCGATAGCAGCGCTGCTCAGCGCAGCCCAGCATAATGCTGATGTTGTGCCTCGTGCACAACATCCGGCCCATACTTCACGTTATGCTGACTACGGCGTTCCCAGGCTTCTACCAGCGCACAGTGTCGGTGACCGACGAATTGCTTGAAACGCAGATTTATTGACAACTCAGTTAACGGCTGTTAACTACTCCCTCCTTTAAGACCTGGCCGTCCTCGGTCACGCCAAGATCCCTCAATACCTGGTTGACGGTGTCTGCAAACCTTTTCTGCCGGCGACGTCGCAACCACCAAGAGACTCCAAACAGAGACGCACATAAGATTGCGCCTAGTGAACCAGCCAGTATTGGCCCAATGACAAGGTCGGTCTGCAACTCATCGATGCGTTGCAGATTTTCTTCGTTGAGTTTGTGCAGGTAGGGGAGACTTAGCACAGTTTGGTGTCGTGCAACTTTTATATTTGAAGCTGCTGCTAAGTCAGGGTGTTTCTTGGAGAGGCCATTGAAGTTCAAGTAGCTGGTGCCGTTGATCATTGCCGTGTGTTGGAAAACTAAGAGATGTGTCCCATTTAGCTGCTGCTCTGGCTCCCCATCGAGGCTCACCACAGAGGGGCTGTCATTGATTATTATGAGACCTTCATCGACAATGGCCACTGGTGTTAGATGGCTCGGTTGAGTGTTGCAATGTGCGATGACTCCAGCATGCAACTCGCTGGCGCAAGTGGAGTTAATGTCTTCCTTGCAGAACATGGCCGCTGGTGACCCATTGCATGATTTGAGGGGTCGAATGATTCCTTGGCAGTCAGCTACCGTGTCCTCGGGTATTTGAAGTGATATTCCAGCGTGTGCGACAGGGAGAATTGTAACCTTCTTACAAACAACCTTAGGTTTGGGAAAATTGATTATAAAATGTATTATTTGACTACTTGCTAAAACTTTAATACTAGCTACGCTAAGTAGTTGGGCTACACTAACATCTGTGAGATTTTCATTCAAGATCGTGTTCAAGTCATTATTATCGATAATAGCTGGGTTTACTATCTTTGCTTTGGCTAAAGTGACCGCAATCATAACATTCTGCAATTCAAGAGTCAGCATCCTATTTCTTGCCAAAAGCGTTTCATAGAGATGAGCCGTATCGACTTCTTCTTTCTTTTTGACTTTTAAAATCTCGTTAACAGTGTTTGTAAGCGCATTTATTCTGTCCTGGACCGCTGTGTTGATTTTAATCTGTCTGTTGTTGGATTGTATTAGGTCATGTTCTGTCATCCTGGTCAGTTGAAAGTCATCGTGGTCAGGTGTTCCTGCTATGATTTTTAAGACTGAACCCAGTACATTGAGGCTTCTAGCGTGCCTGTGGTGAACGTTTAAAATTGACAAAAGAGTCTTCAAGTGTTCTGTATCTGCAATCAAAATTTTCTTCATGTGCGATTGGGGAAATAGGTCAGTCATATCCATTGTCTCTTGAACACACCGTTCGTACTCTGTCAAGTTAGTAATGTGGCTTACGTAGGTGGTCTCGTTCCAGATTATGGCTACTCCATCTACGATCGGGATATAGCTGGCATGGGTGTAGTCCGTTAGCCTTGAATTCGTCAACGCCAACCAGGCCAGGATTAAAAAAGTATGAGGTAACCTATCAAAGTGAAATTAAGTTTAGATTTATTTTCCAGATTTTATTAACCTATCGGAGGTTGTCCTTATGGACCACCCTCCCCTTTATAAGAACGGTTGTCCCTAGATCTGCCTCAACCTTTTGCTCAGCGCAAAGTGGGGTGAGTTTATCTCCCAACCTTCTATTAGCTTTCACCAGTACCTTTTCGCCAACGTCAAAGGTTCTGTTTTGCCTAGCCGGGTTGTTTCTCTGAAGTTGTTCTTGCTGAGTTTTCAACAGTCTAAGCCTTATCTCATTGCTAAGATCATATTTAGCGTGAATTACGTCAATCGGAGTCTTGTTTGTGACAGAGTGGATTGATCGGTTGTACTCAATACTAGCTAGAATTATCAATTCAACCGTGTCCTCTATTTGGCGCTGTAGTTTTAAACACCTTGCAATCTCTAGCAACGTGCTATGAAAGCGCTCCACTTGCCCATTTGACGTACTGTGTAGAGGCGGGGCATTCACCACGTCAATGTCAAACTGATTCTTTAACAAAGACCGGATTGTCTCCGAATTAAAAGACGCGTCGTTGTCACAATAAATAGTTTTTACGTCAGGAAAAAGATTTACCAATTGTAAAATAGGTATTTTCACATCTGTGATTGTTCGTGACGCAATACATTGCGTCAAAGCGAACTTGGAAAATTTGTCAACCGCGGTAAGGAAGTATTTTCCTGCGGTAGAGAATATGTCTATATGTAAGAGCTCGCCTACTCGAGTTGGTATCGGCGTCACACCCAATTCTTGTTTTCTTGGATGTCTGACATATTTAGACTTTGCGCAAATTTTACAGTTCGCAACTACTTCTGATGCTATTTTGCTCATTTTTGGAAAATAATAATCCCGCAGAACCTGCTTAACATTTTCTTGGGCGGCCCTATGCGCCCTATTGTGTTCAGCGCTTATTATTTCTTTACGTTCCTCATCATTGGTGATGTCAGTCACCCAAGACTTGCAGTGCCAGAACTTAGTGGACGGGAATGCTTTTACCAATTTGTCTTGTATGCGTGCCAAAATAGGCAAGTCACAATGGATGGCATTCACAACCTCAGGTTTAACTACATCTTTTAATGTCTCAAAGAGATTTTCATGACTATCAAAGCCTAAAATGTGCCGCGTCTTTTCGCGAAAAATGAGATAGAATTGTTTCGTCGGGGTGTTTGACTCTTCTAAAACTAACTGATTCCTAAAACAATTCAGTGGTTTATCAGTGGATTCAATAGTATAAGTGAGTGAAGCTTCGCTGTGCATTGTGGCCGCATCGGACTGAACCGAATTATCCAAGGCATTAATATTCTGCCTTGATAGCGCATCCGCTACATGATTGTCTTTGCCTGGTTTGTACAGAACTCTCGCGCCAGAATCTTCAATTCTTGCTTTCCAGCGTTTTATTTTAGAGTTCGGGTTTTTGTCAGAGACAGCGAAAATTAACGGTTGGTGGTCAGTGTAGATGTTAATGTCACTCTTTCCGTACAGGTAGTGACGCAAAGTGTCCAGAGCCCAAACTATGGCCAAGAGTTCTCTCTCATTGGTCGCATAGTTCAATTCGCAATCTTTCAGCGTTCGGGAAATCATGGTTATGGGTCTATTATTCTGCGAGAGGACCGCCCCAATTCCACTGGAGGAGGCGTCAGTGGTTAGGTCGAATGGCAGGTTAAAGTCTGGATAGTGGAGAATAACCTCTTCCGATGCCAAAATGTTCCTGAGTTTATCGAAGGCTTGCTTCTGGGTTTCATCAAATTCTACAGGAATTGACCTTGATCGCTGTTTGCTGACCTTGCCGTTGTCCCCTTTTAATATGTTAGAAATAGGCCTTGCTATTTGTGCAAAGCCCTTTATGAAACACCTGTAGTAGCTAGCCAGGCCTAAGAACGATCTTACCTCATACAGTGTGGAAGGCTGTTTGAACTCTTGTATGGCTCTGACTTTGTCTGGACTTGTCCGCGTGCCTTGTCGCGAGACAATAAATCCAAGAAAGTCGACGCTTTCCTTAAAAAATTGGGACTTTTCTTTCGATACTCTCATGTTAGCATCGTAAAGACACTTGAGCACCTTCTCAATGTCCCTGACGTGTTCTGCTTCATTCTTTGAGAAGACAATGACATCGTCAACGTACACGTAGCATATCTTGCCGATGTGCTCCCGTAGTACGTCATCAATGGCCCGTTGGAATATGCTTGACGCATTTTTTAGGCCGAATGGTAAACGGCAAAACTCATATTTACCACCGTTTACCGAAAATGAGGTCTTTTCACGGTCGCGTTCAGCTAGTGTGATTTGATGATATCCCGACTTTAAGTCAAGAGTAGAAAAATATCTCGCACTTCCCAAGTTTGAAAGTATCATGGCTATACTGGGCATTGGATACTTGTCAGCTATGGTCTTGGAATTTAATTTGCGGAAATCTACTACTAACCGCTTTTTTGCTTGGCCGAAGTCGTCTGTCCCTTTTTTCCCTACAACCCATATCGGATTGTTATAAGGAGATTTTGATGCTCGAATTATTTTGTTGCGTAGGAGGTCTTTTACCTCTTCATTAACAAAATCGGTGGAGCCCGCAGGGAATGGATACATCCTGGAATATACCGGTTCATTATCTTGGGTTCTGATTGTAGCTAGTACATTTGTGTTAAACGGCAGCATCTCGTTTGGATCTGCGAAAGCTCTGATTTTTGCGTTCATCATTTTAATGAACTCATTTCTTATGGTTGGCGGTACTTCAATGTCGTCTATTTTCGTAAAGTTTACGCTGCGACATTTGTGGAATAGGATCTCTTCCGTACCTTTTGAGAAGTTTAAGGCCTTCGACGTTAAGTCGATGGTCGCACCTGCTTGTGTTAGGGTGTCTAGACCAATAATGCCGTCGAATGTTGACAGCTGTGGCAAAATGAAAAAAGGGCATTTTATGCCGAAAAATTTAAGAAAGCATTTACTTTTAATGCTGTTAAAGCCATGAAGTGATTTTACCACGAATGGTGTCTCCACAGGTATAATTGTCTGGAGTCCTTCTACCGGTCTAATGTAGTTCTTAGAGGATCCAGTGTCTATGAGGAATTTTAGTGTCTTCCCTGCTACTGTTCGCTTGACGAACGGGAGCAGGGATACTGCACTAAAAAATTAACAGCATCGCTGTCATAGCCAGCTACACTGTCGGCATCGATATCGGCTACCGCTTCGGTCGCTGTCTGTTCGTAGTCCTCGTCTGATTGCTCCAGGTGTTCCTCGTCGAGGTGGTTTATCCGCTGACGGCGCTGGTCAGAGAGTCTCTGTGACCCATGCTGCCTTTTGTACTGACCCTGTTGGTATTGAGTACTCTGAGGAGCTGCCGCAGACAGTCCTGTTCCCTGCTGCCTTTGATAGTTTGTAGGCTTCCGGAATTTTGATAAGGACGGATCTACTTCCATCTTTTCTACTTGGTCTTGCTGTTTTTGGTTACCGCCCGCTTGTTGGGTATGGTTTCCCCGCGTGTAGAACGGGTTTCTTCCCTGTCCTCTCTGACTATCATGATTACCCCCAGAGCGTTTTTGAGCTTTTTCCTCTAGAGCCCTGGCGTAGTTCGCCGCGAAGTTATGTCTGTCGTGATTTGATTCAATCTCTTGCGCCATTGCAAGAGCTGAAGGTAAATCTTTCGGCTGCGCCGAGAAAAGTATGTCCGTTAGGTTCTTTTTTAAGCCTGAAATGAATACACGAAGTGCATCGGCCCTGTATTTTTCGTTTAGGTATGTTGCTTGGACTCCATCGTGTGTCATGATGGTTTTATTTGTGAGAAGGGTGAGTTTTTTCTCAACCTCCTCATAAAATTGGACTACAGATGAAGCACCCTGCCTAAGCGTGGCTAATTCTTGCTCTAGCAAGTGTAACGGCCGCTTGTCAGCGTAGGTGAAGTCTAAGCGACTAAGGATCGCATCAAAATTTAACACTGTGTTAAAAGAAGCCAGTGTTGCGTCCGCAGAGTCCCTGATCTTGTTCCTAATGATGAGCACCGCCTGATAGTGCCTTGAACTGCCTGCAAAACTTTCATAAATGGTATAGGCAGCTTTTGCCGCCTGACGCCACGAGACGTATTGCTCCTGTGAGCCATGGAATTCCGGCAAAGATTTTACCGCATCCAGAGATTCGTCACATGCGACTCGCCTGTCAATGGTAATGGGACTGTATGACTGAACCTGAGGCACTGGAGCACCTGCAGCTTGTATCTGACTTGTAATTTCCTGCAGTCGTTGCTCAAAGTCATTTTTTTGTGCTGCTAAAGCGTTAGTCACTGCAGCAGTGATGACAGCGTCTAATTGTGCAGCGTTCATGTTCTCCATTCGTTGGTCGTTGGTTGAGATCAGTTTTAAGTTATCAAACTCTGATAGCAGTCCGTCTATTTCAAACTCGTTGTCTGAATTTGTATTAGGCGAGGTCAGTTTTTTGATATCCAACCCTTCGCATAACTCATTAAGATCGCTGTCCGAATCGCTCATACAAATGTGTTACTGTTAACGGTTTTTATGTTAAATGCAAAAAAATTGCCAATATTGCAATTTACTTGTGGCAAGAAGGGTAAAGAATTTGGTGGGGCAAGATGTTTGTTTTATTTAAGGAAAAAACAAGTTATTTCTTGGGATAAACTAAAAAGAACAGCAGGCGTCACGTTACAATGTGTGACTGCCGTGATAGTGTAACCAAAACCAAAGCTTGCTTAGTTAGCTAAATTTTTTAAATGCTTGTTGTTTTGTTTTTGCTTTAACTTCGCATTCTGTTTTGTCTGCGCAACACAAAACGAGTTAAATTAAAATTAATTTTGCACACCAACCAAAATATTCACAGAGACAATTAAGTTATAAAATGCAGAATATTATTAAAGGACAGTTTACTCTAATTTTGTTCAGTATATTTTTTTAAATTTTATTTCTGGGCTATTATCGATATAAAAATTATTGAATGAAAATTTCACTTACAAGTTCATTGTTATCCTAGATAAGTTAGATGGTTTAGGTGATCTTCCTTCCTTCCTTCAGAGGCTGTTTTGATGTGAATTTTCTTTTTTTATACTCGTAGCTGACGAGCTCGTTGGTGCATTTGCACAGGGATGGGCACTGATAGAAATTTGTGTGCTTTGTTGGTGTTTTGTTTCCGCTACTGCAGGCGTTGTCTCCGTACAGTAAAAGAAACAATAGTTCCTTAGTGTTTTGTTTGCTGCTGTAGGCGTTGTCTCCGTGCAGCGCTTTTATTTAAAACACTGTAGTGGGTATCATCGACCTCACTACGATTTGTTTAACAAATTAACGGGACGAAATTCCTCGTTAACTTTTCACGATCACAAATACTTTTTTAGTAGATCATGTCACATGTCTATAAAATGTCAGTAACATGTCTGCAACATCCCTGTAACATGTCTGTAACATGTCCTTAACATGTCTGTAACATGTCTGCAATATATTTTTAATATCTCTGTAACATGTCTGTATTATGTCTGTAAAATGTCTGTAACATGTCTGTAACATGTCTGTAACATGTCTGTAACATGTCTGTAACATGTCTCTAACATGTCTGTAATATGTCTGCAACATGTCTGTAACATGTCTGCATCATGTCTGCATCATGTATGCAACATGTCTGTAATATGTCTGTAACATGTCTGCATCATGTATGCAACATGTCTGCAATATTTCTGTAACATGACTTTAACATGTCTGTAACATGTCTGAAACATGTCTGAAACATGTCTGAAACATGTCTGTAACATGTCTGCAATATTTCTGTAACATGTCTTTAACATGTCTGTAACATGTCTGAAACATGTCTGAAACATGTCTGTGACATGTCTGTAACATGTCTGTAACACATTTGTGACATGTCTATAACAAGTCTGTACAATGTCTGCATCATTTCTGTAAAATGTCTGCATCATGTATGCAACATGTCTGTAACATGTCTGTACCATGTATGTAACATGTCTGCATCATGTATGCATCATGTCAGTAACATGTCTGCAACATGTCTGTAACATGTCTATAACATGTCAGTAACATGTCCGTAATATGTCTGCATCACGAATGCAACATGTCGGTAACATGTCTGTAACATGTCTGTAACATGTCTGCAACATGTCTGTAACATGTCTTTAACGTGTCTGTTTTATGAATGTAACATGTCAGTAAAATGTCTGCAACATGTCAGTAACATGTCTGCAACATGTCTGCACCATGTCTGTAACATGTCTGTAACACGTCTGTAATATATCTGTAACATGTCTATAACATGTCTTTATCATGTCTGTAACATGTCTTCAACATGTCTGTAATATGTCTGTAACATGACTGTAGCATGTCTGTAACATGACTGTAACATGTCTGTAACATGTCTGTAACATGTCTGAAACATGTCTGTAACATGTCTTCATCATGGGTGCAACATGTCTGTAACATGTCTGTAACATATTTGTCACATGTCTATAAAATGTCAGTAACATGTCTGCAACATCCCTGTAACATGTCTGTAACATGTCCTTAACATGTCTGTAACATGTCCTTAACATGTCAGTAACATGTCTGCAACATCCCTGTAACATGTCTGTAACATGTCCTTAACATGTCTGTAACATGTCTGCAATATATTTGTAATATCTCTGTAACATGTCTGTATTATGTCTGTAAAATGTCTGTAGCATGTATGCAACATGTCTGTAACATGTCTGTACCATGTATGTAACATGTCTGCATCATGTATGCATCATGTCAGTAACATGTCTGTAAAATGTCTGCATCATGTATGCAACATGTCTGTGACATGTCTGTAACATGTCTGTAACACATTTGTGACATGTCTATAACAAGTCTGTACAATGTCTGCATCATTTCTGTAAAATGTCTGCATCATGTATGCAACATGTCTGTAACATGTCTGTACCATGTATGTAACATGTCTGCATCATGTATGCATCATGTCAGTAACATGTCCGCAACATATTTGTCACATGTCTATAAAATGTCAGTAACATGTCTGCAACATCCCTGTAACATGTCTGTAACATGTCCTTAACATGTCTGTAACATGTCTGCAATATATTTTTAATAACTCTGTAACATGTCTGTATTATGTCTGTAAAATGTCTGTTACATGTCTGTAACATGACTGTAGCATGTCTGTAACATGACTGTAACATGTCTGTAACATGTCTATAAAATGTCAGTAACATGTCTGCAACATCCCTGTAACATGTCTGTAACATGTACTTAACATGTCTGTAACATGTCTGTAACATGTCTGTAACATGTCTCTAACATGTCTGTAATATGTCTGCAACATGTCTGTAACATGTCTGCATCATGTCTGCATCATGTATACAATATGTCTGTAACATGTCTGTAACATGTCTGCATCATGTATGCAACATGTCTGCAATATTTCTGTAACATGACTTTAACATGTCTGTAACATGTCTGCAATATTTCTGTAACATGTCTTTAACATGTCTGTAACATGTCTGAAACATGTCTGAAACATGTCTGTGACATGTCTGTAACATGTCTGTAACACATTTGTGACATGTTTATAACAAGTCTGTACAATGTCTGCATCATTTCTGTAAAATGTCTGCATCATGTATGCAACATGTCTGTAACATGTCTGTACCATGTATGTAACATGTCTGCATCATGTATGCATCATGTCAGTAACATGTCTGCAACATATTTGTCACATGTCTATAAAATGTCAGTAACATGTCTGCAACATCCCTGTAACATGTCTGTAACATGTCCTTAACATGTCTGTAACATGTCTGCAATATATTTTTAATAACTCTGTAACATGTCTGTATTATGTCTGTAAAATGTCTGTTACATGTCTGTAACATGACTGTAGCATGTCTGTAACATGACTGTAACATGTCTGTAACATGTCTGTAACATGTCTGAAACATGTCTGTAACATGTCTTCATCATGGGTGCAACATGTCTGTAACATGTCTGTAACATATTTGTCACATGTCTATAAAATGTCAGTAACATGTCTGCAACATCCCTGTAACATGTCTGTAACATGTCCTTAACATGTCTGTAACATGTCCTTAACATGTCAGTAACATGTCTGCAACATCCCTGTAACATGTCTGTAACATGTCCTTAACATGTCTGTAACATGTCTGCAATATATTTGTAATATCTCTGTAACATGTCTGTATTATGTCTGTAAAATGTCTGTAGCATGTCTGTAACATGTCTGTAACATGTCTGTAACATGTCTGTAACATGTCTCTAACATGTCTGTAATATGTCTGCAACATGTCTGTAACATGTCTGCATCATGTCTGCATCATGTATGCAACATGTCTGTAACATGTCTGTAACATGTCTGCATCATGTATGCAACATGTCTGCAATATTTCTGTAACATGACTTTAACATGTCTGCAACATGTCTGAAACATGTCTGAAACATGTCTGTAACATGTCTGCAATATTTCTGTAACATGTCTTTAACATGTCTGTAACATGTCTGAAACATGTCAGAAACATGTCTGTGACATGTCTGTAACATGTCTGTAACACATTTGTGACATGTCTATAACAAGTCTGCACAATGTCTGCATCATTTCTGTAAAATGTCTGCATCATGTATGCAACATGTCTGTAACATGTCTGTACCATGTATGTAACATGTCTGCATCATGTATGCATCATGTCAGTAACATGTCTGCAACATATTTGTCACATGTCTATAAAATGTCAGTAACATGTCTGCAACATCCCTGTAACATGTCTGTAACATGTCCTTAACATGTCTGTAACATGTCTGCAATATATTTTTAATATCTCTGTAACATGTCTGTATTATGTCTGTAAAATGTCTGTAACATGTCGGTAACATGACTGTAGCATGTCTGTAACATGACTGTAACATGTCTGTAACATGTCTGTAACATGTCTGAAACATGTCTGTAACATGTCTTCATCATGGGTGCAACATGTCTGTAACATGTCTGTAACATATTTGTCACATGTCTATAAAATGTCAGTAACATGTCTGCAACATCCCTGTAACATGTCTGTAACATGTCCTTAACATGTCTGTAACATGTCCTTAACATGTCAGTAACATGTCTGCAACATCCCTGTAACATGTCTGCAATATATTTGTAATATCTCTGTAACATGTCTGTATTATGTCTGTAAAATGTCTGTAGCATGTCTGTAACATGTCTGTAACATGTCTGTAACATGTCTGTAACATGTCTCTAACATGTCTGTAATATGTCTGCAACATGTCTGTAACATGTCTGCATCATGTCTGCATCATGTATGCAACATGTCTGTAACATGTCTGTAACATGTCTGCATCATGTATGCAACATGTCTGCAATATTTCTGTAACATGACTTTAACATGTCTGCAACATGTCTGAAACATGTCTGAAACATGTCTGTAACATGTCTGCAATATTTCTGTAACATGTCTTTAACATGTCTGTAACATGTCTGAAACATGTCAGAAACATGTCTGTGACATGTCTGTAACATGTCTGTAACACATTTGTGACATGTCTATAACAAGTCTGCACAATGTCTGCATCATTTCTGTAAAATGTCTGCATCATGTATGCAACATGTCTGTAACATGTCTGTACCATGTATGTAACATGTCTGCATCATGTATGCATCATGTCAGTAACATGTCTGCAACATGTCTGTAACATGTCTATAACATGTCAGTAACATGTCCGTAATATGTCTGCATCACGAATGCAACATGTCGGTAACATGTCTGTAACATGTCTGTAACATGTCTGCAACATGTCTTTAACGTGTCTGTTTTATGAATGTAACATGTCAGTAACATGTCTGCAACATGTCAGTAACATGTCTGCAACATGTCTGCACCATGTCTGTAACATGTCTGTAACATGTCTGTAACACGTCTGTAATATATCTGTAACATGTCTATAACATGTCTTTATCATGTCTGTAACATGTCTTCAACATGTCTGTAACATGTCTGTAACATGTCTGTAACATGACTGTAGCATGTCTGTAACATGACTGTAACATGTCTGTAACATGTCTGTAACATGTCTGAAACATGTCTGTAACATGTCTTCATCATGGGTGCAACATGTCTGTAACATGTCTGTAACATATTTGTCACATGTCTATAAAATGTCAGTAACATGTCTGCAACATCCCTGTAACATGTCTGTAACATGTCCTTAACATGTCTGTAACATGTCTGCAATATATTTGTAATATCTCTGTAACATGTCTGTATTATGTCTGTAAAATGTCTGTAACATGTCATTATGTCTGTAATATATTTATAACATGTCTGTAACATGTCTGTAACTTGTCTATAACATGTCCTTATCATGTCTGTAACATGTCTTTTACATGTCTGCAATATGTCTGTAACACGTTTGTAACATGTCGGCAACATTTCTGTTACATGTTTGCAACATGTTTTTTAAATGTCTGTAACATGTCTCTAACATGTCTCTAACATGTCAGTAACATGTCTCTAACATGTCTCTAACATGTCTGTAACATGTCTGTAACATGTCTGTAACATGTCTGTAACATGTCTGTAACATGTCTGTAACATGTCTGTAACATGTCTGTAACATGTCTGCAACATGTCTATAACAAGTCTGTAACATGTCTGAAACATGTCTGTAACATGTCTGTAACATGTCTGCAACATGTCTGTAACATGTCTGTAACATGTCTGCAACATGTCTTTAACGTGTCTGTTTTATGAATGTAACATGTCAGAAACTTGTCTGCAACATGTCAGTAACATGTCTGTAACATGTCTGCAACATGTCTGCAACATGTCTGCAACATGTCTGCAACATGTCTGCAACATGTCTGCAACATGTCTGCAACATGTCTGCAACATGTCTGCAACATGTCTGTATCGTGTCTGTTTCATGTATGTAACACTTCTGCATCATGTATGCAATTTGTCTGCAATATGTCTTTAACATGTCTGTATCATGTCTGCATCATGTCTGTAACATGTCTGTAACTTGTCTTTAACATGTCTGTAACATGTCTGTAACATGTCTGTAACATATTTGTGATATGTCTATAACATGTCTATAGCATAAGTGCAACATGTGTGCATCACGTATGCAACATGTCGGTAGCATGTCTGTAACATATTTATGACTTGTCTGCAATATGCCTATAACATGTCTGTATCATAACCTTAACATGTCTGTAAAATGTCTGTAACACGTCTGTAATATATCTGTAACATGTCTATAACATGTCTGTAACATGTCTGTAACATGTCTGCAACATGTCTTTAACGTGTCTGTTTTATGAATGTAACATGTCAGTAACATGTCTGCAACATGTCAGTAACATGTCTGCAACATGTCTGCACCATGTCTGTAACATGTCTGTAACACGTCTGTAATATATCTGTAACATGTCTATAACATGTCTTTATCATGTCTGTAACATGTCTTCAACATGTCTGTTACATGTCTGTAACATGACTGTAGCATGTCTGTAACATGACTGTAACATGTCTGTAACATGTCTGTAACATGTCTGAAACATGTATGTAACATGTCTGTAACATGTCTGCAAACATGTCCTTAACGTGTTTATTTTATGTATGTTACATGTCTGTAACATGTCTGTAACATGTTTGTTACATGTCTGAAACATATTTGTGATATGTATACATTATGTCTATAACATAATTTCAACATGTGTGCATCACGTATGCAACATGTTTGTAACATGTCTGTAACATATTTGTGATATGTCTATAAAATGTCTGTAACATGTCTATAGCATGTCTGTTACATGTCTGTAACATTATTGCAACATGTGTGCATCACGTATGCAGCATGTCGGTAACATGTCTGTAACATATTTGTGACTTGTCTGCAATATGTCTGTAACATGTTTGTAACATGTCGGTAACATTTCTGTAACATGTCTGTAACATGTCAGTGACATGTCAGTAACATGTCTGTAATATGTCAGTAACATGTTTGTAACATGTCTGTAACATGTTTGTAACATGTCTGTAACATATTTGTGATATGTCTATAACATGTCTGTAACATGTCTGTAACATGTCTGTTACATGTCTGTAACATTATTGCAACATGTGTGCATCACGTATGCAACATGTCGGTAACATGTCTGTAACATATTTGTGACTTGTCTGCAATATGTCTGTAACATGTTTGTAACATGTCGGCAACATTTCTGTAACATGTCTGTTACATGTGTTTAACATGTCCTTAAAATGTCTGTAACATGTCCTTAACATGTCTGTAACATGTCTTCATCATGCATGAAACATGTCTGTAACATGTCTGTAATATTTCAGTAACATGTCTGTAACATGTCTGCATCATTAATGAAACATGTCTGCAATATGTCTGTAACTGTCTATAACATGTCTGCAACATGTCTGCAACATGTCTGCAACATATCTGTAACTTGTCTGTTTCATGTATGTAACACATTTGCATCATGTATGCAATATGTCTGCAATATGTCTTTAACATGTCTGTATCATGTCTGCATCATGTCTGTAACATGTCTGTAACTTGTCTTTAACATGTCTGTAACATGTCTGTAACATATTTGTGATATGTCTATAACATGTCTATAGCATAAGTGCAACATGTGTGCATCACGTATGCAACATGTCGGTAGCATGTCTGTAACATATTTGTGACTTGTCTGCAATATGCCTATAACATGTCTGTATCATAACCTTAACATGTTTGTAACATGTCTGTAACACGTCTGTAATATATCTGTAACATGTCTATAACATGTCTTTATCATGTCTGTAACATGTCTTCAACATGTCTGTAACATGTCTGTAACATGACTGTAGCATGTCTGTAACATGATTGTAACATGTCTGTAACATGTCTGTCACATGTCTGAAACATGTATGTAACATGTCTTTAACGTGTTTATTTTATGTATGTAACATGTCTGTAACATGTTTGTTACATGTCTGAAACATATTTGTGATATGTATACAACATGTCTATAACATAATTTAAGCATGTGTGCATCACGTATGCAACATGTTTGTAACATATTTGTGATATGTCTATAAAATGTCTGTAACATGTCTATAACATGTCTGTTACATGTCTGTAACATTATTGCAACATGTGTGCATCATGTCTGTAACATATTTGTGACTTGTCTGCAATATGTCTGTAACATTTTTGTAACATGTCGGTAACATTTCTGTAACATGTCTGTAACATGTCAGTGACATGTCAGTAACATGTCTGTAATATGTCAGTAACATGTTTGTAACATGTCTGTAGCATGTTTGTAACATGTCTGTAACATATTTGTGATATGTCTATAACATGTCTGTAACATGTCTGTAACATGTCTGTAACATGTCTGTAACATGTCTGTAACATGTCTGTAACATGTCTGTTACATGTCTGTAACATTATTGCAACATGTGTGCATCACGTATGCAACATGTCGGTAATATGTCTGTAACATATTTGTGACTTGTCTGCAATATGTCTGTAACATGTTTGTAACATGTCTGTAACATGTTTGTAACATGTCGGCAACATTTCTGTAACATGTCTGTTACATGTGTTTAACACGTCCTTAAAATGTCTGTAACATGTCTTCATTATGCATGAAACATGTCTGTAACATGTCTGTAATATTTCAGTAACATGTCTGTAACATGTCTGCATCATGTCTGAAACATGTCTGTAACATGTCTGTAACATGTCTGTAACATGTCTGCAACATGTCTTTAACGTGTCTGTTTAATGAATGTAACATATCTGTAACATGTCTGTAACATGTCTGTAACATGTCTGTAACATGTCTGTAACATATCTGCAAGATGCCTGCATCACGTATGCAACACGTCGATAGCATGTCTGTAACATATTTGTGACTTGTCTGCAATATGTCTGTAACATGTCTGTAACATGTCTGTAACATGTCTGTAACATATCTGCAACATGTCTATAACCAGTCTTCAACATGTCTGCAACATGTCTGTAACATGTATGTAACACATTTGTAACATTTCTAAAACATGTCTGAAACATATCTGTAACATGTTTGTTACGTGTCTGTAACATAATTGAAACATGTGTGCATCACGTATGCAACATGTCGGTAGCATGTCTGTAACATATTTGTGACTTGTCTGCAATATGTCTGTAACATGTCTGTAACATGTCTGTATTATGTCTGTAAGATGTCTGTAACATGTCTGTAACATGTCTATAACATGTCTGCAACATCTCTGTTACATGTCTGTAACATGTTTTTAGCATGTCTGTAATATATCTGTAACATGTCTGTAACATGTCTGTATCATGTCTGTAACATGTCTTCAACATGACTGTAACATGTCTGAAACATGTCTGTAACATGTCTGTAACATGTCTGTAACATGTCTGCAACATGTCTTTAACGTGTCTGTTTTATGAATGTAACGTATCTGTAACATGCCTGTAACATGTCTGTAACATGTCTGTAACATGTCTGTAACATGTCTGTAACATGTCTGTAACATGTCTGTAACATATCTGCAAGATGCCTGCATCACGTATGCAACACGTCGGTAGCATGTCTGTAACATATTTGTGACTTGTCTGCAATATGTCTGTAACATGTCTGTAACATGTCTGTAACATATCTGCAACATGTCTGTAACCAGTCTTCAACATGTCTGTAACATGTCTGCAACATGTCTGTAACATGTTTGTTACGTGTCTGTAACATAATTGAAACATGTGTGCATCACGTATGCAACATGTCGGTAGCATTTCTGTAACATACTTGTGACTTGTCTGCAATATGTCTGTAACATGTCTGTAACATGTCTGTATTATGTCTGTAACATGTCTGTAACATGTCTGTAACATGTCTATAACATGTCTGCAACATCTCTGTTACATGTCTGTAACATGTTTTTAGCATGTCTGTAATATATCTGTAACATGTCTGTAACATGTCTGTATCATGTCTGTAACATGTCTGTAACATGCCTGTAACAAGTCTGCATCATGTATGCAACATGTCTGCAATATTTCTGTAACATGTCTGTAACATGTCTGTATCATGTCTGTAACATGTCTGTAACATGCCTGTAACATGTCTGCATCATGTATGCCACATGTCTGCAATATTTCTGTAACATGTCTGTAACATGTTTTTCGCATGTCTGTAATATATCTGTAACATGTCTGTAACATGTCTGTAACATGTCTGTAACATGTCTGTAACATGTCTGTAACAGGTCTGTAACATGTCTGTAACATGTCTGCAACATCTCTGTTACATGTCTGTAACATGTTTTTAGCATGTCTGTAATATATCTGTAACATCTCTGTTACAAGTCTGTAACATGTCTTTAATATGTCTGTAACATGTCATTAGTATGTCTGTACTATGTCTATAACATGTATGTTTTATGTCCTTAACATGTCTGTAGCATGTCTGAAACATGTCTGTAACATGTCTTTATCATGTATGCAACATGTCTGTAACATATTTGTCACATGTCAATAAATGAGTCGTAACATGTCTGCAACATGCCTGAAACATGTCTGTAACATGTCCTTAACATGTCTGTAACATGTCTGTAATATATTTGTAATATATTTGTAATACCTCTGTAACATGTCTGTAACATGTCTGTAAAATGTCTGTAACATGTCTGTAACATATCTGTAACATGTCTGTAACATGTCTGTAACATGTCTGTAACATGTCTGCATCATGTATGCAACATGTCAGTAACATGTCTGTAACATGTCTGAAACATGTCTGTAACATGTCTGTAACATGTCTGTATCATGTATGCAACATGTCTGTAACATGTCTGTAACATGTCTGTAACATGTCTGCATCATGTATGCAACATGTCTGTAACATGTCTGTAACATGTCTTTAACATGTCTGTAACATGTCTGTAACATGTCTGTAACATGTCTGCATCATGTATGCAACATGGCTGTAACATGTCTGTAACATGTCTGTAACATGTCTGTAACATGTCTGTAACATGTCTGTAACATGTCTGTAACATGTCTGTAACATGTCTGTAACATGTCTGTAACATGTCTGTAACATGTCTGTAACATGTCTGTAACATGTCTGTAACATGTCTGCAACATGTCTTTCACGTGTCTGTTTTATGATTGTAACATGTCAGTAACATGTCTGCAACATGTCAGTAACATGTCTGCAACATGTCTGCAACATGTCTGCAACATGTCTGCAACATGTCTGCAACATGTCTGCAACATGTCTGCAACATGTCTGTAACGTGTCTGTTTCATGTATGTAACACTTCTGCATCATGTATGCAATTTGTCTGCAATATGTCTTTAACATGTCTGTATCATGTCTGCATCATGTCTGTAACATGTCTGTAACTTGTCTTTAACATGTCTGTAACATGTCTGTAACATATTTGTGATATGTCTATAACATGTCTATAGCATAAGTGCAACATGTGTGCATCACGTATGCAGCATGTCGGTAACATGTCTGTAACATATTTGTGACGTGTCTGCAATATGTCTGTAACATGTTTGTAACATGTCGGTAACATTTCTGTAACATGTCTGTAACATGTCAGTGACATGAAAGTAACATGTCTGTAATATGTCAGTAACATGTTTGTAGCATGTCTGTAACATGTTTGTAACATGTCTGTAACATATTTTTGATATGTCTATAACATGTCTGTAACATGTCTGTAACATGTCTGTAACATGTCTGTTACATGTCTGTAACATTATTGCAACATGTGTGCATCACGTTTGCAACATGTCGTTAACATGTCTGTAACATATTTGTGACTTGTCTGCAATATGTCTGTAACATGTTTGTAACATTTCGGCAACATTTCTGTAACATGTCTGTTACATGTGTTTAACATGTCCTTAAAATGTCTGTAACATGTCCTTAACATGTCTGTAACATGTCTTCATCATGCATGAAAAATGTCTGTAACATGTCTGTAATATTTCAGTAACATGTCTGTAACATGTCTGCATCATGTATGAAACATGTCTGCAATATGTCTGTAACTGTCTATAACATGTCTGCAAAATGTCTGCAACATGTCTGCAACATATCTGTAACTTGTCTGTTTCATGTATGTAACACTTTTGCATCATGTATGCAATATGTCTGCAATATGTCTTTAACATGTCTGTATCATGTCTGCATCATGTCTGTAACATGTCTGTAACTTGTCTTTAACATGTCTGTAACATGTCTTCAACATGTCTGTAACATGTCTTCAACATGTCTGTAACATGTCTGTAACATGTCTGCAACATGTCTGTAACATGTCTGAAACATGTCTGTAACATGTCTGTAACATGTCCGTAACATGTCTGTAACATGTCTGTAACATGTCTGTAACATGTCTGTAACATGTCTGTAACATGTCTGCAACATGTCTTTAACATGTCTGTAACATGTCTGTAACATGTCTGTAACATGTCTCAACATGTCTGTAACATGTCTGTAACATGTCTGTAACATGTCTGTAACATGTCTGTAAACATGTCTGTAACATTTATCTGAAGATGCCTGCATCACGTATGCAACACGTCGATAGCATGTCTGTAACATATTTGTGACTTGTCTGCAATATGTCTGTAACATGTCTGTAACATATCTGTAACATGTCTGTAACATGTCTTCAACATGTCTGTAACATGTCTGCAACATGTCTGTAACATGTATGTAACACATTTGTGACATTTCTAAAACATGTCTGAAACATATCTGTAACATGTTTGTTACGTGTCTGTAACATAATTGAAACATGTGTGCATCACGTATGCAACATGTCGGTAGCATGTCTGTAACATATTTGTGACTTGTCTGCAATATGTCTGTAACATGTCTGTAACATGTCTGTAATATGTCTGTAACATGTCTGTAACATGTCTGTAACATGTCTGTAACATGTCTATAACATGTCTGCAACATCTCTGTTACATGTCTGTAACATGTTTTTAGCATGTCTGTAATATATCTGTAACATGTCTGTAACATGTCTGTATCATGTCTGTAACATGTCTGTAACATGCCTGTAACATGTCTGCATCATGTATGCAACATGTCTGCAATATTTCTGTAACATGTCTGTAACATGTCTGTATCATGTCTGTAACATGTCTGTAACATGCCTGTAACATGTCTGCATCATGTATGCAACATGTCTGTAATATGTCTGTAACATGTCTGTAACATGTCTGTAACATGTTTTTCGCATGTCTGTAACATGTCTGTAACATGTCTGTAACATGTCTGTAACATGTCTGTAACATGTCTGTAACATGTCTGTAACATGTCTGTAACATGTCTGTAACATGTCTGTAACATGTCTGTAACATGTCTGTAACATGTCTGTAACATGTCTGTAACATGTCTGTAACATGTCTGTAACATGTCTGTAACATGTCTGTAACATGTCTGTAACATGTCTGTAACATGTCTGTAACATGTCTGTAATATATCTGTAACATCTCTGTTACAAGTCTGTAACATGTCTTTAATATGTCTGTAACATGTCATTAATATGTCTGTAATATGTCTATAACATGTATGTTTTATGTCCTTAACATGTCTGTAGCATGTCTGAAACATGTCTGTAACATGTCTTCATCATGTATGCAACATGTCTGTAACATATTTGTCACATGTCAATAAAATGTCAGTAACATGTCTGCAACATGCCTGTAACATGTCTGTAACATGTCCTTAACATGTCTGTAACATGTCTGTAATCATGTCTGTAAAATATTTGTAATATGTCTGTAACATGTCTGTAACATGTCTGTAAAATGTCTGTAACATGTCTGTAACATGTCTGTAACATGTCTGTAACATGTCTGTAACATGTCTGTAACATGTCTGTAACATGTCTGTAACATGTCTGTAACATGTCTGTAACATGTCTGTAACATGTCTGTAACATGTCTGTAACATGTCTGTAACATGTCTGTAACATGTGTAACATGTCTGTAACATGTCTGTAACATGTCTTTAACATGTCTGTAACATGTCTGTAACATGTCTGTAACATGTCTGCATCATGTATGCAACATGTCTGTAACATGTCTGTAACATGTCTGTAACATCATGTCTGTAACATGTCTGTAACATGTCTGTAACATGTCTGTAACATGTCTGTAACATGTCTGTAACATGTCTGTAACATGTCTGTAACATGTCTGTAACATGTCTGTAACATGTCTGTAAACATGTCTGTAACATGTCTGTAACATGTCTGTAACATGTCTGTAACATGTCTGTAACATGTCTGCAACTGTTTTATGAATGGAACATGTCTGTAACATGTCAGTAACATGTCTGCAACATGTCAGTAACATGTCTGCAACATGTCTGCAACATGTCTGCAACATGTCTGCAACATGTCTGCAACATGTCTGCAACATGTCTGCAACATGTCTGCAACATGTCTGTAACGTGTCTGTTTCATGTATGTAACACTTCTGCATCATGTATGCAATTTGTTTGCAATATGTCTTTAACATGTCTGTATCATGTCTGTAACATGTCTGTAACATATTTGTGATATGTCTATAACATGTCTATAGCATAAGTGCAACATGTGTGCATCACGTATGCAACATGTCGGTGGCATGTCTGTAACATATTTGTGACTTGTCTACAATATGTCTGTAACATGTCTGTGACATGTCTGTAATATGTCTGTAACATGTCTATAACATGTCTTTATCATGTCTGTAACATGTCTGTATAACATGTCTTTATCATGTCTGTAACATGTCTTCAACATGTCTGTAACATGTCTGTAACATGTCTGTAACATGTCTGTAACATGATGTCTGTAACATGTCTGTAACATGTCTGTAACATGTCTGTAACATGTCTGTAACATGTCTGTAACATGTCTGTAACATGTCTGTAACATGTCTGTAACATGTCTGTAACATGTCTGTAACATGTCTGTAAACATGTCTGTAACATGTCTGTAACATGTCTGTAACATGTCTGTAATATGTCTGTAACATGTCTGTTACATGTCTGTAACATGTCTGTAACATGTCTTTAATATGTCTGTAACATGTCTGTCAACATGTCTGTAACATGTCTGTAACATGTCTGTAACATAACATGTCTGTAACATGTCTGTAACATGTCTGTAACATGTCTGTAACATGTCTGTAACATGTCTGTAACATGTCTGTAACATGTCTGTATCTGTAACATGTCTGTAACATGTCTGTCGTAACATGTCTGTAACATGTCTGTAACATGTCTGTAACATGTCTGTAACATGTCTGTAACATGTCTGTAACATGTCTGTAACATGTCTGTAACATGTCTGTAACATGTCTGTAACATGTCTGTAACATGTCTGTAACATGTCTGTAAACATGTCTGTAACATGTCTGTAACATGTCTGTAACATGTCTGTACATGTCTGTAACATGTCTGTAACATGTCTGTAACATGTCTGTAACATGTCTGTAACATGTCTGTAACATGTCTGTAACATGTCTGTAACATGTCTGTAACATGTCTGTAACATGTCTGTAACATGTCTGTAACATGTCTGTAACATGTCTGTAACATGTCTGTAACATGTCTGTAACATGTCTGTAACATGTCTGTAACATGTCTGTAACATGTCTGTAACATGTCTGTAACATGTCTGTAACATGTCTGTAACATGTCTGTAACATGTCTGTAACATGTCTGTAACATGTCTGTAACATGTCTGTAACATGTCTGTAACATGTCTGTAACATGTCTGTAACATGTCTGTAACATGTCTGTAACATGTCTGTAACATGTCTGTAACATGTCTGTAACATGTCTGTAACATGTCTGTAACATGTCTGTAACATGTCTGTTAACATGTCTGTAACATGTCTGTAACATGTCTGTAACATGTCTGTAACATGTCTGTAACATGTCTGTAACATGTCTGTAACATGTCTGTAACATGTCTGTAACATGTCTGTAACATGTCTGTAACATGTCTGTAACATGTCTGTAAATGTCTGTAACATGTCTGTAACATGTCTGTAAATGTCTGTAACATGTCTGTAACATGTCTGTAACATGTCTGTAACATGTCTGTAACTGTAACATGTCTGTAACATGTCTGTAACATGTATGTAACATGTCTGTAACATGTCTGTAACATGTCTGTAACATGTCTGTAACATGTCTGTAACATGTCTGTAACATGTCTGTAACATGTCTTAACATGTCTGTAACATGTCTGTAACATGTCTGTAACATGTCTGTAACATGTCTGTAACATGTCTGTAACATGTCTGTAACATGTCTGTAACATGTCTGTTAACATGTCTGTAACATGTCTTTAACATGTCTGTAACATGTCTGTAACATGTCTGTTAACATGTCTTGTTAACATGTCTGTAACATGTCTGTAACATGTCTGTAACATGTCTTGTAACATGTCTGTAACATGTCTGTAACATGTCTGTAACTGTAACATGTCTGTAACATGTCTGTAACATGTCTGTAACATGTCTGTAACATGTTTAACATGTCTGTAACATGTCTGTAACATGTCTGTAACATGTCTGTAACATGTCTGTAACATGTCTGTAACATGTCATAACATGTCTGCAACATGTCTGTAACATGTCTGTAACATGTCTGTAACATGTCTGTAACATGTCTGTAACATGTCTGTAACATGTCTGTAACATGTCTGTAACATGTCTGTAACATGTCTGTATCATGTTTGTAACATGTCTGTAACATGTCTGTAACATGTCTGTAACATGTCTGTAACATGTCTGTAACATGTCTGTAACATGTCTGTAACATGTTTTTAGCATGTCTGTAATATATCTGTAACATCTCTGTTACAAGTCTGTAACATGTCTTTAATATGTTTGTAACATGTCTGTAACATGTCTGCATCATGTATGCAACATGTCTGTAACATGTCTGTAACATGTCTGTAACATGTCTTTAACATGTCTGTAACATGTCTGTAACATGTCTGTATCATGTCTGTAACATGTCTGTAACATGTCTGTAACATGTCTGTAACATGTCTGTAACATGTCTGTAACATGTCTGCAACATGTCTGTAACATGTCTGTAACATGTCTGTAACATGTCTGTAACATGTCTGTAACATGTCTGTAACATGTCTGTAACATGTCTGCAACATGTACTGCAACATGTCTGCAATATGTCTGTAACATGTCTGTAACATGTCTGTAACATGTCTGTAACATGTCTGTAACATGTCTGTAACATGTCATCTGTAACATGTCTGTAACATGTCTGTAACATGTCTGTAACATGTGTGTAACATGTCTGTAACATGTCTGTAACATGTCTGTAACATGTCTGTAACATGTCTGTAACATGTCTGTAACATTTCTGTAACATGTCTGTAACATGTCTGTAACATGTCTGTAACATGTCTGTAACATGTCTGTAACATGTCTGCAACATCTCTGTTACATGTCTGTAACATGTTTTAAGCATGTCTGTAATATATCTGTAACATCTCTGTTACAAGTCTGTAACATGTCTCTAATATGTCTGTAACATGTCATTAATATGTCTTTAATATGTCTATAACATGTATGTTTTATGTCCTTAACATGTCTGTAGCATGTCTGAAACATGTCTGTAACATGTCTTCATCATGTATGCAACATGTCTGTAACATATTTGTCACATGTCAATAAAATGTCAGTAACATGTCTGCAACATGCCTGCAACATGTCTGTAACATGTCCTTAACATGTCTGTAACATGTCTGTAATATATTTGTAATATATTTGTAATACCTCTGTAACATGTCTGTAACATGTCTGTAAAATGTCTGTAACATGTCTGTAACATATCTGTAACATGTCTGTAACATGTCTGTAACATGTCTGCATCATGTTTGCAACATGTCAGTAACATGTCTGTAACATGTCTGAAACATGTCTGTAACATATCTGTAACATGTCTGCATCATGTATGCAACATGTCTGCAATATTTCTGTAACATGTCTTTAACATGTCTGTAACATGTCTGTAACATGTCTGTAACATGTCTGCATCATGTATGCAACATGGCTGTAACATTTCTGTAACATGTCTATAACATATCTGTAACATGTCTGTAACATGCCTGTAACATGTCTGCATCATGTCTGTAACATGTCTGTAATATATCTGTAACATGTCTGTAACATGTCTGTAACATGTCTGTAACATGTCTGTAACATGTCCGTAACATGTCTGAAACATGTCTGAAACATGTCTGTAACATATCTGTAACATGTCTGTAACATGTCTGCAACATGTCTTTCACGTGTCTGTTTTATGAATGGAACATGTCAGTAACATGTCTGCAACATGTCAGTAACATGTCTGCAACATGTCTGCAACATGTCTGCAACATGTCTGCAACATGTCTGCAACATGTCTGCAACATGTGTGCAACATGTCTGTAACGTGTCTGTTTCATGTATGTAACACTTCTGCATCATGTATGCAATTTGACTGCAATATGTCTTTAACATGTCTGTATCATGTCTGCATCATGTCTGTAACATGTCTGTAACTTGTCTTTAACATGTCTGTAACATGTCTGTAACATATTTGTGATATGTCTATAACATGTCTATAGCATAAGTGCAACATGTGTGCATCACGTATGCAACATGTCGGTAGCATGTTTGTAACATATTTGTGACTTGTCTGCAATATGCCTATAACATGTCTGTATCATAACCTTAACATGTCTGTAACATGTCTGTAACACGTCTGTAATATATCTGTAACATGTCTATAACATGTCTTTATCATGTCTGTAACATGTCTTCAACATGTCTGTAACATGTCTGTAACATGACTGTAGCATGTCTGTAACATGACTGTAACATGTCTGTAACATGTCTGTAACATGTCTGAAACATGTATGTAACATGTCTGTAACATGTCTGTAACATGTCTGTAACATGTCTGTAACATGTCTGTAACATGTCTGTAACATGTCTGTAACATGTCTGTAACATGTCTGTAACATGTCTGTAACATGTCTGTAACATGTTTTTAGAATGTCTGTAATATATCTGTAACATCTCTGTTACAAGTCTGTAGCATGTCTTTAATATATCTGTAACATGTCTGTAACATGTCTGCATCATGTATGCAACATGTCTGTAACATGTCTGTAACATGTCTGTAACATGTCTGTAACATGTCTTTAACATGTCTGTAACATGCCTGTTACATGTCTGTAACATGTCTGTAACATGTCTGTAACATGTCTGTAACATGTCTGTAACATGTCTGTAACATGTCTGTAACATGTCTGTAACATGTCTGTAACATGTCTGTAACATGTCTGTAACATGTCTGTAACATGTCTGTAACATGTCTGTAACATGTCTGTAACATGTCTGTAACATGTCTGTAACATGTCTGTAACATGTCTGTAACATGTCTGTAACATGTCTGTAACATGTCTGTAACATGTCTTAACATGTCTGTAACATGTCTGTAACATGTCTGTAACATGTCTGTAACATGTCTGTAACATGTCTGTAACATGTCTGTAACATGTCTGCAACATGTCTGCTAACATGTCTGTAACATGTCTGTAACATGTCTGTAACATGTCTGTAACATGTCTGTAACATGTCTGTAACATGTCTGTCTGTAACATGTCTGTAACATGTCTGTAACATGTCTGTAACATGTCTGTAACATGTCTGTAACATGTCTGTAACATGTCTGTAACATGTCTGTAACATGTCTGTAACATGTCTGTAACATGTCTGTAACATGTCTGTAACATGTCTGTAACATGTCTGTAACATGTCTGTAACATGTCTGTAACATGTCTGTAACATGTCTGTAACATGTCTGTAACATGTCTGTAACATGTCTGTAACATGTCTGTAACATGTCTGTAACATGTCTGTAACATGTCTGTAACATGTCTGTAACATGTCTGTAACATGTCTGTAACATGTCTGTAACATGTCTGTAACATGTCTGCATCAAAGTATGTAACATGTCTGCAATATGTCTGTAACATGTCTGTAACATGTCTGTAACATGTCTGTAACATGTCTGTAACATGTCTGTAACATGTCTGTAACATGTCTGTAACATGTCTGTAACATGTCTGTAACATGTCTGTAACATGTCTGTAACATGTCTGTAACATGTCTGTAACATGTCTGTAACATGTCTGTAACATGTCTGTAACATGTCTGTAACATGTCTGTAACATGTCTGTAACATGTCTGTAACATGTCTGTAACATGTCTGTAACATGTCTGTAATATATCTGTAACATGTCTGTAACATGTCTGTAACATGTCTTTAATATGTTTGTAACATGTCTGTAACATGTCTGTAACATGTCTGTAACATGTCTGTAACATGTCTGTAACATGTCTGTAACATGTCTGTAACATGTCTGTAACATGTCTGTAACATGTCTGTAACATGTCTGTAACATGTCTGTAACATGTCTGTAACATGTCTGTAACATGTCTGCATCATGTCTGTAACATGTCTGTAACATGTCTGTAACATGTCTGTAACATGTCTGTAACATGTCTGTAACATGTCTATAACATGTCTGTAACATGTTGCAACATGTGTGCATCACGTATGCAACATGTCGGTAGCATGTCTGTAACATATTTGTGACTTGTCTGCAATATGCCTATAACATGTCTGTATCATAACCTTAACAGGTCTGTATCATGACTGTAACACGTCTGTAATATATCTGTAACATGTCTATAACATGTCTTTATCATGTCTGTAACATGTCTTCAACATGTCTGTAACATGTCTGTAACATGACTGTAGCATGTCTGTAACATGACTGTAACATGTCTGTAACATGTCTGAAACATGTATGTAACATGTCTGTAACATGTCTGCAACATGTCTTTAACGTGTTTATCTTATGTATGTAACATGTCTGTAACATGTCTGTAACATGTCTGTAACATGTCTGTAACATGTTTGTTACATGTCTGAAACATATTTGTGATATGTATACAACATGTCTATAACATAATTTCAACATGTGTGCATCACGTATGCAACATGTTTGTAACATGTCTGTAACATATTTGTGATATGTCTATAAAATGTCTGGAACATGTCTATAACATGTCTGTTACATGTCTGTAACATGTCAGTAACATGTTTGTAACATGTCTGTAATATGTTTGTAACATGTCTGTAACCTATTTGTGATATGTCTATAACATGTCTGTAACATGTCTGTAACATGTCTGTAACATGTCTGTAACATGTCTGTTACATGTCTGTAACATTATTGCAACATGTGTGCATCACGTATGCAACATGTCGGTAACATGTCTGTAACATATTTGTGACTTGTCTGCAATATGTCTGTGACATGTTTGTAACATGTCGGCAACATTTCTGTAACATGTCTGTTACATGTGTTTAACATGTCCTTAAAATGTCTGCAACATGTCCTTAACATGTCTGTAACATGTCTTCATCATGCATGAAACATGTCTGTAACATGTCTGTAATATTTCAGTAACATGTCTGTAACATGTCTGCATCATGTATGAAACATGTCTGCAATATGTCTGTAACTGTCTATAACATGTCTGCAACATGTCTGCAACATGTCTGCAACATATCTGTAACGTGTCTGTTTCATGTTTGTAACACTTTTGCATCATGTATGCAATATGTCTGCAATATGTCTTCAACATGTCTGTATCATGTCTGCATCATGTCTGTAACATGTCTGTAACTTGTCTTTAACATGTCTGTAACATGTCTTTAACATGTCTGTAACATGTCTGTAACATGTCTGTAACATGTCTGTAACATGTCTGTAACATGTCTTCAACATGTCTGTAACATGTCTGAAATATGTCTGTAACATGTCTGTAACATGTCTGCAACATGTCTTTAACGTGTCTGTTTTATGAATGTAACATATCTGTAACATGTCTGTAACATGTCTGTAACATGTCTGTAACATGTCTGTAACATATCTGCAAGATGCTTGCATCACGTATGCAACACGTCGGTAGCATGTCTGTAACATATTTGTGACTTGTCTGCAATATGTCTTTAACATGTCTGTAACATGTCTGTAACATGTCTGTAACACACCTGCAACATGTCTGTAACCAGTCTTCAACATGTCTGTAACATGTCTGCAACATGTCTGTAACATGTATGTAACACATTTGTGACATTTCTAAAACATGTCTGAAACATATCTGTAACATGTTTGTTACGTGTCTGTAACATAATTGAAACATGTGTGCATCACGTATGCAACATGTCGGGAGCATGTCTGTAACATATTTGTGACTTGTCTGCAATATGTCTGTAACATGTCTGTTACATGTCTGTATTATGTCTGTAACATGTCTGTAACATGTCTGTAACATGTCTGTAACATGTCTATAACATGTCTGCAACATCTCTGTTACATGTCTGTAACATGTTTGTAACATGTCTGTAATGTCTGTAATATATCTGTAACATGTCTGTAACATGTCTGTATCATGTCTGTAACATGTCTGTAACATGCCTGTAACATGTCTGCATCATGTAAGCAACATGTCTGCAAAATTTCTGTAACATGTCTGTAACATGTCTGTAACATGTTTTTAGCTTGTCTGTAATATATCTGTAACATGTCTGTAACATGTCTGTAACATGTCTGTAACATGTCTGTAACATGTCTGTAACATGTCTGTAACATGTCTGTAACATGTCTGTAACATGTCTGTAACATGTCTGCAACATCTCTGTTACATGTCTGTAACATGTTTTTAGCATGTCTGTAATATATCTGTAACATCTCTGTTACAAGTCTGTAACATGTCTTTAATATGTCTGTAACATGTCATTAGCATGTCTGTAATATGTCTATAACATGTATGTTTTATGTCCTTAACATGTCTGTAGCATGTCTGAAACATGTCTGTAACATGTCTTCATCATGTATGCAACATGTCTGTAACATATTTGTCACATGTCAATAAAATGTCAGTAACATGTCTGCAACATGCCTGAAACATGTCTGTAACATGTCCTTAACATGTCTGTAACATGTCTGTAATATATTTGTAATATATTTGTAATATCTCTGTAACATGTCTGTAACATGTCTGTAAAATGTCTGCAACATGTCTGTAACATGTCTGTAACATGTCTGTAACATGTCTGTAACATGTCTGTAACATGTCTGTAACATGTCTGTAACATGTCTGTAACATGTCTGTAACATGTCTGTAACATGTCTGTAACATGTCTGTAACATGTCTGCAACATGTCTGCAACATGTCTGTAACATGTCTGTAACATGTCTGTAACATGTCTGTAACATGTCTGTAACATGTCTGTAACATGTCTGTAACATGTCTGTAACATGTCTGCATCATGTATGCAACATGTCTGTAACATGTCTGTAACATGTCTTTAACATGTCTGTAACATGCCTGTTACATGTCTGTAACTTGTCTGTAACATGTCTGTAACATGTCTGTAACATGTCTGTAACATGTCTGTAACATGTCTGTAACATGTCTGCATCATGTATGCAACATGTCTGCAATATGTCTGTAACATGTCTGTAACATGTCTGTAACATGTCTGTAACATGTCTGTAACATGTCTGTAACATGTCTGTAACATGTCTGTAACATGTCTGTAACATGTCTGTAACATGTCTGTAACATGTCTGTAACATGTCTGTAACATGTCTGTAAATGTCTGTAACATGTCTGTAACATGTCTGTAACATGTCTGTAACATGTCTGTAACATGTCTGTAACATGTCTGTAACATGTCTGTAACATGTCTGTAACATGTCTGTAACATGTCTGTAACATGTCTGTAACATGCCTGTAACATGTCTGCATCATGTATGCAACATGTCTGCAATATTTCTGTAACATGTCTGTAACATGTCTGTAACATGTCTGTAACATGTATGTAACATGTCTGTAACATGTCTGTAACATGTCTGTAACATATTTGTGACATGTCTGTAACATGTCTGCATCATGTATGCAACATGTCTATAACATGTCTGTAACATGTCTTTAACATGTCTGTAACATGCCTGTTACATGTCTGTAACTTGTCTGTAACATGTCTGTAACATGTCTGTAACATGTCTGTAACATTTCTGTAACATATCTGTAACATGTCTGCATCAAGTATGCAAAATGTCTGCAATATGCCTGTAACATGTTTGTAACATATCTGTAACATGTCTGTAACATGTCTGTAACATGTCTGTAACATGTCTGTAACATGTCTGTAACATGTCTGTAACATGTCTGTAACATGTCTGTAACATGTCTGTAACATGTCTGTAACATGTCTGTAACATGTCTGTAACATGTCTGTAACATGTCTGTAACATGTCTGTAACATGTCTGTAACATGTCTGTAACATGTCTGTAACATGTCTGTAACATGTCTGCATCATGTATGCAACATGTCTGTAACATGTCTGTAACATGTCTGTAACATATCTTTAACATGTCTGTAACATGCCTGTTACATGTCTGTAACATGTCTGCATCATGTATGCAACATGTCTGTAACATGTCTGTAAAATGTCTGTAACATATTTGTGACATGTCTGTAACATGTCTGCATCATGTATGCAACATGTCTATAACATATCTGTTACATGTCTTTAACATGTCTGTAACATGATTGTTACATGTCTGTAACTTGTCTGTAACATGTCTGTAACATGTCTGTATCATGTCTGTAACATTTCTGTAACATATCTGTAACATGTCTGCATCAAGTATGCAAAATGTCTGCAATATGCCTGTAACATGTTTGTAACATGTCTGTAACATGTCTGTAACATGTCTGTAACATGTCTGTAACATGTCTGTAACATGTCTGTAACATTTCTGTAACATGTCTGAAACAAGTCTGTAACATGTTTTTAGCATGTCTGTAATATATCTGTAACATCTCTGTTACAAGTCTGTAGCATGTCTTTAATATATCTGTAACATGTCTGTAACATGTCTGCATCATGTATGCAACATGTCTGTAACATGTCTGTAACATGTCTGTAACATATCTTTAACATGTCTGTAACATGCCTGTTACATGTCTGTAACTTGTCTGTAACATGTCTGTAACATGTCTGTAACATGTCTGTAACATGTCTGTAACATGCCTGTTACATGTCTGTAACATGTCTATAACATGTCTGTAACATGTCTTTAACATGTCTGTAACATGCCTGTTACATGTCTGTAACTTGTCTGTAACATGTCTGTAACATGTCTGTATCATTTCTGTAACATATCTGTAACTTGTCTGCATCAAGTATACAAAATGTCTGCAATATGCCTGTAACATGTTTGTAACATAACTGTAACATGTCTGTAACATGTCTGTAACATGACTGTAACATATCTGTAACATGTCTGTAACATGTCTGTAACATGTCTGCAATATGTCTGTAACATGTTTGTAACATGTCTGTATCATGTTTGTAACATGTCTGTAACATGTCTGTAACATGTCTGTAACATGTCTGTAACATGTCTGTAACATGTCTGTAACATGTCTGTAACATGTTTTTAGCATGTCTGTAATATATCTGTAACATCTCTGTTACAAGTCTGTAACATGTCTTTAATATGTTTGTAACATGTCTGTAACATGTCTGTAACATGTCTGTAACATGTCTGTAACATGTCTGTAACATGTCTGTAACATGTCTGTAACATGTCTGTAACATGTCTTTAACATGTCTGTAACATGCCTGTTACATGTCTGTATCATGTCTGCATCATGTCTGTAACATGTCTGTAACATGTCTGTAACATGTCTGTAACATGTCTGTAACATATTTGTGATATGTCTATAACATGTCTATAGCATAAGTGCAACATGTGTGCATCACGTATGCAACATGTCGGTAGCATGTCTGTAACATATTTGTGACTTGTCTGCAATATGCCTATAACATGTCTGTATCATAACCTTAACAGGTCTGTAACATGACTGTAACACGTCTGTAATATATCTGTAACATGTCTATAACATGTCTTTATCATGTCTGTAACATGTCTTCAACATGTCTGTAACATGTCTGTAACATGTCTGTAACATGTCTGTAACATGTCTGTAACATGTCTGTAACATGTCTGTAACATGTCTGTAACATGTCTGTAACATGTATGTAACATGTCTGTAACATGTCTGTAACATGTCTGTAACATGTCTGTAACATGTATGTAACATGTCTGTAACATGTCTGTAACATGTCTGTAACATGTTTGTTACATGTCTGAAACATATTTGTGATATGTATACAACATGTCTATAACATAATTTCAACATGTGTGCATCACGTATGCAACATGTTTGTAACATGTCTGTAACATATTTGTGATATGTCTATAAAATGTCTGTAACATGTCTATAACATGTCTGTTACATGTCTGTAATATGTCAGTAACATGTTTGTAACATGTCTGAAATATGTTTGTAACATGTCTGTAACATATTTGTGATATGTGTATAACATGTCTGTAACATGTCTGTAACATGTCTGTAACATGTCTGTTACATGTCTGTAACATTATTGCAACATGTGTGCATCACGTATGCAACATGTCGGTAACATGTCTGTAACATATTCGTGACTTGTCTGCAATATGTCTGTAACATGTTTGTAACATGTCGGCAACATTTCTGTAACATGTCTGTTACATGTGTTTAACATGTCCTTAAAATATCTGTAACATGTCCTTAACATGTCTGTAACATGTCTTCATCATGCATGAAACATGTCTGTAACATGTCTGTAATATTTCAGTAACATGTCTGTAACATGTCTGCATCATGTATGAAACATGTCTGCAATATGTCTGTAACTGTCTATAACATGTCTGCAACATGTCTGCAACATGTCTTTAACGTGTCTGTTTTATGAATGTAACATATCTGTAACATGTCTGTAACATGTCTGTAACATGTCTGTAACATGTCTGTAACATGTCTGTAACATGTCTGTAACATATCTGCAAGATGCCTGCATCACGTATGCAACACGTCGGTAGCATGTCTGTAACATATTTGTGACTTGTCTGCAATATGTCTGTAACATGTCTGTAACATGTCTGTAACATGTCTGTAACATACCTGCAACATGTCTGTAACCAGTCTTCAACATGTCTGTAACATGTCTGCAACATGTCTGTAACATGTATGTAACACATTTGTGACATTTCTAAAACATGTCTGAAACATATCTGTAACATGTTTGTTACGTGTCTGTAACATAATTGAAACATGTGTGCATCACGTATGCAACATGTCGGGAGCATGTCTGTAACATATTTGTGACTTGTCTGCAATATGTCTGTAACATGTCTGTAACATGTCTGTAACATGTCTGTAACATGTCTGTAACATGTCTGTAACATGTCTGTAACATGTCTGTAACATGTCTGTAACATGTCTATAACATGTCTGCAACATCTCTGTTACATGTCTGTAACATGTTTTTAGCATGTCTGTAATTTATCTGTAACATGTCTGTAACATGTCTGTAACATGTCTGTAACATGTCTGTAACATGTCTGTAACATGTCTGTAACATGTCTGTAACATGTCTGCATCATGTATGCAACATGTCTGTAACATGTCTGTAACATGTCTGTAACATGTCTGTAACATGTCTGTAACATGTCTGTAACATGTCTGTAACATGTCTGTAACATGTCTGTAACATGTCTGTAACATGTCTGTAACATGTCTGCAACATCTGTAACATGTCTGTAACATGTCTGTAACATGTCTGTAACATGTCTGTAACATGTCTGTAACATGTCTGTAACATGTCTGTAACATGTCTGTAACATGTCTGTAACATGTCTGTAACATGTCTGTAACATGTCTGTAATATGTCTGTAACATGTCTGTAACATGTCTGTAACATGTCTGTAACATGTCTGTAACATGTCTGTAACATGTCTGCATCATGTATGCAACATGTCTATAACATGTCTGTAACATGTCTTTAAAATGTCTGTAACATGTCTGTAACATGTCTGTAACATTTCTGTAACATGTCTGTAACATGTCTGCATCATGTATGCAAAATGTCTGCAATATGTCTGTAACATGTCTGTAACATGTCTGTAACATGTCTGTAACATGTCTGTAACATGTCTGTAACATGTCTGTAACATGTCTGTAACATGTCTGTAACATGTCTGTAACATGTCTGTAACATGTCTGTAACATGTCTGTAACATGTCTGTAACATGTCTGTAACATGTCTGTAACATGTCTGTAACATGTCTGTAACATGTCTGTAACATGTCTGTAACATGTCTGCATCATGTATGCAACATGTCTGTAACATGTCTGTAACATGTCTGTAACATGTCTGTAACATGTCTTTAACATGTCTGTAACATGTCTGTAACATGTCTGTAACATGTCTGTAACATGTCTGCAACATGTCTGTAACATGTCTGTAACATGTCTGTAACATGTCTGTAACATGTCTGTAACATGTCTGCATCATGTATGCAACATGTCTATAACATGTCTGTTACATGTCTTTAACATGTCTGTAACATGTCTGTTACATGTCTGTAACTTGTCTGTAACATGTCTGTAACATGTCTGTAACATGTCTGTAACATGTCTGTAACATGTCTGTAACATGTCTGCATCAAGTATGCAACATGTCTGCAATATGCCTGTAACATGTTTGTAACATGTCTGTAACATGTCTGTAACATGTCTGTAACATGTCTGTAACATGTCTGTAACATGTCTGTAACATGTCTGTAACATGTCTGTAACATGTCTGTAACATGTTTTTAGCATGTCTGTAATATGTCTGTAACATGTCTGTTACATGTCTGTAACATGTCTTTAATATGTCTGTAACATGTCTGTAACATGTCTGCAACATGTCTGCAACATGTCTGTAACATGTCTGTAACATGTCTGTAACATGTCTGTAACATGTCTGTAACATGTCTGTAACATGTCTGTAACATGTCTGTAACATGTCTGTAACATGTCTGTAACATGTCTGTAACATGTCTGTAACATGTCTGTAACATGTCTGTAACATGTCTGTAACATGTCTGTAACATGTCTGTAACATGTCTGTAACATGTCTGTAACATGTCTGTAACATGTCTGTAACATGTCTGTAACATGTCTGTAACATGTCTGTAACATGTCTGTAACATGTCTGTAACATGTCTGTAACATGTCTGTAACATGTCTGCATCATGTCTGTAACATGTCTGCAAAATGTCTGTAACATGTCTGTAACATGTCTGTAACATGTCTGTAACATGTCTGTAACATGTCTGTAACATGTCTGTAACATGTCTGTAACATGTCTGTAACATGTCTGCAACATGTCTGTAACATGTCTGTAACATGTCTGTAACATGTCTGTAACATGTCTGTAAACATGTCTGTAACATGTCTGCAACATGTCTGTAACATGTCTGTAACATGTCTGCAAATGCTGTAACATGTCTGTAACATGTCTGTTTTAACATGTCTGTAACATGTCTGTAACATGTCTGTAACATGTCTGTAACATGTCTGTAACATGTCTGAACATGTCTGTAACATGTCTGTAACATGTCTGTAACATGTCTGTAACATGTCTGCATCATGTCTGTAACATGTCTGCAATATGTCTTTTACATGTCTGTAACATGTCATGTCTGCATGTCTGTAACATGTCTGTAACATGTCTGTAACATGTCTGTACAACATGTCTTTAACGTGTCTGCTTTATGAATGTAACATGTCAGTAACATGTCAGCAAAATGTCAGTAACATGTCTGCAACATGTCTGCAACATGTCTGTAACGTGTCTGTTTCATGTATGTAACACTTCTGCATCATGTATGCAATTTGCTTGCAATATGTCTTTAACATGTCTGTATCATGTCTGCATCATGTCTGTAACATGTCTGTAACTTGTCTTTAACATGTCTGTAACATGTCTGTAACATATTTGTGATATGTCTATAACATGTCTATAGCATAAGTGCAACATGTGTGCATCACGTATGCAACATGTCGGTAGCATGTCTGTAACATATTTGTGACTTGTCTGCAATATGCCTATAACATGTCTGTATCATAACCTTAACATGTCTGTAACATGTCTGTAACACGTCTGTAATATATCTGTAACATGTCTATAACATGTCTTTATCATGTCTGTAACATGTCTTCAACATGTCTGTAACATGTCTGTAACATGACTGTAGCATGTCTGTAACATGACTGTAACATGTCTGTAACATGTCTGTAACATGTCTGAAACATGTATGTAACATGTCTGTAACATGTCTGCAACATGTCTTTAACGTGTTTATTTTATGTATGTAACATGTCTGTAACATGTCTGTAACATGTTTGTTACATGTCTGTAACATATTTGTGATATGTATACAACATGTCTGTAACATAATTTCAACATGTGTGCATCACGTATGCAGCATGTCGGTAACATGTCTGTAACATATTTGTGATATGTCTATAACATGTCCGTAACATGTCTATAACATGTCTGTTACATGTCTGTAACAGTATTGCAACATGTGTGCATCACGTATGCAACATGTCGGTAACATGTCTGTAACATATTTGTGACTTGTCTGCAATATGTCTATAACATGTCTTTATCATGTCCTTAACATGTCTGCAACATGTCTGTAACATGTCGTCTGTTATATATCTGTAACATGTCTATAACATGTCTTTATCATGTCTGTAACATGTCTTCAACATGTCTGTAACATGTCTGTAACATGTCTGTAACATGTCTGTAACATGTCTGTAACATGTCTGTAACATGTCTGTAACATGTCTGTAACATGTCTTTAACATGTCTGTAACATGTCTGTAACATGTCTGTAACATGTCTGTAACATGTCTGTAATATGTCTGTAACATGTCTGTAACATGTCTGTAACATGTCTGTAACATGTCTGTAACATGTCTGTAACATGTCTGTAACATGTCTGTAACATGTCTGTAACATGTCTGTAACATGTCTGCAACATGTCTGTAACATGTATGTAACATGTCTGTAACATGTCTGTAACATGTCTGTAACATGTCTGTAACATGTCTGTAACATGTCTGTAACATGTCACTAAAATGTCTGTAACATGTCGGTAACATGTCTATAACATGTTTGTAATATGTCTGTAACATGTTTGTAACATGTCTGTAACATGTTTGTAACATGTCTGTAACATATTTGTGATATAAAGTGTAAATAACATGTCTGTAACATGTCTGTAACATGTCTGTAACATGTCTGTAACATGTCTGTAACATGTCTGTAACATGTCTGTAACATGTCTGTTACATGTCTGTAACATTATTGCAACATGTGTGCATCACGTATGCAACATGTCGGTAACATGTCTGTAACATATTTGTGACTTGTCTGCAAAATGTCTGTAACATGTTTGTAACATGTCGGCAACATTTCTGTAACATGTCTGTTACATGTGTTTAACATGTCTTTAAAATGTCTGTAACATGTCTTTAACATGTCTGTAACATGTCTTCATCATGCATGAAACATGTCTGTAACATGTCTGTAATATTTCAGTAACATGTCTGTAACATGTCTGCATCATGTATGAAACATGTCTGCAATATGTCTGTAACTGTCTATAACATGTCTGCAACATGTCTGCAACATGTCTGCAACATATCTGTAACGTGTCTGTTTCATGTATGTAACACTTTTGCATCATGTATGCAATATGTCTGAAATATGTCTTTAACATGTCTGTATCATGTCTGCATCATGTCTGTAACATGTCTGTAACTTGTCTTTAACATGTCTGTAACATATCTTCAACATGTCTGTAACATGTCTTCAACATGTCTGTAACATGTCTGTAACATGTCTTCAAAATGTCTGTAACATGTCTGAAACATGTCTGTAACATGTCTGTAACATGTCTGTAACATGTCTGCAACATGTCTGCAACATGTCTTTAACGTGTCTGTTTTATGAATGTAACATATCTGTAACATGTCTGTAACATGTCTGTAACATGTCTGTAACATGTCTGAAACATGTCTGAAATATGTCTGTAATATGTCTGTAACATGTCTGTAACATGTCTGTAACATGCTGTAACATGCGAACATTTGTGCGCATGTCTGTAACATGTCTGTACAATGTCTGCATCATTTCTGTAAAATGTCTGCATCATGTATGCAACATGTCTGTAACATGTCTGTAACATGTCTGTAACATGTCTGTAACATGTCTGTATGTATGCATAACATGTCTGTAACATGTCTGTAACATGTCTGTAACATGTCTGTAACATGTCTGTAACATGTCTGTAACATGTCTGTAACATGTCTGTAACATGTCTGTAAAATGTCTGTAACATGTCTGCAACATGTCTATAACATGTCTGTAACATATCTTCAACATGTCTGTAACATGTCTTCAACATGTCTGTAACATGTCTGTAACATGTCTTCAAAATGTCTGTAACATGTCTGTAACATGTCTGTAACATGTCTGAAACATGTATGTAACATGTCTGTAACATGTCTGCAACATGTCTTTAACGTGTTTATTTTATGTATGTAACATGTCTGTAACATGTCTGTAACACATTTGTGACTTGTCTGCAATATGTCAGTAACATGTTTGTAACATGTCGGTAACATTTCTGTAACATGTCTGTAATATGTCAGTAACATGTTTGTAACATGTCTGTAACATGTTTGTAACATGTCTGTAACATATTTGTGATATGTCTATAACATGTCTGTAACATGTCTGTAACATGTCTGTAACATGTCTGTAACATGTCTGTAACATGTCTGTAACATGTCTGTAACATGTCTGTTACATGTTTGTAACATTATTGCAACATGTGTGCATCACGTATGCAACATGTCGGTAACATGTCTGTAACATATTTGTGACTTGTCTGCAAAATGTCTGTAACATGTTTGTAACATGTCGGCAACATTTCTGTAACATGTCTGTAACATGTCTGTAACATGTCTGTTACATGTCTGTAACATGTCCTTAAAATGTCTGTAACATGTCTTTAACATGTCTGTAACATGTCTGTAATCATGCATGAAACATGTCTGTAACATGTCTGTAATATTTCAGTAACATGTCTGTAACATGTCTGCATCATGTATGAAACATGTCTGCAATATGTCTGTAACATGTCTATAACATGTCTGCAACATGTCTGCAACATGTCTGCAACATATCTGTAACGTGTCTGTTTCATGTATGTAACACTTTTGCATCATGTATGCAATATGTCTGAAATATGTCTTTACCATGTCTGTATCATGTCTGCATCATGTCTGTAACATGTCTGTAACTTGTCTTTAACATGTCTGTAACATATCTTCAACATGTCTGTAACATGTCTTCAACATGTCTGTAACATGTCTGTAACATGTCTGTAACATGTCTGTAACATGTCTGTAACATGTCTGTAACATGTCTGTAACATGTCTGTAACATGTCTGTAACATGTCTGTAACATGTCTGCAACATGTCTTTAACGTGTCTGTTTTATGAATGTAACATATCTGTAACATGTCTGTAACATGTCTGTAACATGTCTGTAACATGTCTGAAACATGTCTGAAATATGTCTGTAATATGTCTGTAACATGTCTGTAACACATTTGTGGCATGTCTATAACATGTCTGTACAATGTCTGCATCATTTCTGTAAAATGTCTGCATCATGTATGCAACATGTCTGTAACATGTCTGTACCATGTATGTAACATGTCTGCATCATGTATGCATCATGTCAGTAACATGTCTGTAACATGTCTGTAACATGTCTGTAACATGTCTGTAACATGTCTGTAACATGTCTGTAACATGTCTGTAACATGTCTGCAACATGTCTATAACATGTCTGTAACATGTCTTCAACATGTCTGTAACATGTCTGTAACATGTCTGTAACATGTCTGTAACATGTCTGTAACATGTCTGTAACATGTCTGTAACATGTCTGTAACATGTCTGTAACATGTCTGTAACATGTCTGTAACATGTCTGCAACATGTCTGCAACATGTCTTTAACGTGTCTGTTTTATGAATGTAACATATCTGTAACATGTCTGTAACATGTCTGTAACATGTCTGTAACATGTCTGTAACATGTCTGAAACATGTCTGAAATATGTCTTTAATATGTCTGTAACATGTCTGTAACACATTTGTGACATGTCTATAACATGTCTGTACAATGTCTGCATCATTTCTGTAAAATGTCTGCATCATGTATGCAACATGTCTGTAACATGTCTGTACCATGTATGCATCATGTCAGTAACATGTCTGTAACATGTCTGCATCATGTCAGTAACATGTCTGTAACATGTCTGTAACATGTCTGTAACATGTCTGTAACATGTCTGTAACATGTCTGTAACATGTCTGTAACATGTCTGCAACATGTCTGTAACATGTCTGTAACATGTCTGAAACATGTCTGTAACATGTCTTAAACAAGTCTGTAACATGTCTGTAACATGTCTGAAACATGTCTGTAACATGTCTTAAACAAGTCTGTAACATGTCTGTAACATGTTTGTAACATGTCTGTAACATATTTGTGATATGTGTATAACATGTCTGTAACATGTCTGTAACATGTCTGTAGCATGTCTGTAATATGTGTGTAACATGTCTGTTACATGTTTGTAACATTATTGCAACATGTGTGCATCACGTATGCAACATGTCGGTAACATGTCTGTAACATATTTGTGACTTGTCTGCAAAATGTCTGTAACATGTTTGTAACATGTTTGTAACAAGTCGGCAACATTTCTGTAACATGTCTGTTACATGTGTTTAACATGTCCTTAAAATGTCTGTAACATGTCCTTAACATGTCTGTAACATGTCTTCATCATGCATGAAACATGTCTGTAACATGTCTGTAAATTCGTAACATGTCTGTAACATGTCTGTAATATTTCAGTAACATGTCTGTAACATGTCTGCATCATGTATGAAACATGTCTGCAATATGTCTGTAACTGTCTATAACACGTCTGCAACATGTCTGCAACATGTCTGCAACATATCTGTAACGTGTCTGTTTCATGTATGTAACACTTTTGCATCATGTATGCAATATGTCTGCAATATGTCTTTAACATGTCTGTATCATGTCTGCATCATGTCTGTAACATGTCAGTAACTTGTCTTTAACATGTCTGTAACATATCTTCAACATGTCTGTAACATGTCTTCAACATGTCTGTAACATGTCTGTAACATGTCTTCAAAATGTCTGTAACATGTCTGAAACATGTCTGTAACATGTCTGAAACATGTCTGTAACATGTCTGTAACATGTCTGTAACATGTCTGTAACATGTCTGTAACATGTCTGCAACATGTCTGCAACATGTCTTTAACGTGTCTGTTTTATGAATGTAACATATCTGTAACATGTCTGTAACATGTCTGTAACATGTCTGAAACATGTCTGAAATATGTCTGTAATATGTCTGTTACATGTCTGTAACACATTTGTGACATGTCTATAACATGTCTGTACAATGTCTGCATCATTTCTGTAAAATGTCTGCATCATGTATGCAACATGTCTGTAACATGTCTGTACCATGTATGCATCATGTCAGTAACATGTCTGTAACATGTCTGTAACATGTCTGTAACATGTCTGTAACATGTCTGTAACATGTCTGTAACATGTCTGTAACATGTCTGTAACATGTCTGTAACATGTCTGTAACATGTCTGTAACATGTCTGTAACATGTCTGTAACATGTCTGCAACATGTCTATAACATGTCTGTAACATGTCTGAAACATGTATGTAACATGTCTTAAACAAGTCTGCAACATGTCTGTAACATGTCTGTAACATGTCTGCAACATGTCTTTAACGTGTCTGTTTTATGAATGTAACATGTCAGTAACTTGTCTGCAACATGTCTGCAACATGTCTGCAACATGTCTGCAACATGTCTGCAACATGTCTGCAACATGTCTGTATCGTGTATGTAACACTTCTGCATCATGTATGCAATTTGTCTGCAATATGTCTTTTACATGTCTGTATCATGTCTGCATCATGTCTGTAACATGTCCGTAACATGTCTGCAACATGTCTTTAACGTGTCTGCTTTATGAATGTAACATGTCAGTAACATGTCAGCAAAATGTCAGTAACATGTCTGCAACATGTCTGTAACATGTCTGTAACATGACTGTAGCATGTCTGTAACATGACTGTAACATGTCTGTAACATGTCTGTAACATGTCTGAAACATGTATGTAACATGTCTGTAACATGTCTGCAACATGTCTTTAACGTGTTTATTTTATGTATGTAACATGTCTGTAACATGTCTGTAACATGTTTGTTACATGTCTGTAACATATTTGTGATATGTATACAACATGTCTGTAACATAATTTCAACATGTGTGCATCACGTATGCAGCATGTCGGTAACATGTCTGCAACATATTTGTGATATGTCTATAACATGTCCGTAACATGTCTATAACATGTCTGTTACATGTCTGTAACAGTATTGCAACATGTGTGCATCACGTATGCAGCATGTCGGTAACATGTCTGTAACATATTTGTGACTTGTCTGCAATATGCCTATAACATGTCTTTATCATAACCTTAACATGTCTGCAACATGTCTGTAACACGTCTGTTATATATCTGTAACATGTCTATAACATGTCTTTATCATGTCTGTAACATGTCTTCAACATGTCTGTAACATGTCTGTAATATGACTGTAGCATGTCTGTAACATGACTGTAACATGTCTGTAACATGTCTGTAACATGTCTGTAACATGTCTGAAACATGTATGTAACATGTCTGTAACATGTCTGCAACATGTCTTTAACGTGTTTATTTTATGTATGTAACATGTCTGTAACATGTCTGTAACATGTTTGTTACATGTCTGTAACATATTTGTGATATGTATACAACATGTCTGTAACATAATTTCAACATGTGTGCATCACGTATGCAACATGTTTGTAACATGTCTGTAACATATTTGTGATATGTCTATAACATGTCCGTAACATGTCTATAACATGTCTGTTACATGTCTGTAACAGCATTGCAACATGTGTGCATCACGTATGCAGCATGTCGGTAACATGTCTGTAACATATTTGTGACTTGTCTGCAATATGCCTATAACATGTCTTTATCATAACCTTAACATGTCTGTAACATGTCTGTAACACGTCTGTTATATATCTGTAACATGTCTATAACATGTCTTTATCATGTCTGTAACATGTCTTCAACATGTCTGTAACATGTCTGTAATATGACTGTAGCATGTCTGTAACATGACTGTAACATGTCTGTAACATGTCTGTAACATGTCTGTAACATGTCTGAAACATGTCTGTAACATGTCTGTAACATGTCTGAAACATGTATGTAACATGTCTGTAACATGTCTGCAACATGTCTTTAACGTGTTTATTTTATGTATGTAACATGTCTGTAACATGTCTGTAACACATTTGTGACTTGTCTGCAATATGTCAGTAACATGTTTGTAACATGTCGGTAACATTTCTGTAACATGTCTGTAACATGTGACATGTCAGTAACATGTCTGTAATATGTCAGTAACATGTTTGTAACATGTCTGTAACATGTTTGTAACATGTCTGTAACATATTTGTGATATGTGTATAACATGTCTGTAACATGTCTGTAACATGTCTGTAGCATGTCTGTAATGTGTGTGTAACATGTCTGTTACATGTTTGTAACATTATTGCAACATGTGTGCAACACGTATGCAACATGTCGGTAACATGTCTGTAACATATTTGTGACTTGTCTGCAAAATGTCTGTAACATGTTTGTAACATGTCGGCAACATTTCTGTAACATGTCTGTTACATGTGTTTAACATGTCCTTAAAATGTCTGTAACATGTCTTTAACATGTCTGTAACATGTCTTCATCATGCATGAAACATGTCTGTAACATGTCTGTAATATTTCAGTAACATGTCTGTAACATGTCTGCATCATGTATGAAACATGTCTGCAATATGTCTGTAACTGTCTATAACATGTCTGCAACATGACTGCAACATGTCTGCAACATATCTGTAACGTGTCTGTTTCATGTATGTAACACTTTTGCATCATGTATGCAATATGTCTGAAATATGTCTTTACCATGTCTGTATCATGTCTGCATCATGTCTGTAACATGTCTGTAACTTGTCTTTAACATGTCTGTAACATATCTTCAACATGTCTGTAACATGTCTTCAACATGTCTGTAACATGTCTGTAACATGTCTTCAAAATGTCTGTAACATGTCTGAAACATGTCTGTAACATGTCTGTAACATGTCTGTAACATGTCTGTAACATGTCTGTAACATGTCTGCAACATGTCTGCAACATGTCTTTAACGTGTCTGTTTTATGAATGTAACATATCTGTAACATGTCTGTAACATGTCTGTAACATGTCTGTAACATGTCTGTAACATGTAACATGTCTGAAACATGTCTGTGAACATGTCTGTAACATGTCTGTAACATGTCTGTAACATGTTTGTAACATGTCTATAACATGTCTGTACAATGTCTGCATCATTTCTGTAAAATGTCTGCATCATGTATGCAACATGTCTGTAACATGTCTGTAACATGTCTGTAACATGTCTGCAACATGTCTGTAACATGTCTGTAACATGTCTGTAACATGTCTGTAACATGTCTGTAACATGTCTGTAACATGTCTGTAACATGTCTGTAACATGTCTGTAACATGTCTGTAACATGTCTGTAACATGTCTGTAACATGTCTGTAACATGTCTGTAACATGTCTGTAACATGTCTGTAACATGTCTGTAACATGTCTGTAACATGTCTGTAACATGTCTGTAACATGTCTGTAACATGTCTGTAACATGTCTGTAACATGTCTGCAACATGTATGTAACATGTCTGTAACATGTCTGTAACATGTCTTTAACATGTCTGTAACATGCCTGTTACATGTCTGTAACATGTCTGTAACATGTCTGTAACATGTCTGTAACATGTCTGTAACATGTCTGTAACATGTCTGCAATATGCCTGTAACATGTTTGTAACATGTCTGTATCATGTTTGTAACATGTCTGTAACATGTCTGTAACATGTCTGTAACATGTCTGTAACATGTCTGTAACATGTCTGTAACATGTCTGTAACATGTCTGTAACATGTCTGTAACATGTCTGTAACATGTTTTTAGCATGTCTGTAATATATCTGTAACATCTCTGTTACAAGTCTGTAACATGTCTTTAATATGTCTGTAACATGTCCTTAGCATGTCTGTAATATGTCTATATCATGTATGTTACATGTCCTTAACATGTCTGTAGCATGTCTGAAACATGTCTGTAACATGTCTTCATCATGGATGCAACATGTCTGTAACATGTCTGTAACATATTTGTCACATGTCTATAAAATGTCAGTAACATGTCTGTATTATGTCTGTAAAATGTCTGTAACATGTCCTTAACATGTCTGTAACATGTCTGCAATATATTTGTAATATCTCTGTAACATGTCTGTAAAATGTCTGTAACATGTCTGTAACATGTCTGTAACATGTCTGTAACATGTCTGTAACATGTCTGTAACATGTCTGTAACATGTCTGTAACATGTCTGTAATATGTCTGCATCATGTCTGTAACATGTCTGTAACATGTCTGCGTCATGTGTGCAACATGTCTGTAACATATCTGTAACATGTCTGCATCATGTATGCAACATGTCTGCAATATTTCTGTAACATGTCTTTAACATGTCTGTAACATGTCTGTAACATGTCTGTAACATGTCTGTAACATGTCTGTAACATGTCTGTAACATGTCTGTAACATGTCTGTAACATGTCTGTAACACATTTGTGACATGTCTATAACATGTCTGTACAATGTCTGCATCATTTCTGTAAAATGTCTGCATCATGTATGCAACATGTCTGTAACATGTCTGTACCATGTATGTAACATGTCTGCATCATGTATGCATCATGTCAGTAACATGTCTGCAACATGCCTGTAAAATGTCTGTAACATGTCCTTAACATGTCTGTAATATATTTATAACATGTCTGTAACATGTCTGTAACATGTCTGTAACATGTCTATAACATGTCCTTAACATGTCTGTAACATGTCTGTAACATGTCTGTAACATGTCTGTAACATGTCTGTAACATGTCTGTAACATGTCTGTAACATGTCTGTAACATGTCTGTAACATGTCTGTAACATGTCTATAACATGTCTGTAACATGTCTGCAACATGTCTGCATCAACGTGTCTAACATGCATGTCATTCGGTAACATGTCTGTAACATGTCTGCAACATGTCTGTAACATGTCTGCAACATGCCTGTAACATGTCCTAAACATGTCTGTAACATGTCCTTAAAATGTCTGTAACATGTCTGTAACATGTCTGTAACATGTCTGTAACATGTCTGTAACATGTCTGTAACATGTCTATAACATGTCTGTAACATGTCTGTAACATGTCTGTAACATGTCTGTTACATGTCTGCAATATGTCTGTAACAAGTTTGTAACATGTCGGCAACATTTCTGTTACATGTTTGCAACATGTCTTTTACATGTCTGTAACATGTCTGCAACATGTCTATAACATGTCTGTAACATGTCTGAAACATGTCTGTAACATGTCTTAAACAAGTCTGTAACATGTCTGTAACATGTCTGTAACATGTCTGCAACATGTCTGTAACATGTCTGTAACATGTCTGAAACATGTCTTTAACGTGTCTGTTTTATGAATGTAACATGTCAGTAACTTGTCTGCAACATGTCTGTAGCATGTCTGTAACATGTCTGTAACATGTCTGTAACATGTCTGTAACATGTCTGTAACATGTCTGTAACATGTCTGTAACATGTCTGTAACATGTCTGTAACATGTCTGTAACATGTCTGTAACATGTCTGTAACATGTCTGCATCATGTATGCAACATGTCTATAACATGTCTGTAACATGTCTTTAACATGTCTGTAACATGCCTGTTACATGTCTGTAACATGTCTGTAACATGTCTGTAACATTTCTGTAACATATCTGTAACATGTCTGCATCAAGTATGCAAAATGTCTGCAATATGGCTGTAACATGTTTGTAACATATCTGTAACATGTCTGTAATATGTCTGTATCATGTTTGTAACATGTCGGTAACATGTCGGTAACATGTCTGTAACATGTCTGTAACATGTCTGTAATATATCTTTAACATCTCTGTTACAAGGCTGTAACATGTCTTTAATATGTCTGTAACATGTCCTTAGCATGTCTGTAATATGTCTATATCATGTATGTTACATGTCCTTAACATGTCTGTAGCATGTCTGAAACATGTCTGTAACATGTCTTCATCATGGATGCAACATGTCTGTAACATGTCTGTAACATATTTGTCACATGTCTATAAAATGTCAGTAACATGTCTGTATTATGTCTGTAAAATGTCTGTAACATGTCCTTAACATGTCTGTAACATGTCTGCAATATATTTGTAATATCTCTGTAACATGTCTGTATTATGTCTGTAAAATGTCTGTAACATGTCTGTAACATGTCTGTAACATGTCTGTAACATGTCTGTAACATGTCTGTAACATGTCTGTAACATGTCTGCATCATGTCTGTAACATGTCTGTAACATGTCTGCATCATGTCTGCATCATGTATGCAACATGTCTGTAACATGTCTGCAACATGTCTGCAACATGTCTGCAACATGTCTGCAATATGTCTGTAACATGTCTTTAACATGTCTGTAACATGTCTGAAACATGTCTGAAATATGTCTGTAATATGTCTGTAACATGTCTGTAACACATTTGTGACATGTCTATAACATGTCTGTACAATGTCTGCATCATTTCTGTAAAATGTCTGCATCATGTATGCAACATGTCTGTAACATGTCTGTACCATGTATGTAACATGTCTGCATCATGTATGCATTATGTCAGTAACATGTCTGCAACATGCCTGTAAAATGTCTGTAACATGTCCTTAACATGTCTGTAATATATTTATAACATGTCTGTAACATGTCTGTAACATGTCTGTAACTTGTCTATAACATGTCCTTATCATGTCTGTTACATGTCTGTAACATGTCTGCAATATGTCTGTAACATGTCTGCAATATGTCTGTAACATGTCTCTAACATGTCTATAACATGTCTGCATCACGTATGCATGTCGGTAACATGTCTGTAACATGTCTGTAACATATTTGTGACATGTCTGCAACATGCCTGTAACATGTCCTAAACATGTCTGTAACATGTCCTTAAAATGTCTGTAACATGTCTGTAACATGTCTCTAACATGTCTTTAACATGACTGTAACATGTCTATAACATGTCCTAAGCATGTCTGTAACATGTCTGTTACATGTCTGCAATATGTCTGTAACAAGTTTGTAAAATGTCGGCAACATTTCTGTAACATGTCTGCAACATGTCTATAACATGTCTGTAACATGTCTGAAACATGTCTGTAACATGTCTTAAACAAGTCTGTAACATGTCTGTAACATGTCTGTAACATGTCTGCAACATGTCTGTAACATGTCTGTAACATGTCTGTTTTATGAATGTAACATGTCAGTAACTTGTCTGCAACATGTCAGTAACATGTCTGCAACATGTCTGAAACATGTCTGCAACATGTCTGCAACATGTCTGCAACATGTCTGCAACATGTCTGTATCGTGTATGTAACACTTCTGCATCATGTATGCAATTTGTCTGCAATATGTCTTTTACATGTCTGTATCATGTCTGCATCATGTCTGTAACATGTCCGTAACATGTCTGCAACATGTCTTTAACGTGTCTGTTTTATGAATGTAACATCATCTATCAACTTTCACAGTGAACGGACGTGTTTTTTTTGTGCGCTTTGATTTGATTTTTTGATTTGAATTCAAAACAACCGGTGTTTTGTTTAAATATCTAAATTTAAATTTCTCTTTTGCTAGCCCGTTCACGACGCGTGTGCATGCCTTATATTGTAGATTAGTCAAACTAAACTTTGCTAATTTTACATTTGTCGTGCATTGGTTCTGCTTGTCCAGTGTTTTGTTTTGGTCTTCTTATTTTCGGTAAGCGACGTTGTTGTAGTTAGTTCACCGCTATAGCTCTCTCTTTATCTCTCCTAATTCTTTGAGTGCGCCTAAGCAGCTCTCACGCTTTGCCGCTCTCTTTGCTGCACTGTTGTTGCTCTATCTTTCTGCTCTCTGTGCTCACTGCTCTTTACGCGCGCAAATTCTTTCTCTCGCGCACATACCTCTTCTTGTTTTTGTTCGTTTTCTTTTTGGCATTTCTCGTTGTACAGTAGGTGCCCACAATAATGGACGGGGTAATCTGTTTCAAAAAATCCTGCCTTAAGCAGGTGACTGCCGCCCAGGCAAGCATTTCGTGCTGGCTATGTACCAACGTAGTACACGCGAAGTGTGCCGGATTTTCTGGCCCGACGGCTGACGCTGTAGCCAAGCGCACTGGTTTGCGTTATTGCTGTGATGTGTGTAGGGAGGTGGAGAACGACATGTGTTCGTTTATGCGTCAAACGAAGATTGGATTTAAGGAACTGCTTGGAAGTTTTCGTAAACTTTCCGACCAGTTCTCGGCGCTGGATTCTTCTTTCAATAACCTTAAGTTATTGAATGAATCCCCAAAGCGTAAGAAATCCACACGGATAGAGAAGTCTTCTGTTAGCGCCACCCAGCTCCCTCTAATTGACCAGCCAGGTACGCCAGTGACACAGCCGCTGATGCCGTTCACCAATCCTCCGATGGTAACGAGATCTGCGGTTCTTCTAGAGAATGTCATTGGGGGTGTGCAATCAGTGACGCCTAAACCATCCGATATGTCTGCTGTGGTCTCGTTGCCTGTGCCACAGTTATTAGATTTTCATAGGGCGTGTTCAAGTTCTGGATTACCAGAAGAGAACCTCTGCTCTGGTATTATACCGGAGGCGCCAAAAAGTTTGTAGGTGTTCCACAAAAGAAACAAATTTTTGTTTCCAGGCTTGCCCCTGAACTCACATCAAACGATGTTACTGCTTATATTCAAGCAAAAATTCAAGCCTTGGATATAAAAGTGGAAAAATTTAAGTTTTCTTATGAGAGGGACATATCGTCCTTCAAAATAAGTGTCCCCAACGAACTCTTTGGCATTATATGTTCCGCACAATTTTGGCCGGAACACGTAATTTTTAAAGAGTTCGAAGCAAAGAAGAAAAAAAATCGCCCACCGATTAAACTTCCTTTGCCTTCTTTAGCATCTGCCAAGAAAAATCCGAGCAAAAAAAACTAACAAGCTTCTTAACTCTTTCATATCAAAATGTTAGAGGTCTTTGTACTAAACTTTCAACTTTATATTTAAACAGTCTCTCTTTTTCTTCTCAAGTTGTTGTGTTTACTGAGACTTGGTTAAAGCCGGAGATCCTTAACTCTGAAGTCTTTCCAAATAAGTACACAACCTACAGGTGTGATCGACCTGACCGTCGTGGTGGTGGAGTTCTTATTGCAGTTGATTCCACCATCAATTCGGAACTTTTACAACCGGAGATTCAATCTGCTATTGAATTACTTTGTGTAAAATTACACTTCCCCGGCTTCTTTCATTATATAACCTGTTCTTATATTCCGCCGTCATCGGAGTTATCAGTCTATTTGCAACATTTGTCGGCAATAAAGACTATATTTAATCTGTTATCAGACAGAGATCACTTTTCAGTCCTTGGGGACTTTAATATTTCTAATTGTAATTGGACAACAAGTGTTGACTCAAATACTCTGTTGCCTTCACGGCAACATGACCTTTTCGACGGTCTGTTTGATATGTCATTGTCACAGGTCAATCATATCTTAAACTGTAGTAACAGATCGTTAGATTTATGCTTTGTCTCCGATCCATCTAGAGTGAGTCTAAACAGGACACAACCACTTTCTCTTCCTGAAGACCCTTACCATCCCACTCTTGAAGTTACTTTTGAGTTTGTCGCGTGTATGGATAAACATGAAAAACTGTGTAATCGTGTACGCTGCTTTAGAAAAGCAGATTTTAACTTATTAAATTCGTTAATTTCCAATTTTGATTGGTCGGAACTATATTTGTCTACAGATATTTCAGTAGCGACCAATATTTTTTATAACACAATTAATTCATTTTTTAATATTTGTGTTCCGTGCTTTTATCCAACTTCCTCGAGTAAGCCGCCATGGTTCACAAGAGAGTTGTCACGGTTAAAAAATTTAAAGTCGAGTCTATTTAAAAAGTATAAGAAACAATAATTCGCCTTCAGCCTTTTCTCGCTACTTAAGCGCGCGGTCAGATTTTACAGTCTTAAACGCGAAATGTTATAAGAACTATTTAACTCGTTGCAAGGTTCAGTTTACTCAGAACCCCAAACAGTTTTATAGTTTTGTTAACACGAAGCGCAAGTCTCCCGCATTTCCAACGAAATTAACGTTTGAAAATGCTTGTGCAGATACCGACCAAACCATGGCCGATTTGTTTGCAAAGTTTTTTCAAACGACATATTCACCTTCTACACATCACACTCACTTTTATCCATACAACATTCCAAGTTCGAATGGTATTTTCACTCCCTTTCTAAACGAAAGCTCACTTGTCAAGGATCTTTATTTAGTTAAGCCAGTTTTCTCACCAGGCCCTGACGGTGTTCCCGCTTGTATACTTCGGTTCTGTGCCAACTCCTTAAGTAAGCCATTGCTCAAACTATTTTCGCTGTCGTTAGAAACTTCACTCTTTCCTTCTATTTGGAAAGAATCTTTTATTATTCCCCTTCATAAAAAGGGCAGCAAGTCTGATGCAAGCAATTATAGAGGTATCTCTAAATTGTCGGCTATACCTAAATTTTTCGAGAATGTTATAACTCCTCAATTGCAACATTCCTGTAGGTCCGTTATTTCTCCTTTTCAACACGGATTTATAAAGCGTCGTTCAACTACGACAAATTTACTTGAGCTGACATCCTTTGTGGTAAAAGGATTTCAGGAAAATCTTCAAACTGATGTTATTTATACTGATTTCAGTAAAGCTTTTGACTCAGTGAATCACTCCCTTCTGGCACATAAGCTTGACCTTCTAGGTTTTTCACCAAAAATACTTAGCTGGATTGTTAGCTATCTGACTGACAGAACTCAAAGAGTCCTCTTTAAAACCACCCTTTCAAACCCACTTCATGCCACATCTGGGGTTCCTCAAGGGAGTCACCTCGGTCCCCTACTTTTTACGCTTTTCATCAATGACCTTCCTTTGGTCATACGTAACTCCCGTACTCTCATGTATGCGGATGATGTAAAGCTTTGTTACCAATTTAAAGACGACCACTGTCACTCACTCTTACAAGCCGACCTAAATAGTTTTTATTCTTGGTGTTGTGTCAATTTTTTAAACCTGAACAGCTCTAAATGCAAGCTGATGACATTCTCTCGAGCCAGTCCAAAGTATGCTTCTTATACTCTTTGTGGTTGTGCCTTGGAAAGAATCACCCTAGTTGATGATCTGGGGGTTCTTTTGGACCGAAAACTTAAGTTTTCCAATCATATTTCTAATATGGTCAATAAAGCCATGGGTGTCTTAGGCTTTATTAAGAGATGGTCTAAGGAATTTGACGATCCTTATCTTACAAAGACCCCCTACATCTCACTTGTTCGTCCCATTCTCGAATACGGGTCATGCGTATGGTGTCCCCAGTACACTATTCATAAGGAACGCATTGAATCTGTACAGAAGAACTTTTTACTTTTTGCCTTACGTGGCCTTAACTGGGATGAAAATTTAAGACTGCCTTCCTATACTAATAGACTTCTATTATTAAACCTGCCTTCCCTAACCAATCGCAGAACCATGCTAGGTGTCTTATTTATTAACAACCTTATGCAAGGTGACATTGACAGTGAGACCCTGGTAAGGCAGCTACACTTCTCTGTCCCTTGCAGAACTACACGTAATTACCTTCCACTAACTCTTCCTTATTGTAGATCGAACTATGCACTGCACGATCCGTTCAGGGTATTATGTTCGGACTACAATAAACTTCAACACGTCATAGCTAGCACTAACTCTATCGCTGCTATGAAGTCTTTAATTCTTGTCTATCTAGCACGTAATTAGTATTAGTATTAATTAGTAATAGTATCCTCCTAATAGTATTCCTCGTCATTCTATCTTCTTTTTTTAATTTTCATTCTTCACTTGCATGTCGCGTGTATCCTCTATTCGACTTTTTATTCCCTATCGCGTTAATTTTCTTTCTCTCGCGTTTCTACTCGCATTTTTACCGCGTTTCCGTGTCGTCCGTTATGCGACGGTGCCTCTCGGTCGGTCAGGCGGGAGGTGGACTTCGTCTGGGTTCCGCGCGCAACAAGCATCGGCTTGGTGTCGTTTGGACCACTTGCTAATACATTCATTGTATTCAACGTCCAACAACATGTCAGTAACATGTCTGCAACATGTCAGTAACATGTCTGTAACATGTCTGCAACATGTCTGCAACATGTCTGCAACATGTCTGCAACATGTCTGTAACATGTCTGTAACATGTCTGTAACATGTCTGTAACATGTCTGCAACATGTCTGCATCACGTATCCAGCATGTCGGTAACATGTCTGTAACATATTTGTGACATGTCTGCAACATGCCTGTAAACATGTCTGTCCTAAACATGTCAGTAACATGTCTGCAACATGTCTGCAACATGTCTGCAACATGTCTGCAACATGTCTGCAACATGTCGGTAACATGTCTGTAACATGTCTGTAACATGTCTGCAACATGTCTGCATCACGTATCCAGCATGTCGGTAACATGTCTGTAACATATTTGTGACATGTCTGCAACATGCCTGTAAACATGTCTGTCCTAAACATGTCTGTAACATGTCCTTAAAATGTCTGTAACATGTCTGTAACATGTCTGTAACATGTCTGTAACATGTCTGTAACATGTCTCTAACATGACTGTAACATGTCTATAACATGTCCTAAGCATGTCTGTAACATGTCTGTTACATGTCTGCAATATGTCTGTAACAAGTTTGTAACATGTCGGCAACATTTCTGTTACATGTTTGCAACATGTCTTTTACATGTCTGTAACATGTCTCTAACATGTCTGTGACATGTCTGTAACATGTCTGTAACATGTCTATAACATGTCTGTAACATGTCTGAAACATGTCTGTAACATGTCTTAAACAAGTCTGTAACATGTCTGTAACATGTCAGTAACTTGTCTGCAACATGTCAGTAACATGTCTGCAACATGTCTGCAACATGTCTGCAACATGTCTGCAACATGTCTGCAACATGTCTGTATAACGTGTCTGTAACATGTCTGTAACATGTCTGCAATCATGTATGCAATTTGTCTGCAATATGTCTTTTTCATGTCTGTATCATGTCTGCATTATGTCTGTAACATGTCCGTAACATGTCTGCAACATGTCTTTAACGTGTCTGTTTTATGAATGTAACATGTCAGTAACATGTCTGCAACATGTCAGTAACATGTCTGCAACATGTCTGCAACATGTCTGCAACATGTCTTTAACATGTCTGCAACATGTCTGCAACATGTCTGTAACGTGTCTGTTTCATGTATGTAACACTTCTGCATCATGTATGCAATTTGTTTGCAATATGTCTTTAACATGTCTGTATCATGTCTGCATCATGTCTGTAACATGTCAGTAACTTGTCTTTAACATGTCTGTAACATGTCTGTAACATATTTGTGATATGTCTATAACCTGTCTATAGCATAAGTGCAACATGTGTGCATCACGTATGCAACATGTCGGTAGCATGTCTGTAACATATTTGTGACTTGTCTGCAATATGCCTATAACATGTCTGTATCATAACCTTAACATGTCTGTAACACGTCTGTAATATATCTGTAACATGTCTATAACATGTCTTTATCATGTCTGTAACATGTCTTCAACATGTCTGTAACATGTCTGTAACATGACTGTAGCATGTCTGTAACATGACTGTAACATGTCTGTAACATGTCTGTAACATGTCTGAAACATGTATGTAACATGTCTGTAACATGTCTGCAACATGTCTTTAACGTGTTTATTTTATGTATGTAACATGTCTGCAACATGTCTGTATCGTGTATGTAACACTTCTGCATCATGTATGCAATTTGTCTGCAATATGTCTTTTACATGTCTGTATCATGTCTGCATCATGTCTGTAACATGTCCGTAACATGTCTGCAACATGTCTTTAACGTGTCTGCTTTATGAATGTAACATGTCAGTAACATGTCTGCAACATGTCAGTAACATGTCTGCAACATGTCTGCAACATGTCTGCAACATTTCTGCAACATGTCTGCAACATGTCTGTAACGTGTCTGTTTCATGTATGTAACACTTCTGCATCATGTATGCAATTTGCTTGCAATATGTCTATAACATGTCTGTATCATGTCTGCATCATGTCTGTAACATGTCTGTAACTTGTCTTTAACATGTCTGTAACATGTCTGTAACATATTTGTGATATGTCTATAACCTGTCTATAGCATAAGTGCAACATGTGTGCATCACGTATGCAACATGTCGGTAGCATGTCTGTAACATATTTGTGACTTGTCTGCAATATGCCTATAACATGTCTGTATCATAACCTTAACATGTCTGTAACACGTCTGTAATATATCTGTAACATGTCTATAACATGTCTTTATCATGTCTGTAACATGTCTTCAACATGTCTGTAACATGTCTGTAATATGACTGTAGCATGTCTGTAACATGACTGTAACATGTCTGTAACATGTCTGTAACATGTCTGTAACATGTCTGTAACATGTCTGTAACATGTCTATAACATGTCTGTTACATGTCTGTAACATTATTGCAACATGTGTGCATCACGTATGCAGCATGTCCGTAACATGTCTGTTACATATTTGTGACTTGTCTGCAATATGCCTATAACATGTCTGTATCATAACCTTAACATATCTGTAACATGTCTGTAACACGTCTGTTATATATCTGTAACATGTCTATAACATGTCTTTATCATGTCTGTAACATGTCTTCAACATGTCTGTAACATGTCTGTAATATGACTGTAGCATGTCTGTAACATGACTGTAACATGTCTGTAACATGTCTGTAACATGTCTGAAAAATGTATGTAACATGTCTGTAACATGTCTGCAACATGTCTTTAACGTGTTTATTTTATGTATGTAACATGTTTGTAACATGTCTGTAACATGTTTGTAACATGTCTGTAACATATTTGTGATATGTGTATAACATGTCTGTAACATGTCTGTAGCATGTCTGTAATATGTGTGTAACATGTCTGTTACATGTTTGTAACATTATTGCAAGATGTGTGCATCACGTATGCAACTTGTCGGTAACATGTCTGTAACATATTTGTGACTTGTCTGCAAAATGTCTGTAATATGTTTGTAACATGTCGGCAACATTTCTGTAACATGTCTGTTACATGTGTTTAACATGTCCTTAAAATGTCTGTAACATGTCCTTAACATGTCTGTAACATGTCTTCATCATGCATGAAACATGTCTGTAACATGTCTGTAATATTTCAGTAACATGTCTGTAACATGTCTGCATCATGTATGAAACATGTCTGCAATATGTCTGTAACTGTCTATAACATGTCTGCAACATGTCTGCAACATGTCTGCAACATGTCTGCAACATATCTGTAACGTGTCTGTTTCATGTATGTAACACTTTTGCATCATGTATGCAATATGTCTGCAATATGTCTTTAACATGTCTGTATCATGTCTGCATCATGTCTGTAACATGTCTGTAACTTGTCTTTAACTTGTCTGTAACATATCTTCAACATGTCTGTAACATGTCTTCAACATGTCTTTAACATGTCTGTAACATGTCTTCAAAATGTCTGTAACATGTCTGAAACATGTCTGTAACATGTCTGTAACATGTCTGTAACATGTCTGCAACATGTCTGCAACATGTCTTTAACGTGTCTGTTTTATGAATGTAACATATCTGTAACATGTCTGTAACATGTCTGTAACATGTCTGTAACATGTCTGTAACATGTCTGTAACATGTCTGTAACATGTCTGTAACATATCTGCAAGATGCCTGCATCACGTATGCAACATGTCGGTAGCATGTCTGTAACATATTTGTGACTTGTCTGCAATATGTCTGTAACATGTCTGTAACATGTCTGTAACATATCTGCAACATGTCTGTAACCAGTCTTCAACATGTCTGTAACATGTTTGTAACATATTTGTGACTTGTCTGCAATATGTCTGAAACATGTATGTAACATGTTTGCAACATGCCTGTAACATGTCTGTATCATAACCTTAACGTGTTTGTAGCATGTCTGTGACATGTCTGTAATATGTCTGTAACATGTCTATAACATGTCTTTATCATGTCTGTAACATGTCTGTAACATATCTGCAACATGTCTGTAACCAGTCTGCAACATGTCTGTAATATGTCCGCAACATGTCTGTAACATGTCTGTAACATGTCTGCAACATGTCTGCATCACGTATGCAACATGTCTGTACCATGTCTGTAACACATTTGTGACATGTCTATAACATGTCTGTAACATGTCTGCATCATTTCTGTAAAATGTCTGTAACATGTCTGCATCATTTCTGTAAAATGTCTGCATCATGTATGCAACATGTCTGTAACATGTCTGTACCATGTATGTAACATATTTGCATCATGAATGAATCTTGTCAGTAACATGTCTGCAACATGCCTGTAAAATGTCTGTAACATGTCCTTAACATGTCTGTAATATATTTATAACATTTCTGTAACATGTCTGTAACTTGTCTATAACATGTCCTTATCATGTCTGTTACATGTCTGTAACATGTCTGCAATATGTCTGTAACATGTCTGTAACATGTCTGTAACATGTCTCTAACATGTCTATAACATGTCAGTAACATGTCTGTAATATGTCTGCATCACGAATGCAACATGTCGGTAACATGTCTGTAACATGTCTGTAACATGTCTGCAACATGTCTGCATCACGTATGCAGCATGTCGGTAACATGTCTGTAACATATTTGTGACATGTCTGCAACATGCCTGTAACATGTCCTAAACATGTCTGTAACATGTCCTTAAAATGTCTGTAACATATCTGTAACATGTCTGTAACATGTCTGTAACATGTCTGTAACATGTCTGTAACATGTCTGTAACATGTCTGTAACATGTCTGTAACATGTCTGTAACATGTCTGCAATATGTCTGTAACATGTCTGTAACATGTCTGCAACATGTCTGTAACATCTCGTATGCAGCATGTCGGTAACATGTCTGTAACATATTTGTGACATGTCTGCAACATGCCTGTAACATGTCTGTAACATGTCTGTAACATGTCTGTAACATGTCTGTAACATGTCTGTAACATGTCTGTAACATGTCTGTAACATGTCTGTAACATGTCTGTAACATGTCTGTAACATGTCTGTAACATGTCTGTAACATGTCTATAACATGTCTTTAACATGTCTGTAACATGTCTGTTACATGTCTGCAATATGTCTGTAACATGTTTGTAACATGTCGGCAACATTTCTGTTACATGTTTGCAACATGTCTTTTACATGTCTGTAACATGTCTGTTACATGTCTGTAACATGTCTGTAACATGTCTGTAACATGTCTGTAACATGTCTGTAACATGTCTGTAACATGTCTGCAACATGTCTGTAACATGTCTGCAACATGTCTGTAGCATGTCTGTAACATGTCTGCAACATGTCTATAACATTTCAGTAACATGTGCTTAACATGTCCTTAATATATCTGTAACATGTCTGTAACATGACTATAACATGTCCTTATCATGTCTGTAACATGTCTGTTACATGTCAGCAACATGTCTGCATCACGTATGCAACATGTCTGTAACATGTCTGTACCATGTTTATAACATGTCTCTAACATGTCTGTAACATGTCTGTACCATGTTTGTAACATGTCTGTAACATAGTTGCAACATGTGTGCATCACGTATGCAACATGTTGGTAGCATGTCTGTAACACATTTGTGACTTGTCTGCAATATGTCAGTAACATGTCTATAACATGTCGTTATCATGTCTATAACATGTCTGTAACATATCTGCAACATGTCTGTAACATGTCTGCAACATGTCTGCATCACGTATGCAACATGTCTGTAACATGTCTGTACCATGTTTGTAAAATGTCTGCATCATGTCAGTAACATGTCTGCAACATGCCTGTAAAATTTCTGTAACATGTCCTTAACATGTCTGTAACATGTCTGTAATATATCTATAACATGTCTGTATCAAGTCTCTAACATGTCAGTAACATGTCCTTAACATGTCCGTAATATAGGTATAACAATTCTGTAACATGTCTGTAACATGCCTGTAACATATCTGTTACATGTCTGCAATATGCCTGCATCACGTATGCAACATGTCGGTTACATGTCTGTAACATGTCTGCAACATGTCTATAACATCTCAGCAACATGTCCTTGACATGTCTGTAATATATCTGTAACGTGTCTATAACATGTCCTTAGCATGTCTCTAACATGTCTGTTACAAGTCTGCAATATGTCTGTAACATGTTTGTAACATGTCGGCAACATTTCTGTTACATGTTTGCAATATGTCTGTTACATGTCTGTAACATGTCTCTAACATGTCTGAACATGTCTGTAACATATCTGCAATATGCCTGCATCACGTATGCAACATGTCGGTAACATGTCTGTAACATGTCTGTAACATGTCTGTAACATGTCTGCAACATGTCTGTAACATGTCCGTAACATGTCTTTAACATGTCTGTAACATGCCTGCAACATGCCTGAAACATGTCTGTAACGTGTCTGTAACATGTCTGTAACATGTCGGTAACATGTCTGTAACATGTCTGTAACATGTCTGTAACTTGTCTGCTACATGTCTATGACATGTCAGTAACATGTCCTTGACATGTCTGTAATATATATGAAACATGTCGACAACATTTCTGTTACATGTTTGCAACATGTCTGTTACATGTCTGTAACATGTCTCTAACATGTCTGTAACATGTCTGTAACATTTCTGCAATATGCCTGCATCACGTATGCAACATGTTAACATGTCTGTAACATGTCTGTCAACATGTCTATAACATGTCTGTAACATGTCTGTAACATGTCTGTAACATGTCTGTAATATGTCTGTAACATGTCTGTAACATGTCTGTAAAATGTCTACAACATGTCCTCATCATGTCTGTAACATGTCTGTTACATGTCTGCAACATGTCGGTAACCTCTCTGTAATATATTTTTGACATGTCTGCAACATGCCTGTAACATGTCTGTAACATGTCCTAAACATGTCTGTAACATGTCCTTAAAAATCTTCATCATGTCTGTAACATGTCTGCAACATGTCTGTACCATGTTTGTAAAATGTCTGCATCATGTCAGTAACATGTCTGCAACATGCCTGTAAAATTTCTGTAACATGCCCTTAACATGTCCTTAACATGTCTGTAACATGTCTGTAATATATCTATAACATGTCTGTATCAAGTCTGTAACATGTCTATAACATGTCTCTAACATGTCAGTAACATGTCCTTAACATGTCCGTAATATAGCTATAACAATTCTGTAACATGTCTGTAACATGCCTGTAACATATCTGTTACATGTCTGCAATATGCCTGCATCACGTATGCAACATGTCGGTTACATGTCTGTAACATGTCTGCAACATGTCTATAACATGTCAGCAACATGTCCTTGACATGTCTGTAATATATCTGTAACATGTCTGTAACATGTCTGCAATATGTCTGTAACATGTTTGTAACATGTCGGCAACGTGGCTGTAACATGTCGGTAACATGTCTGTAACATGTCTGTAACATGTCTGTAACATGTCTGTAACATGTTTGAACATGTCGGCAACATTTCTGTTACATGTTTGCAACATGTCTGTTACATGTCTGTAACATGTCTCTAACATGTCTGAACATGTCTGTAACATATCTGCAAAATGCCTGCATCACGTATGCAATATGTCGGTAACATGTCTGTGACATGTCTGCAACATGTCTATAACGTGTCCGTAACATGTCCTTGATATGTCTGTAATATATCTGTAACATGTCTGTAACATGTCTGCAATATGTCTGTAACATGTTTGTAACATGTCGGCAACGTGGCTGTAACATGTCGGTAACATGTCTGTAACTTGTCTGCTACATGTCTATGACATGTCAGTAACATGTCCTTGACATGTCTGTAATATATATGTAACATGTCGGCAACATTTCTGTTACATGTTTGCAACATGTCTGTTACATGTCTGTAACATGTCTCTAACATGTCTGTAACATGTCTGTAACATATCTGCAATATGCCTGCATCACGTATGCAACATGTCGGTAACATGTCTGTAACATGTCTGCAACATGTCTATAACATGTCAGTAACATGTGCTTAACATGTCTGTAATATATCTGTAACATGTCTGTAACATGTCTGTAACATGTCTGTAACATGTCTGTAACATGTCTCATGTCTGTAACATGTCTGTTACATGTCTGCAACATGTCGGTAACCTCTCTGTAATATATTTTTGACATGTCTGCAACATGCCTGTAACATGTCTGTAACATGTCCTAAACATGTCTGTAACATGTCCTTAAAAATCTTCATCATGTCTGTAACATGTCTGTAACATGTCTGCATCATGTGTGCAACATGTCTGCAATATGTCTGTAGCATGTCTGTAACATGTCTGTAACATGTCTATAACATGTCTGTAACATGTCTGCATCATGTATGCAACATGTCTGTAACATGTCTGTAACATGTCTGTAACATGTCTGTAACATGTCTGCATCATGTATGCAACATGTCTGTAACATGTCTGTAACATGTCTTTAACATGTCTGTAACATGCCTGTTACATGTCTGTAACTTGTCTGTAACATGTCTGTATCATGTCTGTAACTTGTCTGTAACATGCGTGTAACATTTCTGCATTATGTATGCAACATGTCTGCAATATTTCTGTAACATGTCTGTAACATGTTTTTAGCATGTCTGTAATATATCTGTAATATGTCTGTAACATGTCTGTAACATGTCTGTAACATGTCTGTAACATGTCTGTAACATGTCTGTAACATGTCTGTAACATGTCTGTAACATGTCTGCATCATGTATGCAACATGTCTGTAATATGTCTGTAACATGTCTGTAACATGTCTGTAACATGTCTGTATCATGTCTGTAACATGTCTGTAACATGCCTGTAACATGTCTGCATCATGTATGCAACATGTCTGCAATATTTCTGTAACATGTCTGTAACATGTCTGTAACATGTCTTTAACATGTTTTTAGCATGTCTGTAATATATCTGTAACATGTCTGTAACATGTCTGTAACATGTCTGCAACATCTGTGTTACATGTCTGTAACATATTTTTAGCATGTCTGTAATCTATCTGTAACATCCCTGTTACAAGTCTGTAACATGTCTTTAATATGTCTGTAACATGTCATTAGCATGTCTGTAATATGTCTATAACATGTATGTATTATGTCCTTAACATGTCTGTAGCATGTCTGAAACATGTCTGTAACATGTCTTCATCATGTATGCAACATGTCTGAAACATGTCTGTAACATGTCCTTAACATGTCTGTAACATGTCTGTAATATATTTGTAATATATTTGTAATATCACAGTAACATGTCTGTAACATGTCTGTTAAATGTCTGTAACATGTCTGTAACATGTCTGTAACATGTCTGTAACATGTCTGTAACATGTCTGTAACATGTCTGTAACATGTCTGTAACATGTCTGTAACATGTCTGTAACATGTCTGTAACATGTCTGTAACATGTCTGTAACATGTCTGCATCATGTATGCAACATGGCTGTAACATTTCTGTAACATGTCTGTATTATGTATGCAACATGTCTGTAACATGTCTGTAACATGTCTGTAACATGTCTGTAACATGTGTAACATGTCTGCATCATGTATGCAACATGTCTGCATCATGTCTGTAACATGTCTGTAACTTGTCTTTAACTTGTCTGTAACATATCTTCAACATGTCTGTAACATGTCTATAACATGTCCTTATCATGTCTGTTACATGTCTGTAACATGTCTGCAATATGTCTGTAACATGTTTGTAACATGTCGGCAACGTGGCTGTAACATGTCGGTAACATGTCTGTAACTTGTCTGCTACATGTCTATGACATGTCAGTAACATGTCCTTGACATGTCTGTAATATATATGTAACATGTCGGCAACATTTCTGTTACATGTTTGCAACATGTCTGTTACATGTCTGTAACATGTCTCTAACATGTCTGTAACATGTCTGTAACATTTCTGCAATATGCCTGCATCACGTATGCAACATGTCGGTAACATGTCTGTAACATGTCTGCAACATGTCTATAACATGTCAGTAACATGTGCTTAACATGTCTGTAATATATCTGTAACATGTCTGTAACATGTCTGTAAAATGTCTACAACATGTCCTCATCAAGTCTGTAACATGTCTGTTACATGTCTGCAACATGTCGGTAACCTCTCTGTAATATATTTTTGACATGTCTGCAACATGCCTGTAACATGTCTGTAACATGTCCTAAACATGTCTGTAACATGTCCTTAAAAATCTTCATCATGTCTGTAACATGTCTGTAACATGTCTGCATCATGTGTGCAACATGTCTGCAATATGTCTGTAGCATGTCTGTAACATGTCTGTAACATGTCTGTAACATGTCTGTAACATGTCTGTAACATGTCTGCAACATGTATGCAACATGTCTGTAACATGTCTGTAACATGTCTGTAACATGTCTGTAACATGTCTGCATCATGTATGCAACATGTCTGTAACATGTCTGTAACATGTCTGTAACATGTCTGTAACATGTCTGTAACATGTCTGTAACATGTCTGTAACATGTCTGTAACATGTCTGTAACATGTCTGTAATCTGTAACTGTCTGTAACATGCCTGTAACATTTCTGCATTATGTATGCAACATGTCTGCAATATTTCTGTAACATGTCTGTAACATGTTTTTAGCATGTCTGTAATATATCTGTAATATGTCTGTAACATGTCTGTAACATGTCTGTAACATGTCTGTATCATGTCTGTAACATGTCTGTAACATGCCTGTAACATGTCTGTAACATGTCTGCAACATGTCTGCAACATGTCTGTAACATGTCTGTAACATGTCTGTAACATGTCTGTAACATGTCTGTAACATGTCTGTAACATGTCTGTAACATGTCTGTAACATGTCTGTAACATGTCTGTAACATGTCTGTAACATGTCTGTAACATGTCTGTAACATGCCTGTAACATGTCTGCATCATGTATGCAACATGTCTGCAATATTTCTGTAACATGTCTGTAACATGTCTGTAACATGTCTTTAACATGTTTTTAGCATGTCTGTAATATATCTGTAACATGTCTGTAACATGTCTGTAACATGTCTGCAACATCTGTGTTACATGTCTGTAACATATTTTTAGCATGTCTGTAATCTATCTGTAACATCCCTGTTACAAGTCTGTAACATGTCTTTAATATGTCTGTAACATGTCATTAGCATGTCTGTAATATGTCTATAACATGTATGTTTTATGTCCTTAACATGTCTGTAGCATGTCTGAAACATGTCTGTAACATGTCTTCATCATGTATGCAACATGTCTGAAACATGTCTGTAACATGTCCTTAACATGTCTGTAACATGTCTGTAATATATTTGTAATATATTTGTAATATCACTGTAACATGTCTGTAACATGTCTGTAAAATGTCTGTAACATGTCTGTAACATGTCTGTAACATGTCTGTAACATGTCTGTAACATGTCTGTAACATGTCTGTAACATGTCTGTAACATGTCTGTAACATGTCTGTAACATGTCTGTAACATGTCTGCATCATGTATGCAACATGGCTGTAACATGTCTGTAACATGTCTGTAACATGTCTGTAACATGTCTGTAACATGTCTGTAACATGTCTGTAACATGTCTGTAACATGTCTGTAACATGTCTGTAACATGTCTGCGTCATGTATGCAACATGTCTGCATCATGTCTGTAACATGTCTGTAACTTGTCTTTAACTTGTCTGTAACATATCTTCAACATGTCTGTAACATGTCTATAACATGTCCTTATCATGTCTGTTACATGTCTGTAACATGTCTGCAATATGTCTGTAACATGTTTCTAACATGTCTCTAACATGTCTATAACATGTCAGTAACATGTCTGTAATATGTCTGCATCACGAATGCAACATGTCGGTAACATGTCTGTAACATGTCTGTAACATGTCTGCAACATGTCTGCATCTCGTATGCAGCATGTCGGTAACATGTCTGTAACATATTTGTGACATGTCTGCAACATGCCTGTAACATGTCCTAAACATGTCTGTAACATGTCCTTAAAATGTCTGTAACATATCTGGAACATGTCTGTAACATGTCTGTAACATGTCTGTAACATGTCTATAACATGTCCTTAGCTTGTCTGTAACATGTCTGTTATATGTCTGCAATATGTCTGTAACATGTTTGTAACATGTCGGCAACATTTCTGTTACATGTTTGCAACATGTCTTTTACATGTCTGTTACATGTCTGTAACATGTCTGTAACATGTCTGTAACATGTTTTTAGCATGTCTGTAATATATCTGTAATATGTCTGTAACATGTCTGTAACATGTCTGTAACATGTCTGTATCATGTCTGTAACATGTCTGTAACATGCCTGTAACATGTCTGCATCATGTATGCAACATGTCTGCAATATTTCTGTAACATGTCTGTAACATGTCTGTAACATGTCTGTAACATGTTTTTAGCATGTCTGTAATATGTCTGTAACATGTCTGTAACATGTCTGTAACATGTCTGCAACATGTCTGTAACATGCCTGTAACATGTCTGCATCATGTATGCAACATGTCTGCAATATTTCTGTAACATGTCTGTAACATGTCTGTAACATGTCTGTAACATGTCTTTAACATGTCTGTAACATGTCTGTAACATGTCTGTAACATGTCTGTAACATGTCTGTAACATGTCTGTAACATGTCTGTAACATGTCTGTAACATGTCTAGTAGCATGTCTGTAATCTATCTGTAACATCCCTGTTACAAGTCTGTAACATGTCTTTAATATGTCTGTAACATGTCATTAGCATGTCTGTAATATGTCTATAACATGTATGTTTTATGTCCTTAACATGTCTGTAACATGTCTGAAACATGTCTGTAACATGTCTTCATCATGTATGCAACATGTCTGTAACATGTCTGTAACATGTCCTTAACATGTCTGTAACATGTCTGTAATATATTTGTAATATATTTGTAATATCACTGTAACATGTCTGTAACATGTCTGTTAAATGTCTGTAACATGTCTGTAACATGTCTGTAACATGTCTGTAACATGTCTGTAACATGTCTGTAACATGTCTGTAACATGTCTGTAACATGTCTGTAACATGTCTGCATCATGTATGCAACATGGCTGTAACATTTCTGTAACATGTCTGTAACATGTCTGTAACATGTCTGTAACATGTCTGTAACATGTCTGTAACATGTCTGTAACATGTCTGCGTCATGTATGCAACATGTCTGCATCATGTCTGTAACATGTCTGTAACTTGTCTTTAACTTGTCTGTAACATATCTTCAACATGTCTGTAACATGTCTATAACATGTCCTTATCATGTCTGTAACATGTCTGTAACATGTCTGTAAAATGTCTGTAACATGTCTGTAACATGTCTCTAACATGTCTATAACATGTCAGTAACATGTCTGTAATATGTCTGCATCACGAATGCAACATGTCGGTAACATGTCTGTAACATGTCTGTAACATGTCTGTAACATGTCTGCAACATGTCTGCATCACGTATGCAGCATGTCGGTAACATGTCTGTAACATATTTGTGACATGTCTGCAACATGCCTGTAACATGTCCTAAACATGTCTGTAACATGTCCTTAAAATGTCTGTAACATATCTGTAACATGTCTGTAACATGTCTGTAACATGTCTGTAACATGTCTGTAACATGTCTATAACATGTCCTTAGCATGTCTGTAACATGTCTGTTACATGTCTGCAATATGTCTGTAACATGTTTGTAACATGTCGGCAACATTTCTGTCACATGTTTGCAACATGTCTGTTACATGTCTGTAACATGTCTGTTACATGTCTGTAACATGTCTGTAACATGTCTGTAACATGTCTGTAACATATCTGCAAGATGCCTGCATCACGTATGCAACATGTCGGTAGCATGTCTGTAACATGTCTGCAACATGTCTATAACATTTCAGTAACATGTGCTTAACATGTCTGTAATATATCTGTAACATGTCTGTAACATGACTATAACATGTCCTTATCATGTCTGTAACATGTCTGTTACATGTCAGCAACATGTCTGCATCACGTTTGCAACATGTCGGTAACATCTCTGTAACATATTTGTGACATGTCTGCAACATGTCTGCATCACGTATGCAACATGTCTATAACATGTCTGTAACATATTTGTGACATGTCTATAACATGTCTGTAACATGTCTGCATCGTTTCTGTATAATGTCTGCATCATGTATGCAACATGTCTGTAACATGTCTGTTCCATGTATGTAACATGTCTGCAACATGCCTGTAAAATGTCTGTAACATGTTCTTAACATGTCAGTAACATGTCTGTAATATATTTATAACATGTCTGTAACATGTCTGTAACATGTCTGTAACATGTCTGTAACATGTCTGTAACATGTCTGTAACATGTCTGTTACATGTCTGTAACATGTCTGCAATATGTCTGTAACATGTCTCTAACATGTCTATAACATGTCTGTAACATGTCTGTAACATGTCTGTAATATGTCTGCATCACGTATGCAACATGTCGGTAACATGTCTGTAACATGTCTGCAACATGTCTATAACATGTCAGTAACATGTCCGTAAAATGTCTGTAATATGTCTATAACATGTCATTATCATGTCAGTATCATGTCTGTTCAAGTCTGCAATATGTCTGTAACATGTTTGTAACATGTCGGCAACATTTCTGTCACATGTTTGCAACATGTCTGTAACATGTCTGTAAAAATTCGGTAACATGTCTGTAACTTGTCTGCATCATGTGTGCAACATTTCTGCAATATGTCTGTAACATGTTTGTAACATGTCCGTAATATGCCCGTTACATGACTATAACAAGTCTGTAACATGTCTGTAACATGTGTGTAACATGTCTGTAACATGTATGTAACATGTTTGCACCATGTATGCAACATATCTGCAATATGTCTGTAACCAGTCTGCAACATGTCTTTATCATGTCTGTAATATGTCTGCAACATGCCTATAACATGTTTGTAACATGTCTGTAACATATTTGTGACATGTCTATAACATGTCTGAAACATTTCTGTAACATGTTTGTTACATGTCTGTAACATAATTGCAACATGTGTGCATCACGTATGCACCATGTCGGCAGCATGTCTGTAACATATTTGTGACTTGTCTGTAATATGTCTGTAACATGTCTATAACATGTCTTTATCATGTCTGTAACATGTCTGTAACATATCTGCAATATGTCTGTAACCAGTCTGCAACATGTCTGTATCATATCTGCAACATGTCTGCATCACGTATGCAACATGTCTGTAACATGTCTGTACCATGTTTGTAACATGTCTCTAACATGTCTGTAACATGTCTGTACCATGTTTGTAACATGTCTGTAACATAATTGCAACATGTGTGCATCACGTATGCAACATGTTGGTAGCATGTCTGTAACATATTTGTGACTTGTCTGCAATATGTCAGTAACATGTCTATAACATGTCGTTATCATGTCTATAACATGTCTGTAACATATCTGCAACATGTCTGTAACATGTCTGCAACATGTCTGCATCACGTATGCAACATGTCTGTAACATGTCTGTACCATGTTTGTAAAATGTCTGCATCATGTCAGTAACATGTCTGCAACATGCCTGTAAAATTTCTGTAACATGTCCTTAACATGTCTGTAACATGTCTGTAATATATCTATAACATGTCTGTATCAAGTCTGTAACATGTCTATAACATGTCCTTATCATGTCTGTAACATGTCTGTTACATGTCTGTAACATGTCTGCAATATGTCTGTAACATGTCTCTAACATGTCAGTAACATGTCCTTAACATGTCCGTAATATATCTATAACATGTCTGTAACATGTCTGTAACATTTCTGTAACATGCCTGTAACATGTCTGTAACATGTCTGCAATATGCCTGCATCACGTATGCAACATGTCGGTAACATGTCTGTAACATGTCTGCAACATGTCTATAACATGTCAGCAACATGTCCTTGACATGTCTGTAATATATCTGTAACATGTCTGTAACATGTCTGTAACATGTCTGTAACATGTCTGTAACTTGTCTATAACATGTCGTTAGCATGTCTGTAACATGTCTGTTACAAGTCTGCAATATGTCTGTAACATGTTTGTAACATGTCGGCAACATTTCTGTTACATGTTTGCAACATGTCTGTTTCATGTCTGTTACATGTCTCTAACATGTCTGTAACATGTCTGTAACATATCTGCAATATGCCTGCATCACGTATGCAACATGTCGGTAACATGTCTGTAACATGTCTGCAACTTGTCTATAACGTGTCCGTAACATGTCCTTGATATGTCTGTAATATATCTGTAACATGTCTGTAACATGTCTGTAACATGTCTGCAATATGTCTGTAACATGTTTGTAACATGTCGGCAACGTGGCTGTAACATGTCGGTAACATGTCTGTAACATGTCTGCTACATGTCTATGACATGTCAGTAACATGTCCTTGACATGTCTGTAATATATATGTAACATGTCTGTAACATGTTCTGTTACATGTCTTGCGAACATGTCTGTTACATGTCTGTAAAATGTCTGTAACATGTCTGTAACATGTCTGTAACATTTCTGTAACATGTCCTGCATGACGTATGCAACATGTCTGTAACATGTCTGTAACATGTCTGCAACATGTCTGTAACATGTCTGTAACATGTCTGTAACATGTCTGTAACATGTCTGTAATATATCTGTAACATGTCTGTAACATGTCTGTAAAATGTCTACAACATGTCCTCATCATGTCTGTAACATGTCTGTTACATGTCTGCAACATGTCGGTAACCTCTCTGTAACATATTTTTGACATGTCTGCAACATGCCTGTAACATGTCTGTAACATGTCCTAAACATGTCTGTAACATGTCCTTAAAATGTATGCATCATGTCTGTAACATGTCTGTAACATGTCTGTAACATGTCTGCATCATGTGTGCAACATGTCTGCAATATGTCTGTAGCATGTCTGTAACATGTCTGTAACATGTCTATAACATGTCTGTAACATGTCTGCATCATGTATGCAACATGTCTGTAACATGTCTGTAACATGTCTGTAACATGTCTGTAACATGTCTGCATCATGTATGCAACATGTCTGTAACATGTCTGTAACATGTCTTTAACATGTCTGTAACATGCCTGTTACATGTCTGTAACTTGTCTGTAACATGTCTGTAATATGTCTGTATCATGTCTGTAACTTGTCTGTAACATGCCTGCAACATTTCTGCATCATGTATGCAACATGTCTGCAATATTTCTGTAACATGTCTGTAACATGTTTTTAGCATGTCTGTAATATATCTGTAATATGTCTGTAACATGTCTGTAACATGTCTGTAACATGTCTGTAACATGTCTGTAACATGTCTGTAACATGTCTGTAACATGTCTGTAACATGTCTGCATCATGTATGCAACATGTCTGTAATATTTCTGTAACATGTCTGTAACATGTCTGTAACATGTTTTTAGCATGTCTGTAATATATCTGTAACATGTCTGTAACATGTCTGTATCATGTCTGTAACATGTCTGTAATATGTCTGTAACATGTCTGTAACATGTCTGTAACATGTCTGTAACATGTTTTTAGCATGTCTGTAATATATCTGTAACATGTCTGTAACATGTCTGTAACATGTCTGCAACATCTGTGTTACATGTCTGTAACATGTTTTTAGCATGTCTGTAATATATCTGTAACATCTCTGTTACAAGTCTGTAACATGTCTTTAATATGTCTGTAACATGTCATTAGCATGTCTGTAATATGTCTATAACATGTATGTTTTATGTCCTTAACATGTCTGTAGCATGTCTGAAACATGTCTGTAACATGTCTTCATCATGTATGCAACATGTCTGAAACATGTCTGTAACATGTCCTTAACATGTCTGTAACATGTCTGTAATATATTTGTAATATATTTGTAACATGTCTGTAACTTGTCTGTAACATGTCTGTAACATGTCTGTAACATGTCTGTAACATGTCTGTAACATGTCTGTAACATGTCTGTAACATGTCTGTAACATGTCTGTAACATGTCTGTAACATGTCTGTAACATGTCTGTAACATGTCTGCATCATGTATGCAACATGGCTGTAACATGTCTGTAACATGTCTGTAACATGTCTGTAACATGTCTGTAACATGTCTGTAACATGTCTGTAACATGTCTGTAACATGTCTGCATCATGTATGCAACATGTCTGCAATATTTCTGTAACATGTCTTTAACATGTGTGTAACATTTCTGAAACATGTTTGAAACATGTCTGAAACATATCTGTAACATGTCTGTAACATGTCTGTAACTTGTCTGTAACATGTCTTTAACATGTCTGTAACATGCCTGTTACATGTCTGTAACTTGTCTGTAACATGTGTGTAACATGTCTGTAACATGTCTGTAACATGTCTGTAACATATCTGTAACATGTCTGTATCATGTCTGTAACATGTCTGTAACATGTCTGTATCATGTCTGTAACATGTCTGTAACATGCCTGTAACATGTCTGCATCATGTATGCAACATGTCTGCAATATTTCTGTAACATGTCTGTAACATGCCTGTAACATGTCTGTAACATGTCTTTAACATGTCTGTAACATGCCTGTTACATGTCTGTAACTTGTCTGTAACATATTTGTGACATGTCTGTAATATATCTGTAACATTTCTGTAACATGTCTGTAACATGTCTGTATCATGTCTGTAACATGTCTGTAACATGTCTGTATCATGTCTGTAACATGTCTGTAACATGCCTGTAACATGTCTGCTTCATGTATGCAACATGTCTGCAATATTTCTGTAACATGTCTGTAACATGTCTGTAACATGTCTGCATCTTGTATGCAACATGTCTGTAACATGTCTGTAACATGTCTGTAACATATTTGTGACATGTCTGTAATATATCTGTAACATTTCTGTAACATATCTGTAACATGTCTGCATCAAGTATGCAAAATGTCTGCAATATGCCTGTAACATGTTTGTAACATGTCTGTAACATGTTTGTAACATGTCTGTAACATGTCTGTAACATGTCTGTAACATGTTTTTAGCATGTCTGTAATATATCTGTAACATCTCTGTTACAAGTCTGTAACATGTCTTTAATATGTCTGTATCATGTCCATAGCATGTCTGTAATATGTCTGTAACATGTATGTTACATGTCCTTAACATGTCTGCATCAAATATGCAACATGTCTGCAATATTTCTGTAACATGTCTGTAACATGTCTGTAACATGTCTGTAACATGTCTGTAACATGTTTTTAGCATGTTTTAGCATGTCTGTAATATATCTGTAACATGTCTGTAACATTTCTGTAACATGTCTGTATCATGTATGCAACATGTCTGTAACATGTCTGTAACATGCCTGTAACATGTCTGCATCATGTATGCAACATGTCTGCAATATTTCTGTAACATGTCTTTAACATGTCTGTAACATGTCTGTAACATGTCTGTAACATGTCTGCATCATGTATGCAACATGGCTGTAACATTTCTGTAACATGTCTGTAACATGTCTGTAACATGTCTGCAACATGCCTGTAACATGTCTGTATCATAACCTTAACATGTCTGTAGCATGTCTGTAACATGTCTGTAACATGTCTGTAACATGTCTATAACATGTCTATAACATAACTGCAACATGTGTGCATCACGTATGCAACATGTTGGTAGCATGTCTGTAACATATTTGTGATTTGTCTGCAATATGTCTGTAACATATCTATAACACGTTTTTATCATGTCTGTAACATGTCTGTAACATGTCTGCAACATGTATGCAACATGTCTGTAACATGTCTGTACCATGTTTGTAAAATGTCTGCATCATGTCTGTAACATGTCTGCAACATGCCTGTAAAATTTCTGTAACATGTCCTTAACATGTCTGTAACATGTCTGTAATATATCTATAACATGTCTGTATCAAGTCTGTAACATGTCTATAACATGTCCTTATCATGTCTGTAACATGTCTGTTACATGACTGTAACATGTCTGCTATATGTCTGTAACATGTCTCTAACATGTCAGTAACATGTCCTTAACATGTCCGTAATATAGCTATAACAATTCTGTAACATGTCTGTAACATGCCTGTAACATATCTGTAACATGTCTGCAATATGCCTGCATCACGTATGCAACATGTCTATAACATGTCTGCAACATGCCTGTAACCTTTCTTTAACATGTCCTTAACATGTCTGTAACATGTTTGTAACATGTCCGTAATATGCCCGTTACATGACTATAACAAGTCTGTAACATGTCTGTAACATGTGTGTAACATGTCTGTAACACGTATGTAACATGTTTGCACCATGTATGCAACATATCTGCAATATGTCTGTAACCAGTCTGCAACATGTCTTTATCATGTCTGTAATATGTCTGCAACATGCCTATAACATGTTTGTAACATGTCTGTAACATATTTGTGACATGTCTATAACATGTCTGTAACATGTCTGTAACATGTTTGTTACATGTCTGTAACATAATTGCAACATGTGTGCATCACGTATGCACCATTTCGGCAGCATGTCTGTAACATATTTGTGACTTGTCTGCAATATGTCTGTACCATGTCTATAACATGTCTTTATGATGTCTGTAACATGTCTGTAACATATCTGCAATATGTCTGTAACCAGTCTGCAATATGTCTGTATCATATCTGCAACATGTCTGCATCACGTATGCAACATGTTTGTAACATGTCTGTACCATGTTTATAACATGTCTCTAACATGTCTGTAACATGTCTGTACCATGTTTGTAACATGTCTGTAACATAGTTGCAACATGTGTGCATCACGTATGCAACATGTTGGTAGCATGTCTGTAACACATTTGTGACTTGTCTGCAATATGTCAGTAACATGTCTATAACATGTCGTTATCATGTCTATAACATGTCTGTAACATATCTGCAACATGTCTGTAACATGTCTGCAACATGTCTGCATCACGTATGCAACATGTCTGTAACATGTCTGTACCATGTTTGTAAAATGTCTGCATCATGTCAGTAACATGTCTGCAACATGCCTGTAAAATTTCTGTAACATGTCCTTAACATGTCTGTAACATGTCTGTAATATATCTATAACATGTCTGTATCAAGTCTGTAACATGTCTATAACATGTCCTTATCATGTCTGTAACATGTCTGTTACATGTCTGTAACATGTCTGCAATATGTCTGTAACATGTCTCTAACATGTCAGTAACATGTCCTTAACATGTCCGTAATATAGCTATAACAATTCTGTAACATGTCTGTAACATTTCTGTAACATGCCTGTAACATATCTGTTACATGTCTGCAATATGCCTGCATCACGTATGCAACATGTCGGTAACATGTCTGTAACATGTCTGCAACATGTCTATAACATGTCAGCAACATGTCCTTGACATGTCTGTAATATATCTGTAACATGTCTGTAACATGTCTGTAACATGTCTGTAACGTGTCTATAACATGTCCTTAGCATGTCTGTAACATGTCTGTTACAAGTCTGCAATATGTCTGTAACATGTTTGTAACATGTCGGCAACATTTCTGGTACATGTTTGCAACATGTCTGTTACATGTCTGTAACATGTCTCTAACATGTCTGAACATGTCTGTAACATATCTGCAATATGCCTGCATCACGTATGCAACATGTCGGTAACATGTCTGTAACATGTCTGCAACATGTCTATAACGTGTCCGTAACATGTCCTTGATATGTCTGTAATATATCTGTAACATGTCTGTAACATGTCTGCAATATGTCTGTAACATGTTTGTAACATGTCGGCAACGTGGCTGTAACATGTCGGTAACATGTCTGTAACTTGTCTGCTACATGTCTATGACATGTCAGTAACATGTCCTTCACATGTCTGTAATATATATGTAACATGTCGGCAACATTTCTGTTACATGTTTGCAACATGTCTGTTACATGTCTGTAAAATGTCTCTAACATGTCTGTAACATGTCTGTAACATTTCTGCAATATGCCTGCATCACGTATGCAACATGTCGGTAACATGTCTGTAACATGTCTGCAACATGTCTATAACATGTCAGTAACATGTGCTTAACATGTCTGTAATATATCTGTAACATGTCTGTAACATGTCTGTAAAATGTCTACAACATGTCCTCATCATGTCTGTAACATGTCTGTTACATGTCTGCAACATGTCGGTAACCTCTCTGTAACATATTTTTGACATGTCTGCAACATGCCTGTAACATGTCTGTAACATGTCCTAAACATGTCTGTAACATGTCTGTAACATGTCTGTAACATGTCTGCAACATGTCTGCAACATGTCTGTAGCATGTCTGTAACATGTCTGTAACATGTCTGTAACATGTCTGTAACATGTCTGCAACATGTCTGTAACATGTCTGTAACATGTCTGTAACATGTCTGTAACATGTCTGTAACATGTCTGTAACATGTCTGTAACATGTCTGTAACATGTCTGTAACATGTCTGTAACATGTCTGTAACATGTCTGTAACATGTCTGTAACATGTCTGTAACATGTCTGTAACATGTCTGTAACATGTCTGTAACATGTCTGTAACATGTCTGTAACATGTCTGTAACATGTCTGTAACATGTCTGTAACATGTCTGTAATATGTCTGTAACATGTCTGTAACATGTCTGTAACATGTCTGTAACATGTCTGTAACATGCCTGTAACATGTCTGCATCATGTATGCAACATGTCTGCAATATTTCTGTAACATGTCTGTAACATGTTTTTAGCATGTCTGTAATATATCTGTAATATGTCTGTAACATGTCTGTAACATGTCTGTAACATGTCTGTAACATGTCTGTAACATGTCTGTAACATGTCTGTAACATGTCTGTAACATGTCTGTAACATGTCTGTAACATGTCTGTAACATGTCTGTAACATGTCTGTAACATGTCTGTAACATATTTGTAACATGTCTGTAATATATCTGTAACATTTCTGTAACATGTCTGTAACATGTCTGTAACATGTCTGTAACATGTCTGTAACATGTCTGTAACATGTCTGCAACATGTCATGTCTGCAAACATGTCTGCAACATGTCTGTAACATGTCTGTAACATGTCTGTAACATGTCTGTAACATGTCTGTAACATGTCTGTAACATGTCTGTAACATGTCTGTAACATGTCTGTAACAATGTCTGTAACATGTCTGTAACATGTCTGTAACATGTCTGTAACATGTCTGTAACATGTCTGTAACATGTCTGTAACATGTCTGTAACATATTTTTAGCATGTCTGTAATATATCTGTAACATGTCTGTAACATGTCTGTAACATGTCTTTAATATGTCTGTAACATGTCTTTAGCATGTCTGTAATATGTCTGTAACATGTATGTTTCATGTCCTGTAACATGTCTGTAACATGTCTGTAACATGTCTGTAACATGTCTGTAACATGTCTGTAACATGTCTGTAACATGTCTGTTACATGTCTGTAACATATCTGTAACATGTCTGTATCATGTCTGTAACATGTCTGTAACATGTCTGTATCATGTCTGTAACATGTCTGTAACATGTCTGTAACATGTCTGCATCATGTATGCAACATGGCTGAAACATTTCTGTAACATGTCTGCGTCATGTATGCAACATGTCTGCAATATTTCTGTAACATGTCTTTAACATGTCTGTAACATTTCTGAAACATGTTTGAAACATGTCTGAAACATATCTGTAACATGTCTGTAACATGTCTGTAACATGTCTGTAACATGTCTGTAACATGTCTTTAACATGTCTGTAACATTTCTGAAACATGTTTGAAACATGTCTGTAACATTTCTGAAACATGTTTGAAACATGTCTGAAACATATCTGTAACATGTCTGTAACATGTCTGTAACATGTCTGTAACATGTCTGTAACATGTCTGTAACATGTCTGTAACATGTCTGTAACATGTCTGTAACATGTCTGTAACATGTCTGTAACATGTCTTTAACATGTCTGTAACATGTCTGTAACATGTCTGTATTATGTCTGTAACATGTCTGTAACATGTCTGTAACATGTCTGCATCATGTATGCAACATGTCTGAAACATGTCTGTAACATGTCCTTAACATGTCTGTAACATGTCTGTAATATATTTGTAATATATTTGTAATATCACTGTAACATGTCTGTAACATGTCTGTTAAATGTCTGTAACATGTCCGTAACATGTCTGTAACATGTCTGTAACATGTCTGTAACATGTCTTTAACATGTCTGTAACATCTCTGTTACAAGTCTGTATCATGTCTTTAATATGTCTGTAACATGTCATTAGCATGTCTGTAATATGTCTATAACATGTATGTTTTATGTCCTTAACATGTCTGTAGCATGTCTGAAACATGTCTGTAACATGTCTGTAACATGTCTTTAACATGTCTGTAACATGCCTGTTACATGTCTGTAACATATCTGTAACATGTCTGTATCATGTCTGTAACATGTCTGTAACATGTCTGTAACATGTCTGTAACATGTCTGTAACATGTCTGTAACATGTCTGTAACATGTCTGTAATATATTTGTAATATATTTGTAATATCACTGTAAAATGTCTGTAACATGTCTGTTAAATGTCTGTAACATGTCCGTAACATGTCTGTAACATGTCTGTAACATGTCTGTAACATGTCTGTAACATGTCTGTAACATGTCTGTAACATGTCTGTAACATGTCTGCATCATGTATGCAACATGGCTGAAACATTTCTGTAACATGTCTGCGTCATGTATGCAACATGTCTGCAATATTTCTGTAACATGTCTTTAACATGTCTGTAACATTTCTGAAACATGTTTGAAACATGTCTGAAACATATCTGTAACATGTCTGTAACATGTCTGTAACATGTCTGTAACATGTCTGTAACATGTCTGTAACATGTCTGTAACATGTCTGTAACATGTCTGTAACATGTCTGTAACATGTCTGTAACATGTCTGTAACATGTCTGTAACATGTCTGTAACATGTCTGTATCATGTCTGTAACATGTCTGTAACATGCCTGTAACATGTCTGCATCATGTATGCAACATGTCTGCAATATTTCTGTAACATGTCTGTAACATGTCTGTAACATGTCTGTAACATGTCTTTAACATGTCTGTAACATGCCTGTTAAATGTCTGTAACTTGTCTGTAACATATTTGTGACATGTCTGTAATATATGTGTAACATTTCTGTAACATGTCTGTAACATGTCTGTATCATGTCTGTAACATGTCTGTAACATGTCTGTATCATGTCTGTAACATGTCTGTAACATGCCTGTAACATGTCTGCATCATGTATGCAACATGTCTGCAATATTTCTGTAACATGTTTGTAACGTGTCTGTAACATGTCTGCATCTTGTATGCAACATGTCTGTAACATGTCTGTAACATGTCTGTAACATGTCTGTAACATGTCTGTAACATGTCTGTAACATATTTGTGACATGTCTGTAATATATGTGTAACATTTCTGTAACATATCTGTAACATGTCTGCATCAAGTATGCAAAATGTCTGCAATATGCCTGTAACATGTTTGTAACATGTCTGTAACATGTTTGTAACATGTCTGTAACATGTCTGTAACATGTCTGTAACATGTTTTTAGCATGTTTTTAGCATGTCTGTAATATATCTGTAACATGTCTGTAACATTTCTGTAACATGTCTGTATCATGTACGCAACATGTCTGTAACATGTCTGTAACATGCCTGTAACATGTCTGCATCATGTATGCAACATGTCTGCAATATTTCTGTAACATGTCTTTAACATGTCTGTAACATGTCTGTAACATGTCTGTAACATGTCTGTAACATGTCTGCATCATGTATGCAACATGGCTGTAACATTTCTGTAACATGTCTGTAACATGTCTGTAACCAGTCTGCAACATGTCTGTATCATATCTGCAACATGTCTGCATCACGTATGCAACATGTCTGTAACATGTCTGTACCATGTTTATAACATGTCTCTAACATGTCTGTAACATGTCTGTACCATGTTTGTAAAATGTCTGTAACATAATTGCAACATGTGTGCATCACGTATGCAACATGTTGGTAGCATGTTGTAACACATTTGTGACTTGTCTGCAATATGTCAGTAACATGTCTATAACATGTCGTTATCATGTCTATAACATGTCTGTAACATATCTGCAACACGTATGCAACATGTCTGTAACATGTCTGTACCATGTTTGTAAAATGTCTGCATCATGTCAGTAACATGTCTGCAACATGCCTGTAAAATTCCTGTAACATGTCTGTAATATATCTATAACATGTCTGTATCAAGTCTGTAACATGTCTATAACATGTCCTTATCATGTCTGTAACATGTCTGTTACATGTCTGTAACATGTCTGCAATATGTCTGTAACATGTCTCTAACATGTCAGTAACATGTCCTTAACATGTCCGTAATATAGCTATAACAATTCTGTAACATGTCTGTAACATTTCTGTAACATGTCGGTAACATGTCTGTAACATGTCTGCAACATGTCTATAACATGTCAGCAACATGTCCTTGACATGTCTGTAATATATCTGTAACATGTCTGTAACATGTCTGTAACATGTCTGTAACGTGTCTATAACATGTCCTTAGCATGTCTGTAACATGTCTGTTACAAGTCTGCAATATGTCTGTAACATGTTTGTAACATGTCGGCAACATTTCTGTTACATGTTTGCAACATGTCTGTTACATGTCTGTAACATGTCTCTAACATGTCTGAACATGTCTGTAACATATCTGCAATATGCCTGCATCACGAATGCAACATGTCGGTAACATGTCTGTAACATGTCTGCAACATGTCTATAACGTGTCCATAACATGTCCTTGATATGTCTGTAATATATCTGTAACATGTCTGTAACATGTCTGCAATATGTCTGTAACATGTTTGTAACATGTCGGCAACGTGGCTGTAACATGTCGGTAACATGTCTGTAACTTGTCTGCTACATGTCTATGACATGTCAGTAACATGTCCTTGACATGTCTGTAATATATATGTAACATGTCGGCAACATTTCTGTTACATGTTTGCAACATGTCTGTTACATGTCTGTAACATGTCTCTAACATGTCTGTAACATTTCTGCAATATGCCTGCATCACGTATGCAACATGTCGGTAAGATGTCTGTAACATGTCTGCAACATGTCTATAAAATGTCAGTAACATGTGCTTAACATGTCTGTAATATATCTGTAACATGTCTGTAAAATGTCTGTAAAATGTCTACAACATGTCCTCATCATGTCTGTAACATGTCTGTTACATGTCTGCAACATGTCGGTAACCTCTCTGTAACATATTTTTGACATGTCTGCAACATGCCTGTAACATGTCTGTAACATGTCCTAAACATGTCTGTAACATGTCCTAAACATGTCTGTAACATGTCCTTAAAATGTCTGCATCATGTCTGTAACATGTCTGTAACATGTCTGAATCATGTGTGCCACATGTCTGCAATATGTCTGTAGCATGTCTGTAACATGTCTGTAACATGTCTATAACATGTCTGTAACATGTCTGCATCATGAATGCAACATGTCTGTAACATGTCTGTAACATGTCTGTAACATGTCTGTAACATGTCTGCATCATGTATGCAACATGTCTGTAACATGTCTGTAACATGTCTTTAACATGTCTGTAACATGCCTGTTACATGTCTGTAACTTGTCTGTAACATGTCTGTAACATGTCTGTATCATGTCTGTAACTTGTCTGTAACATGCCTGTAACATTTCTGCATTATGTATGCAACATGTCTGCAATATTTCTGTAACATGTCTGTAACATGTTTTTAGCATGTCTGTAATATATCTGTAATATGTCTGTAACATGTCTGTAACATGTCTGTAACATGTCTGTATCATGTCTGTAACATGTCTGTAACATGCCTGTAACATGTCTGCATCATGTATGCAACATGTCTGCAATATTTCTGTAACATGTCTGTAACATGTCTGTAACATGTCTGTAACATGTGTTTAGCATGTCTGTAATATATCTGTAACATGTCTGTAACATGTCTGTATCATGTCTGTAACATGTCTGTAACATGCCTGTAACATGTCTGCATCATGTATGCAACATGTCTGCAATATTTCTGTAACATGTCTTTAACATGTTTTTAGCATGTCTGTAATATATCTCTAACATGTCTGTAACATGTCTGCAACATCTGTGTCACATGTCTGTAACATATTTTTAGCATGTCTGTAATATATCTGTAACATCTCTGTTACAAGTTCGTAACATGTCTTTAATATGTCTGTAACATGTCATTAGCATGTCTGTAATATGTCTATAACATGTATGTTTTATGTCCTTAACATGACTGTAGCATGTCTGAAACATGTCTGTAACATGTCTTCATCATGTATGCAACATGTCTGAAACATGTCTGTAACATATCCTTAACATGTCTGTAACATGTCTGTAATATATTTGTAATATATTTGTAATATCTCTGTAACATGTCTGTAACATGTCTGTTAAATGTCTGTAACATGTCTGTAACATGTCTGTAACATGTCTGTAACATGTCTGTAACATGTCTGTAACATGTCTGTAACATGTCTGTAACATGTCTGTAACATGTCTGTAACATGTCTGCATCATGTATGCAACATGGCTGTAACATTTCTGTAACATGTCTGTATCATGTATGCAACATGTCTGTAACATGTCTGTAACATGTCTGTAACATGTCTGCGTCATGTATGCAACATGTCTGAAATATTTCTGTAACATGTCTTTAACATGTCTGTAACATTTCTGAAACATGTTTGAAACATGTCTGAAACATATCTGTAACATGTCTGTAACATGTCTGTAACATGTCTGTAACATGTCTTTAACATGTCTGTAACATGCCTGTTACATGTCTGTAACTTGTCTGTAACATGTGTGTAACATGTCTGTAACATGTGTGTAACATGTCTGTAACATATCTGTAACATGTCTGTATCATGTCTGTAACATGTCTGTAACATGTCTGTATCATGTCTGTAACATGTCTGTAACATGTCTGTAACATGTCTGTAACATGTCTGCAACATGTCTGTAACATGTCTGCAACATGTCTGCAACATGTCTGTAACATGTCTGTAACATGTCTGTAACATGTCTGTAACATGTCTGTTACATGTCTGTAATTTGTCTGTAACATATTTGTGACATGTCTGTAATATATCTGTAACATGTCTGTAACATGTCTGTAACATGTCTGTAACATGTCTGTAACATGTCTGTAACATGTCTGTAACATGTCTGTAACATGTCTGTAACATGTCTGTAACATGTCTGTAACATGTCTGTAACATGTCTGTAACATGTCTGTAACATGTCTGTATCATGTCTGCAACATGTCTGTAATATGTCTGTAACATGTCTGTAACATGTCTGTAACATGTCTGTAACATGTCTGCAACATGTCTGTAACATGTCTGTAACATGTCTGTAACATGTCTGTAACATGTCTGTAACATGTCTGTAACATATTTGTGACATGTCTGTAATATATCTGTAACATTTCTGTAACATATCTGTAACATGTCTGCATCAAGTATGCAAAATGTCTGCAATATGCCTGTAACATGTTTGTAACATGTCTGTAACATGTCTGTAACATGTCTGTAACATGTCTGTAACATGTCTGTAACATGTCTGTAACATGTCTGTAACATGTTTTTAGCATGTCTGTAATATATCTGTAACATCTCTGTTACAAGTCTGTAACATGTCTTTAATATGTCTGTATCATGTCCTTAGCATGTCTGTAATATGTCTATAACATGTATGTTTTATGTCCTTAACATGTCTGTAGCATGTCTGAAACATGTCTGTAACATGTCTTCATCATGTATGCAACATGTCTGAGCATGTCTGTAACATGTCTGTAACATGTCCTGTAACATGTCTGTAACATGTCTGTAACATATCTGTAATATGTTTGTAATATGTCTGTAACATGTCTGTAACATGTCTGTAACATGTCTGTAACATGTCTGTAACATGTCTGTAACATGTCTGTAACATGTCTGTAACATGTCTGTAACATGTCTGTAACATGTCTGTAACATGTCTGTAACAGTCTGTATCATGTCTGTAACATGTCTGTAACATGTCTGTAACATGTCTGCATCATGTATGCAACATGTCTGTAACATGTCTGTAACATGTCTGTAACATGTCTGTAACATGTCTGCAACATGTCTGCAACATGTCTGTAACATGTCTGTAACATGTCTGTAACATGTCTGTAACATGTCTGAAACATGTCTGTAACATGTCTGTAACATGTCTGTAACATGTCTGTAACATGTCTGTAACATGTCTGTAACATGTCTTTAACATGTCTGTAACATGTCTGTTACATGTCTGTAACATGTCTGTAACATGTCTGTAACATGTCTGTAACATGTCTGTAACATGTCTGTAACATGTCTATAACATGTCTGTAACATGTCTGAAACATGTCTGTAACATGTCTGTAACATGTCTGTAACATGTCTGTAACATGTCTGTAACATGTCTGAAACATGTCTGAAACATGTCTGTAACATGTCTGCAATATTTCTGTAATAGTCTGTATCATGTCTGTAACATGTCTGTAACATGTCTGTAACATGTCTGCATCATGTATGCAACATGTCTGTAACATGTCTGTAACATGTCTGTAACATGTCTGTAACATATTTGTGACATGTCTGTAATATATCTGTAACATTTCTGTAACATATCTGTAACATGTCTGTATCATGTCTGTAACATGTCTGCATTATGTCTGCATCATGTATGCAACATGTCTGTAACATGTCTGTAACATGTCTGCAACATGTCTGTAACATGTCTGCAACATGTCTGTAACATGTCTGTAACATGTCTGTAACATGTCTGAAACATGTCTGAAACATGTCTGTAACATGTCTGCAATATTTCTGTAACATGTCTTTAACATGTCTGTAACATGTCTGTAAACATGTCTGAAACATGTCTGTAACATGTCTGTAACATGTCTGTAACACATTTGTGACATGTCTATAACAAGTCTGTACAATGTCTGCATCATTTCTGTAAAATGTCTGCATCATGTATGCAACATGTCTGTAACATGTCTGTAACATGTCTGTACCATGTATGTAACATGTCTGCATCATGTATGCATCATGTCAGTAACATGTCTGCAACATGCCTGTAAAATGTCTGTAACATGTCCTTAACATGTCTGTAATATATTTATAACATGTCTGTAACATGTCTGTAACTTGTCTATAACATGTCCTTATCATGTCTGTTACATGTCTGTAACATGTCTGCAATATGTCTGTAACATGTCTCTAACATGTCTATAACATGTCAGTAACATGTCTGTAATATGTCTGCATCACGAATGCAACATGTCGGTAACATGTCTGTAACATGTCTGTAACATGTCTGCAACATGTCTGCATCACGTATGCAGCATGTCGGTAACATGTCTGTAACATATTTGTGACATGTCTGCAACATGTCTGTAACATGTCTGTAACATGTCTGTAACATGTCTGTAACATGTCTGTAACATGTCTGTAACATGTCTGCAACATGTCTGTAACATGTCTGTAACATGTCTGTAACATGTCTGTAAAATGTCTGTAACATGTCTGTAACATGTCTGTAACATGTCTGTAACATGTCTGTAACATGTCTGTTACATGTCTGCAATATGTCTGTAACATGTTTGTAACATGTCTGTAACATGTCTGTAACATGTCTGCAACATGTCTGCAACATGTCTGTAACATGTCTGTAACATGTCTGTAACATGTCTGTAACATGTCTGTAACATGTCTGTAACATGTCTGTAACATGTCTGTAACATGTCTGTAACATGTCTGTAACATGTCTGTAACATGTCTGTAACATATCTGCAATATGTCTGCATCACGTATGCAACATGTCGGTAACATGTCTGTAACATGTCTGTAACATGTCTATAACATGTCTGTAACATGTCTGAAACATGTCTGTAACATGTCTGTAACATGTCTGTAACATGTCTGCAACATGTCTCTAACATGTCTGTAACATGTCTGTAACATGTCTGTAACATGTCTGTAACAAGTCTGTAACATGTCTGTAACATGTCTGTAACATATCTGCAATATGCCTGCATCATGTCAGCAACATGTCTGCAACATGCCTGTAAAATGTCTGTAACATGTCCTTAACATGTCTGTAATATATTTATAACACGTCTGTAACATGTCTGTAACTTGTCTATAACATGTCCTTATCATGTCTGTTACATGTCTGTAACATGTCTGCAATATGTCTGTAACATGTCTCTAACATGTCTATAACATGTCAGTAACATGTCTGTAATATGTCTGCATCACGAATGCAACATGTCGGTAACATGTCTGTAACATGTCTGTAACATGTCTGCAACATGTCTGCATCACGTATGCAGCATGTCGGTAACAGGTCTGTAACATATTTGTGACATGTCTGCAACATATCTGTAACATGTCTGTAACATGTCTGTAACATGTCTGTAACATATCTGCAATATGGCTGCGTCGCGTATGCAACATGTCGGTAGCATGTCTGTAACATGTCTGTAACATGTCCTTAAAATGTCTGTAACATGTCTGTAACATGTCTGTAACATGTCTGTAACATGTCTGTTACATGTCTGCAATATGTCTGTAACACGTTTGTAACATGTCTGTAACATGTCTGCAACATGTCTGCAACATGTCTGCAACATATCTGTAACATGTCTGTAACATGTCTGTAACATGTCTGTAACATATCTGCAATATGGCTGCATCGCGTATGCAACATGTCGGTAGCATGTCTGTAACATGTCTGTAACATGTCTGTAACATGTCTGTAACATGTCTGCAACATGTCTGTAACATGTCTGTATGCAACATGTCTGTAACATGTCTGTAACATGTCTGCAACATGTCTGTAACATGTCTGTAACATGTCTGTAACATGTCTGTAACATGTCTGTAACATGTCTGTAACATGTCTGTAACATGTCTGCAACATGTCTGTAACATGTCTGTAACGTGTTTGTTTTATGAATGTAACATGTCTGTTACATGTCTGCAATATGTCTGTAACACGTTTGTAGCATGTCTGTAACATGTCTGCAACATGTCTGCAACATGTCTGCAACATATCTGTAACATGTCTGTAACATGTCTGTAACATGTCTGTAACATATCTGCAATATGCCTGCATCACGTATGCAACATGTCGGTAGCATGTCTGTAACATGTCTGCAACATGTCTATAACATGTCTGTAACATGTCTGAAACATGTCTGTAACATGTCTGTAACATGTCTGTAACATGTCTGTAACATGTCTGCAACATGTCTGTAACATGTCTGTAACATGTCTGCAACATGTCTTTAACGTGTCTGTTTTATGAATGTAACATGTCAGTAACTTGTCTGCAACATGTCAGTAACATGTCTGCAACATGTCTGTATCGTGTCTGTTTCATGTATGTAACACTTCTGCATTATGTATGCAATTTGTCTGCAATATGTCTTTCACATGTCTGTATCATGTCTGCATCATGTCTGTAACATGTCTGTAACATGTCTTTAACATGTCTGTAACATGTCTGTAACTTGTCTATAACATGTGCTTAACATGTCTGTAATATATCTGTAACATGTCTGTAACATGTCTGTAACATGTCTGTAACATGTCTGTAACATGTCTGTAACATGTCTGAACATGTCTGTAACATGTCTGTAACATGTCTGTAACATGTCTGCAACATGTCTTTAACGTGTCTGTTTTATGAATGTAACATGTCAGTAACATGTCTGCAACATGTCAGTAACATGTCTGCAACATGTCTGCAACATGTCTGCAACATGTCTGCAACATGTCTGCAACATGTCTGTAACGTGTCTGTTTCATGTATGTAACACTTCTGCATCATGTATGCAATTTGTCTGCAATATGTCTTTAACATGTCTGTATCATGTCTGCATTATGTCTGTAACATGTCTGTAACTTGTCTGTAACATGTCTTTAACATGTCTGTAACATGTCTGTAACATGTCTGTAACATATTTGTGATATGTCTATAACATGTCTATAGCATAAGTGCAACATGTGTGCATCACGTATGCAACATGTCGGTAGCATGTCTGTAACATATTTGTGACTTGTCTGCAATATGCCTATAACATGTCTGTATCATAACCTTAACATGTCTGTAACATGTCTGTAACATGTCAGTAACATGTCTGCAACATGTCAGTAACATGTCTGCAACATGTCTGTAACATGTCTGCAACATGTCTGCAACATGTCTGCAACATGTCTGCAACATGTCTGCAACATGTCTGCAACATGTCTGTAACGTGTCTGTTTCATGTATGTAACACTTCTGCATCATGTATGCAATTTGTCTGCAATATGTCTTTAACATGTCTGTATCATGTCTGCATCATGTCTGTAACATGTCTGTAACTTGTCTTTAACATGTCTGTAACATGTCTGTAACATGTCTGTAACATGTCTGTAACATGTTTGTAACATGTCTATAACATGTCTATAGCATAAGTGCAACATGTGTGCATCACGTATGCAACATGTCGGTAGCATGTCTGTAACATATTTGTGACTTGTCTGCAATATGCCTATAACATGTCTGTATCATAACCTTAACATGTCTGTAACATGTCTGTAACACGTCTGTAATATATCTGTAACATGTCTTCAACATGTCTGTAACATGTCTGTAACATGACTGTAGCATGTCTGTAACATAACTGTAACATGTCTGTTACATGTCTGTAACATGTCTGAAACATGTATGTAACATGTCTGTAACATGTCTGCAACATGTCTTTAACGTGTTTATTTTATGTATGTAACATGTCTGTAACATGTCTGTAACAAGTTTGTTACATGTCTGAAACATATTTGTGATATGTATACAACATGTCTATAACATAATTTCAACATGTGTGCATCACGTATACAACATGTTTGTAACATGTCTGTAACATATTTGTGATATGTCTATAAAATGTCTGTAACATGTCTATAACATGTCTGTAACATGTCTGTAACATGTCTGTAACATTATTGCAACATGTGTGCATCACGTATGCAGCATGTCGGTAACATGTCTGTAACATATTTGTGACTTGTCTGCAATATGTCTGTAACATGTTTGTAACATGTCGGTAACATTTCTGTAACATGTCTGTAACATGTCAGTGACAATTCAGTAACATGTCTGTAATATGTCAGTAACATGTTTGTAACATGTCTGTAACATGTTTGTAACATGTCTGTAACATATTTGTGATATGTCTATAACATGTCTGTAACATGTCTGTAACATGTCTGTAACATGTCTGTAACATGTCTGTTACATGTCTGTAACATTATTGCAACATGTGTGCATCACGTATGCAACATGTCGGTAACATGTCTGTAACATATTTGTGACTTGTCTGCAATATGTCTGTAACATGTTTGTAACATGTCGGCAACATTTCTGTAACATGTCTGTTACATGTGTTTAACATGTCCTTAAAATGTCTGTAACATGTCCTTAACATGTCTGTAACATGTCTTCATCATGCATGAAACATGTCTGTAACATGTCTGTAATATTTCAGTAACATGTCTGTAACATGTCTGCATCATGTATGAAACATGTCTGCAACATATCTGTAACGTGTCTGTTTCATGTATGTAACACTTTTGCATCATGTATGCAATATGTCTGCAATATGTCTTTAACATGTCTGTATCATGTCTGCATCATGTCTGTAACATGTCTGTAACATGTCTGTAACATGTCTTCAACATGTCTGTAACATGTCTACAACATGTCTGTAACATGTCTGTAACATGTCTTCAACATGTCTGTAACATGTCTGAAACATGTCTGTAACATGTCTGTAACATGTCTGCAACATGTCTTTAACGTGTCTGTTTTATGAATGTAACATATCTGTAACATGTCTGTAACATGTCTGTAACATGCATCACGTATGCAACACGTCGGTAGCATGTCTGTAACATATTTGTGACTTGTCTGCAATATGTCTGTAACATGTCTGTAGCATGTCTGTAACATGTCTGTAACATATCTGCAACATGTCTGTAACCAGTCTTCAACATGTCTGTAACATGTCTGCAACATGTCTGTAACATGTATGTAACACATTTGTGACATTTCTAAAACATGTCTGAAACATATCTGTAACATGTTTGTTACGTGTCTGTAACATAATTGAAACATGTGTGCATCACGTATGCAACATGTCGGTAGCATGTCTGTAACATATTTGTGACTTGTCTTCAACATGTCTGTAACATGTCTGTAACATGTCTTCAACATGTCTGTAACATGTCTGAAACATGTCTGTAACATGTCTGTAACATGTCTGTAACATGTCTGTAACATGTCTGTAACATGTCTGTAACATGTCTGTAATATGTCTGTAACATGTCTGTAACATGTCTGTAACATGTCTGTAACATGTCTGTAACATGTCTGTAACATGTCTGTAACATGTTAACATGCTAACATGTATGCAACATGTCTGTAACATGTCTGTAACATGTCTGTCAACATGTCTGTAACATGTCTGTAACATGTCTGTAACATGTCTGTAACATGTCTGTAACATGTCTGTAACATGTCTGTAACATGTCTGTAACATGTCTGTAACATGTCTGTAACATGTCTGTAACATGTCTGTATTATGTCTGTAACATGTCTGTAACATGTCTGTAACATGTCTGTAACATGTCTGTAACATGTCTGTAACATGTCTGTAACATGTCTGTAACATGTCTGTAACATGTCTGCATCACATGTATGCAACATGTCTGTAACATGTCTGTAACATGTTTGTGACATGTCTGCAACATGTCTGTAACATGTCTGTAACATGTCTGTAACATGTCTGTAACATGTCTGTAACATGTCTGTAACATGTCTGTAACATGTCTGTAACATGTCTGTAACATGTCTGTAACATGTCTGTAACATGTCTGTAACATGTCTGTAACATGTCTGTAACATGTCTGTAACATGTCTGTAACATGTCTGTAACATGTCTGTAACATGTCTGTAACATGTCTGTAACATGATCTGCAACATGTCTGCATCACTATGCTGTAACATGTCTGTAACATGTCTGTAACATGTTTGTGACTTGTCTGTCTTAACATGTCTGTAACATGTCTGTAACATGTCTGTAACATGTCTGTAACATGTCTGTAACATGTCTGTAACATGTCTGTAAAATGTCTGTAACATGTCTGTAACATGTCTGTAACATGTCTGTAACATGTCTGTAACATGTCTGTAACATGTCTGTAACATGTCTGTAACATGTCTGTAACATGTCTGTAACATGTCTGTAACATGTCTGTAACATGTCTGTAACATGTCTGTAACATGTCTGTAACATGTCTATAACATGTCTGTAACATGTCTGCAACATGTCTGCAACATGTCTGTAACATGTCTGTAACATGTCTGTAACATGTCTTTGCATCATGTCTGTAACATGTCTGTAACATGTCTGTAACATGTCTGTAACATGTCTGTAACATGTCTGTAACATGTCTGTAACATGTCTGTAACATGTCTGTAACATGTCTGTAACATGTCTGTAACATGTCTGTAACATGTCTGTAACATGTCTTGCAACATGTCTGTAACATGTCTGTAACATGTCTGTAACATGTCTGTCTGTAACATGTCTGTAACATGTCTGTAACATGTCTGTAACATGTCTGTAACATGTCTGTAACATGTCTGTAACATGTCTGTAACATGTCTGTAACATGTCTGTAACATGCCTGTAACATGTCTGTAACATGTCTGTAACATGTCTGTAACATGTCTGCAAGATGTCTGCATCACGTATGCAACATGTCGGTAACATGTTTGTAACATGTTTGTAACATGTCAGTAACTTGTTTGTAACATGTCAGTAACATGTTTGTAACATGTCTGTAACATATCTGCAACATGTCTGTAACCAGTCTTCAACATGTCTGTAACATGTCTGCAACATGTCTGTAACATGTATGTAACACATTTGTGATATTTCTAAAACATGTCTGAAATATATCTGTAACATGTTTGTTACGTGTCTGTAACATAATTGAAACATGTGTGCATCACGTATGCAACATGTGGGTAGCATGTCTGTAACATATTTGTGACTTGTCTGCAATATGTCTGTAACATGTCTTCAACATGTCTGTAACATGTCTGTAACATGTCTTCAACATGTCTGTAACATGTCTGAAACATGTCTGTAACATGTCTGTAACATGTCTGTAACATGTCTGCAACATGTCTTTAACGTGTCTGTTTTATGAATGTAACATATCTGTAACATGTCTGTAACATGTCTGTAACATGTCTGTAACATATCTGCAAGATGCCTGCATCACGTATGCAACACGTCGGTAGCATGTCTGTAACATATTAGTGACTTGTCTGCAATATGTCTGTAACATTTCTGTAGCATGTCTGTAACATGTCTGTAACATATCTGCCACATGTCTGTAAGCAGTCTTCAACATGTCTGTAACATGTCTGCAACATGTCTGTAACATGTATGTAACACATTTGTGACATCTCTAAAACATGTCTGAAACATATCAGTAACATGTTTGTTACGTGTCTGTAACATAATTGAAACATGTGTGCATCACGTATGCAACATGTCGGTAGCATGTCTGTAACATATTTGTGACTTGTCTGCAATATGTCTGTAACATGTCTTCAACATGTCTGTAACATGTCTGTAACATGTCTTCAACATGTCTGTAACATGTCTGTAACATGTCTGTAACATGTCTGTAACATGTCTGTAACATGTCTGTAACATGTCTGTAACATGTCTGTAACATGTCTGTAACATGTCTGTAACATGTCTGTAACATGTCTGTAACATGTCTGTAACATGTCTGTAACATGTCTGTAACATGTCTGTAACATGTCTGTAACATGTCTGTCATGTATGCAACATGTCTGTAACATGTCTGTAACATATTGTGTTGAACATGTCTGTAACATGTCTGTAACATGTCTGTAGCATGTCTGTAACATGTCTGTAACATATCTGCAACATGTCTGTAACATGTCTTCAACATGTCTGTAACATGTCTGCAACATGTCTGTAACATGTATGTAACATGTTTGTGACATGTCTAAAACATGTCTGAAACATGTCTGTAACATGTTTGTTACGTGTCTGTAACATAATTGAAACATGTGTGCATCACGTATGCAACATGTCGGTAGCATGTCTGTAACATATTTGTGACTTGTCTGCAATATGTCTGTAACATGTCTGTAACATGTCTGTATTATGTCTGTAACATGTCTGTAACATGTCTGTAACATGTCTATAACATGTCTGCAACATGTCTGTTACATGTCTGTAACATGTTTTTAGCATGTCTGTAATATATCTGTAACATGTCTGTAACATGTCTGTAACATGTCTGTAACATGTCTGTAACATGCCTGTAACATGTCTGCATCATGTATGCAACATGTCTGCAATATTTCTGTAACATGTCTGTAACATGTCTGTAACATGTCTGTAACATGTTTGTAACATGTCTGTAATATGTCTGTAACATGTCTGTAACATGTCTGTAACATGTCTGTAACATGTCTGTAACATGTCTGTAACATGTCTGCAACATCTCTGTTACATGTCTGTAACATGTTTTTAGCATGTCTGTAATATATCTGTAACATCTCTGTTACAAGTCTGTATCATGTCTTTAATATGTCTGTAACATGTCATTAGCATGTCTGTAATATGTCTGTAACATGTATGTTTTATGTCCTTAACATGTCTGTAGCATGTCTGAAACATGTCTGTAACATGTCTTCATCATGTATGCAACATGTCTGTAACATATTTGTCACATGTCAATAAAATGTCAGTAACATGTCTGCAACATGCCTGAAGCATGTCTGTAACATGTCCTTAACATGTCTGTAACATGTCTGTAATATATTTGTGCTATATTTGTAATATCTCTGTAACATGTCTGTAACATGTCTGTAAAATGTCTGTAACATGTCTAAAACATGTCTGTAACATGTTTGTAACATGTCTGTAACATGTCTGTAACATGTCTGTAACATGTCTGTAACATGTCTGCATCATGTATGCAACATGGCTGTAACATTTCTGTAACATGTCTGTAACATGTCTGTAACATGTCTGTAACATGTCTGTAACATGTCTGTAACATGTCTGTAACATGTCTGTAACATGTCTGTAACATGTCTGCATCATGTATGCAACATGTCAGTAACATGTCTGTAACATGTCTGTAACATGTCTGTAAAATGTCTGTAACATGTCTGTAACATGTCTGTAACATGTCTGTAACATGTCTGTAACATGTCTGTAACATGTCTGCATCATGTATGCAACATGTCTGCAATATTTCTGTAACATGTCTTTAACATGTCTGTAACATTTCTGAAACATGTCTGAAACATGTCTGAAACATATCTGTAACATGTCTGTAACATGTCTGTAACATGTCTGCATCATGTATGCAACATGTCTGTAACATGTCTTTAACATGTCTGTAACATGTCTGTAACATGTCTGCATCATGTATGCAACATGTCTGCAATATTTCTGTAACATGTCTTTAACATGTCTGTAACATTTCTGAAACATGTCTGAAACATGTCTGAAACATATCTGTAACATGTCTGTAACATGTCTGTAACATGTCTGCATCATGTATGCAACATGTCTGTAACATGTCTGTAACATGTCTGTAACATGTCTGTAACATGTCTTTAACATGTCTGTAACATGCCTGTTACATGTCTGTAACATGTCTGTAACATGTCTGTAACATGTCTGTAACATGTCTGTAACATGTCTGTAACATGTCTGTAACATGTCTGTAACATGTCATGTCTGTAACATGTCTGTAACATGCCTGTAACATGTCTGCATCATGTATGCAACATGTCTGCAATATTTCTGTAACATGTCTTTAACATGTCTGTAACATGTCTGAAACATGTCTGAAACATGTCTGTAACATGTCTGTAACATGTCTGTAACATGTCTGTAACATGTCTGTAACATGTCTGCAACATGTCTGTAACATGTCTGTAACATGTCTGTAACATGTCTGTAACATGTCTGTAACATGTCTGTAACATGTCTGTAACATGCCTGTTACATGTCTGTAACTTGTCTGTAACATGTCTGTAACATGTCTGTAACATGTCTGTAACATGTCTGTAACATGTCTGTAACATGTCTGTAACATGTCTGTAACATGTCTGTAACATGTCTGTAACATGTCTGTAACATGTCTGTAACATGTCTGTAACATGTCTGTAACATGTCTGTAACATGTCTGTAACATGTCTGTAACATGTCTGTAACATGTCTGTAACATGTCTGTAACATGTCTGTAACATGTCTGTATCATGTCTGTAACATGTCTGTAACATGTCTGTAACATGTCTGTAACATGTCTGCAACATGTATGCAACATGTCTGCAACATGTCTGTAACATGTCTTTAACATGTCTGTAACATTTCTGAAAAATGTCTGAAACATGTCTGAAACATATCTGTAACATGTCTGTAACATGTCTGTAACATGTCTGCATCATGTATGCAACATGTCTGTAACATGTCTGTAACATGTCTTTAACATGTCTGTAACATGTCTTTAACATGTCTGTAACATGCCTGTTACATGTCTGTAACTTGTCTGTAACATGTCTGTAACATGTCTGTAACATGTCTGTAACATGTCTGTAACATGTCTGTAACATGTCTGTAACATGTCTGTAACATGTCTGTAACATGTCTGTAACATGTCTGTAACATGTCTGTAACATGTCTGTAACATGTCTGTAACATGTCTGCATCATGTATGCAACATGTCAGTAACATGTCTGTAACATGTCTGAAACATGTCTGTAAAATGTCTGTAACATGTCTGTATCATGTATGCAACATGTCTGTAACATGTCTGTAACATGTCTGTAACATGTCTGTAACATGTATGCAACATGTCTGCAATATGTCTGTAACATGTCTTTAACATGTCTGTAACATGTCTGTCTGTAACATGTCTGAAACATGTCTGAAACATGTCTGTAACATGTCTGTAACATGTCTGTAACATGTCTGCATCATGTATGCAACATGTCTGTAACATGTCTGTAACATGTCTTTAACATGTCTGTAACATGCCTGTTACATGTCTGTAACTTGTCTGTAACATGTCTGTAACATGTCTGTAACATGTCTGTAACATGTCTGTAACATGTCTGTAACATGTCTGTAACATGTCTGTATCATGTCTGTAACATGACTGTAACATGTCTGTAACATGTCTGTAACATATTTGTGACATGTCTGTAACATGTCTGCAACATGTCTTTAACGTGTTTATTTTATGTATGTAACATGGCTGTAACATGTCTGTAACATGTTTGTTACATGTCTGTAACATATTTGTGATATGTATACAACATGTCTGTAACATAATTTCAACATGTGTGCATCACGTATGCAACATGTTTGTAACATGTCTGTAACATATTTTGTGATATGTCTATAACATGTCCGTAACATGTCTATAACATGTCTGTTACATGTCTGTAACATTATTGCAACATGTGTGCATCACGTATGCAGCATGTCGGTAACATGTCTGTAACATATTTGTGACTTGTCTGCAATATGCCTATAACATGTCTGTATCATAACCTTAACATGTCTGTAACATGTCTGTAACACGTCTGTAATATATCTGTAACATGTCTATAACATGTCTTTATCATGTCTGTAACATGTCTTCAACATGTCTGTAACATGTCTGTAACATGTCTGTAACATGTCTGTAACATGTCTGTAACATGTCTGTAACATGTCTGTAACATGTCTGAAACATGTATGTAACATGTCTGTAACATGTCTGCAACATGTCTTTAACGTGTTTATTTTATGTATGTAACATGTCTGTAACATGTCTGTAACATGTTTGTTACATGTCTGTAACATATTTGTGATATGTATACAACATGTCTGTAATGTCTTAACATTTCAACATGTGTGCATCACGTATGCAACATGTTTGTAACATGTCTGTAACATATTTGTGATATGTCTATAACATGTCCGTAACATGTCTATAACATGTCTGTTACATGTCTGTAACATTATTGCAACATGTGTGCATCACGTATGCAGCATGTCGGTAACATGTCTGTAACATATTTGTGACTTGTCTGCAATATGTCAGTAACATGTTTGTAACATGTCGGTAACATTTCTGTAACATGTCTGTAACATGTGACATGTCAGTAACATGTCTGTAATATGTCAGTAACATGTTTGTAACATGTCTGTAACATGTTTGTAACATGTCTGTAACATATTTGTGATATGTGTATAACGTGTCTGTAACATGTCTGTAACATGTCTGTAACATGTCTTTTACATGTCTGTAACATGTCTGTTACATGTCTGTAACATTATTGCAACATGTGTGCATCACGTATGCAACATGTCGGTAACATGTCTGTAACATATTTGTGACTTGTCTGCAATATGTCTGTAACATGTTTGTAACATGTCGGCAACATTTCTGTAACATGTCTGTTACATGTGTTTAACATGTCCTTAAAATGTCTGTAACATGTCCTTAACATGTCTGTAACATGTCTTCATCATGCATGAAACATGTCTGTAACATGTCTGTAATATTTGAGTAACATGTCTGTAACATGTCTGTAACATGTCTGCAACATGTCTTTAACGTGTCTGTTTTATGAATGCAACATGTCGGTAGCATGTCTGTAACATATTTGTGACTTGTCTGCAATATGTCTGTAACATGTCTGTAACATGTCTGTAACATATCTGCAACATGTCTGTAACCAGTCTTCAACATGTCTGTAACATGTCTGCAACATGTCTGTAACATGTATGTAACACGTTTGTGAAATTTCTAAAACATGTCTGAAACATATCTGTAACATATTTGTTACGTGTCTGTAACATAATTGAAACATGTGTGCATCACGTATGCAACATGTCGGTAGCATGTCTGTAACATATTTGTGACTTGTCTGCAATATGTCTGTAACATGTCTGTAACATGTCTGTATTATGTCTGTAACATGTCTTTAACATGTCTTTATCATGTCTGTAACATGTTTGCAACATGCCTGTAACATGTCTGTATCATAACCTTAACGTGTCTGTAGCATGTCTGTGACATGTCTGTAATATGTCTGTAACATGTCTATTACATGTCTTTATCATGTCTGTAACATGTCTGTAACATATCTGCAACATGTCTGTAACCAGTCTGCAACATGTCTGTAATATGTCCGCAACATGTCTGTAACATGTCTGCAACATGTCTGCATCACGTATGCAACATGTCTGTACCATGTCTGTAACACATTTGTGACATGTCTATAACATGTCTGTAACATGTCTGCATCATTTCTGTAAAATGTCTGTAACATGTCTGCATCATTTCTGTAAAATGTCTGCATCATGTATGCAACATGTCTGTAACATGTCTGTAACATGTCTGTAACATATCTGCAAGATGCCTGCATCACGTATGCAACATGTCGGTAGCATGTCTGTAACATGTTTGCATCATGTATGAATCTTGTCAGTAACATGTCTGCAACATGCCTGTAAAATGTCTGTAACATGTCCTTAACATGTCTGTAATATATTTATAACATTTCTGTAACATGTCTGTAACTTGTCTATAACATGTCCTTATCATGTCTGTTACATGTCTGTAACATGTCTGCAATATGTCTGTAACATGTCTCTAACATGCCTCTAACATGTCTATAACATGTCAGTAACATGTCTGTAATATGTCTGCATCACGAATGCAACATGTCGGTAACATGTCTGTAACATGTCTGTAACATGTCTGCAACATGTCTGCATCACGTATGCAGCATGTCGGTAACATGTCTGTAACATATTTGTGACATGTCTGCAACATGCCTGTAACATGTCCTAAACATGTCTGTAACATGTCCTTAAAATGTCTGTAACATGTCTGTAACATGTCTGTAACATGTCTGTAACATGTCTGTAACATGTCTGTAACATGTCTGTAACATGTCTGTAACATGTCTGTAACATGTCTGTAACATGTCTGTAACATGTCTGTAACATGTCTGTAACATGTCTGTAACATGTCTGTAACATGTCTGTAACATGTCTGTAACATGTCTGTAACATGTCTGTAACATGTCTGTAACATGTCTGTTACATGTCTGTAACATGTCTGTAACATGTCTGTAACATGTCTGTAACATGTCTGTAACATGTCTGTAACATGTCTGTAACATGTCTGTAACATGTCTGTAACATGTCTGTAACATGTCTGTAACATGTCTGTAACATGTCTGTAACATGTCTGTAACATGTCTGTAACATGTCTGTAATATGTCTGTAACATGTCTGTAACATGTCTGTAACATGTATAAAACATGTCTGTAACATGTCTGTAACATGTCTGTAACATGTCTGTTACATGTCAGCAACATGTCTGCGTCACGTTTGCAACATGTCTGTAACATGTCTGTAACATATTTGTGACATGTCTGTAACATGTCTGTAACATGTCTGCAACATGTCTGCATCACGTATGCAACATGTCTATAACATGTCTGTAACATATTTGTGACATGTCTATAACATGTCTGTAACATGTCTGCATCATTTCTGTATAATGTCTGCATCATGTATGCAACATGTCTGTAACATGTCTGTTCCATGTATGTAACATGTCTGCAACATGCCTGTAAAATGTCTGTAACATGTTCTTAACATGTCAGTAACATGTCTGTAATATATTTATAACATGTCTGTAACATGTCTGTAACATGTCTATAACATGTCCTTATCATGTCTGTAACATGTCTGTTACATGTCTGTAACATGTCTGCAATATGTCTGTAACATGTCTCTAACATGTCTATAACATGTCTGTAACATGTCTGTAACATGTCTGTAACATGTCTGTAATATGTCTGCATCACGTATGCAACATGTCGGTAACATGTCTGTAACATGTCTGTAACATGTCTGCAACATGTCTATAACATGTCAGTAACATGTCCGTAAAATGTCTGTAATATGTCTATAACATGTCATTATCATGTCAGTATCATGTCTGTTCATGTCTGCAATATGTCTGTAACATGTTTGTAACATGTCGGCAACATTTCTGTCACATGTTTGCTACATGTCTGTAACATGTCTGTAAAATTTCGGTAACATGTCTGTAACATGTCTGCATCATGTGTGCAACATTCCTGCAACATGTCTGTAAACTTTCTGTAACATGCCCGTAACATGTTTGCAACATGTCTGTTACATGTATGTAACATGTCTGTAACATGACTGTAACATATCTGTAACATGTCTTCAACAAAACTGCATTACGAATGCAACATTACGGTAACATGTCTGTAAAATATTTGCGACATGTCTATAACATGTCTGCAACATGCCTGTAACCTTTCTTTAACTTGTCCTTAACATGTCTGTAACATGTCTGTAACTTGTCTATAACATGTCCTTAGCATGTCTGTAACATGTCTGTAACATGTCTGTAACTTGTCTATAACATGTCCTTAGCATGTCTGTAACATGTCTGTTACAAGTATGCAATATGTCTGTAACATATTTGTAACATGTCGGCAACATTTCTGTTACATGTTTGCAACATGTCTGTTACATGTCTGTAACATGTCTCTAACATGTCTGTAACATGTCTGTAACATATCTGCAATATGCCTGCATCACGTATGCAACATGTCGGTAACATGTCTGTAACAAGTCTGCAACATGTCTATAACGTGTCCGTAACATGTCCTTGATATGTCTGTAATATATCTGTAACATGTCTGTAACATGACTATAACATGTCCTTATCATGTCTGTAACATGTCTGTTACATGTCAGCAACATGTCTGCGTCACGTTTGCAACATGTCGGTAACATCTCTGTAACATATTTGTGACATGTCTGCAACATGTCTGCATCATGTATGCAACATGTCTGTAACATGTCTATAACATGTCTGTAACATATTTGTGACATGTCTATAACATGTCTGCATCATGTATGCAACATGTCTGTAACATGTCTGTTCCATGTATGTAACATGTCTGCAACATGCCTGTAAAATGTCTGTAACATGTCTGTAACATGTCTTTAACATGTCTGTAACATGTCTGTAACATGTCTGTAACATGTCTGTAACATGTCTGTAACATGTCTATAACATGTCCTTATCATGTCTGTAACATGTCTGTTACATGTCTGTAACATGTCTGCAATATGTCTGTAACATGTCTGTAACATGTCTGTAACATGTCTGTAACATGTCTGTAACATGTCTGTAACATGTCTGTAACATGTCTGTAACATGTCTGTAACATGTCTGTAACATGTCTGTAACATGTCTGTAACATGTCTGCAACATGTCTGTAACATGTCTGTAACATGTCTGCAACATGTCTATAACATGTCAGTAACATGTCCGTAAAATGTCTGTAATATATCTATAACATGTCATTATCATGTCAGTATCATGTCTGTTCATGTCTGCAATATGTCTGCGTCACGTTTGCAACATGTCGGTAACATCTCTGTAACATATTTGTGACATGTCTGCAACATGTCTGCAACATGTCTGCATCACGTATGCAACATGTCTATTACATGTCTGTAACATATTTGTGACATGTCTATAACATGTCTGTAACATGTCTGTAACATGTTTGTAACATGTCCGTAATATGCCCGTAACATGACTATAACAAGTCTGTAACATGTCTGTAACATGTGTGTAACATGTCTGTAACACGTATGTAACATGTTGCACCATGTATGCAACATATCTGCAATATGTCTGTAACCAGTCTGCAACATGTCTTTATCATGTCTGTAATATTTCTGCAACATGCCTATAACATGTTTGTAACATGTCTGTAACATATTTGTGACATGTCTATAACATGTCTGAAACATATCTGTAACATGTTTGTTACATGTCTGAAAAATAATTGCAACATGTGTGCATCACGTATGCACCATGTCGGCAGCATGTTTGTAACATATTTGTGACTTGTCTGCAATATGTCTGTAACATGTCTATAACATGTCTTTATCATGTCTGTAACATGTCTGTAACATATCTGCAATATGTCTGTAACCAGTCTGCAACATGTCTGTATCATATCTGTAACATGTCTGCAACATGTCTGCATCATTCGTATGCAACATGTCTGTAACATGTCTGTACCATGTTTGTAACATGTCTCTAACATGTCTGAAACATATCTATAACATGTCTGTAACATGTCTGTAACATGTCTGTAACATGTCTGTAACATGTCTGTAACATGTCTGTAACATGTCTGCATGTCTGTAACATGTCTGTTACATGTCTGTAATATGTCTGTAACATGTTTGTAACATGTCTGCAACATGTCTGTAACATGTTTGCAACATGTCTTTTACATGTCTGTAACATGTCTGTAACATGTCTGTAACATGTCTGTAACATGTCTGTAACATGTCTGTAACATGTCTGTAACATGTCTGTAACATGTCTGCAAGATGCCTGCATCACGTTTGCAACATGTCGGTAGCATGTCTGTAACATGTCTGCAACATGTCTATAACATGCCAGTAACATGTGCTTAACATGTCTGTAATATATCTGTAACATGTCTGTAACATGACTATAACATGTCCTTATCATGTCTGTAACATGTCTGTTACATGTCAGCAACATGTCTGCGTCACGTTTGCAACATGTCGGTAACATCTCTGTAACATATTTGTGACATGTCTGCAACATGTCTGCAACATGTCTATAACATGTCCTTATCATGTCTGTAACATGTCTGTTACATGTCTGTAACATGTCTGCAATATGTCTGTAACATGTCTCTAACATGTCTATAACATGTCTGTAACATGTCTGTAACATGTCTGTAACATGTCTGTAACATGTCTGTATCATGTCTGTAACATGTCTGCAACATGTCTGTAACATGTCTGTAACATGTCTGTAACATGTCTGTAACATGTCTGTAACATGTCTGTAAAATGTCTGTAACATGTCTGTAACATGTCTGTAATCATGTCAGTATCATGTCTGTAACATGTCTGCAATATGTCTGTAACATGTCTGTAACATGTCTGTAACATGTCTGTAACATGTCTGCAACATTTCTGTCACATGTTTGCTCGTAACATGTCTGTAACATGTTTGTAACATGTCCGTAATATGTCTGTAACATGTCTGTAACATGTCTGTAACATGTCTGTAACATGTCTGTAACATGTCTGTAACATGTCTGTAACATGTATGTAACATGTTGCACCATGTATGCAACATATCTGCAATATGTCTGTAACCATGTCTGCAACATGTCTTTATCATGTCTGTAATATTTCTGCAACATGCCTATAACATGTTTGTAACATGTCTGTAACATATTTGTGACATGTCTGTAACATGTCTGTAACATGTCTGTAACATGTCTGTAACATGTTTGTTACATGTCTGTAAAATGTCTGCAACATGTGTGCATCACGTATGCACCATGTCTGCAACATGTTTGTAACATATTTGTGATTTGTCTGCAATATGTCTGTAACATGTCTATAACATGTCTTTATCATGTCTGTAACATGTCTGTAATAAATCTGTAACATGTCTGTAACATGTCTGTAACATGTCTGTAACATGTCTGTAACATGTCTGTAACATGTCTGTAACATGTCTGTAACATGTCTGTAACATGTCTGTAACATGTCTGTAACATGTCTGTAACATGTCTGTAACATGTCTGAAACATGTCTGTAACATGTCTGTAACATGTCTGTAACATGTCTGTAACATGTCTGTAACATGTCTATAACATGTCCTTAGCATGTCTGTAACATGTCTGTTACATGTCTGCAATATGTCTGTAACATGTTTGTAACATGTCGGCAACATTTCTGTTACATGTTTGCAACATGTCTTTTACATGTCTGTAACATGTCTGTTACATGTCTGTAACATGTCTGTAACATGTCTGTAACATGTCTGTAACATGTCTGTAACATATCTGCAAGATGCCTGCATCACGTTTGCAACATGTCGGTAGCATGTCTGTAACATTTCTGCAACATGTCTATAACATGCCAGTAACATGTGCTTAACATGTCTGTAATATATCTGTAACATGTCTGTAACATGACTATAACATGTCCTTATCATGTCTGTAACATGTCTGTTACATGTCAGCAACATGTCTGCGTCACGTTTGCAACATGTCGGTAACATCTCTGTAACATATTTGTGACATGTCTGCAACATGTCTGCAACATGTCTGCATCACGTATGCAACATGTCTATTACATGTCTGTAACATATTTGTGACATGTCTATAACATGTCTGTAACATGTCTGCATCATTTCTGTATAATGTCTGCATCATGTATGCAACATGTCTGTAACATGTCTGTTCCACGTATGTAACATGTCTGCAACATGCCTGTAAAATGTCTGTAACATGTTCTTAACATGTCAGTAACATGTCTGTAATATATTTATAACATGTCTGTAACATGTCTGTAACATGTCTGTAACATGTCTATAACATGTCTATAACATGTCTGTAACATGTCTGTAACATGTCTGTTACATGTCTGTAACATGTCTGCAATATGTCTGTAACATGTCTCTAACATGTCTATAACATGTCTGTAACATGTCTGTAACATGTCTGTAACATGTCTGTAACATGTCTGTTATATGTCTGCATCACGTATGCAACATGTCGGTAACATGTCTGTAACATGTCTGCAACATGTCTATAACATGTCAGTAACATGTCCGTAAAATGTCTGTAATATATCTATAACATGTCATTATCATGTCAGTATCATGTCTGTTCATGTCTGCAATATGTCTGTAACATGTTTGTAACATGTCGGCAACATTTCTGTCACATGTTTGCTACATGTCTGTAACATGTTTGTAACATGTCCGTAATATGCCCGTAACATGACTATAACATGTCTGCAACATGTCTGTAACATGTCCTGCAATATGTCTGTAACATGTTTGCAACATGTCTGTAACATGTCTGTAAACTTTCTGTAACATGCCCGTAACATGTTTGCAACATGTCTGTTACATGTATGTAACATGTCTGTAACATGACTGTAACATATCTGTAACATGTCTTCAACAAAACTGCATTACGAATGCAACATTACGGTAACATGTCTGTAAAATATTTGCGACATGTCTATAACATGTCTGCAACATGCCTGTAACCTTTCTTTAACTTGTCCTTAACATGTCTGTAACATGTTTGTAACATGTCTGTAACATGTTTGTAACATGTCCGTAATATGCCCGTAACATGACTATAACAAGTCTGTAACATGTCTGTAACATGTGTGTAACATGTCTGTAACACGTATGTAACATGTTGCACCATGTATGCAACATATCTGCAATATGTCTGTAACCAGTCTGCAACATGTCTTTATCATGTCTGTAATATTTCTGCAACATGCCTATAACATGTTTGTAACATGTCTGTAACATATTTGTGACATGTCTATAACATGTCTGAAACATATCTGTAACATGTTTGTTACATGTCTGAAAAATAATTGCAACATGTGTGCATCACGTATGCACCATGTCGGCAGCATGTTTGTAACATATTTGTGACTTGTCTGCATTTTGTCAGTAACATGTCTATAACATGTCGTTATCATGTCTATAACATGTCTGTAACATATCTGCAACATGTCTGTAACATGTCTGCAACATGTCTGCATCACGTATGCAACATGTCTGTAACATGTCTGTACCATGTTTGTAAAATGTCTGCATCATGTCAGTAACATGTCTGCAACATGCCTGTAAAATTTCTGTAACATGTCCTTAACATGTCTGTAAAATATCTATAACATGTCTGTATCAAGTCTGTAACATGTCTATAACATGTCCTTATCATGTCTGTAACATGTCTGTCACATGTCTGTAACATGTCTGTTACATGTCTGTAACTTGTCTGCAATATGTCTGTAACATGTCTCTAACATGTCTGTAACATGTCTGTAACATGTCTGTAACATGTCTGTAACATGTCTGCATCATGTATGCAACATGTCTGTAACATGTCTGTAACATGTCTGCAACATGTCTATAACATGTCTGTAACATGTCCTTTATATGTCTGTAATATGTCTGTAACATGTCTGTAACATGTCTGTAACATGTCTGTAACATGTCTGTAACATGTTTGTAACAAGTCGGCAACGTGGCTGTAACATGTCGGTAACATGTCTGTAACATGTCTGCTACATGTCTATGACATGTCAGTAACATGTCCTTGACATGTCTGTAATATATATGTAAAATGTCTGTAACATGTCTAATATATGTCTATAACATGTCCTTAGCATGTCTGTAACATGTCTGTTACAGGTCTGCAATATGTCTGTAACATGTTTGCAACATGTCGGCAACATTTCTGTTACATGTCTGTAACATGTCTGTAACATGTCTGTAACATTTCTGCAATATGCCTGCATCACGTATGCAACATGTCGGTAACATGTCTGTAACATGTCTGCAACATGTCTATAACATGTCTGTAACATGTCTGTAACATGTCTGTAACATGTCTGTAACATGTAAACATGTCTGTAACATGTCTGTAACATGTCTGTAACATGTCTATAACATGTCTGTAACATGTCTGTAACATGTCTGTAACATGTCTATAACATGTCCTTAGCATGTCTGTAACATGTCTGTTACATGTCTGCAATATGTCTGTAACATGTTTGTAACATGTCGGCAACATTTCTGTTACATGTTTGCAACATGTCTGTTACATGTCTGTAACATGTCTGTAACATGTCTGTAACATGTCTGTAACATGTCTGTAACATGTCTGTAACATATCTGCAATATGCCTGCATCACGTATGCAACATGTCGGTAACATGTCTGTAACATGTCTGCAACATGTCTATAACATGTCCGTAACATGTCCTTGATATGTCTGTAATATATCTGTAACATGTCTGTAACATGACTATAACATGTCCTTATCATGTCTGTAACATGTCTGTTACATGTCAGCAACATGTCTGCATCACGTTTGCAACATGTCGGTAACATCTCTGTAACATATTTGTGACATGTCTGCAACATGTCTGCAACATGTCTGCATCACGTATGCAACATGTCTATAACATGTCTGTAACATGTCTGTAACATGTCTGTAACATGTCTGTAACATGTCTGAATCATGTCTGTAACATGTCTGCATGTCTGTAACATGTCTGTAACATGTCTGTAACATGTCTGTAACATGTCTGTAACATGTATGTAACATGTCTGCAACATGTCTGTAACATGTCTGTAACATGTCTGTAACATGTCTGTAACATGTCTGTAATATATTGTATGTAACATGTCTGTGACATGTCTGTAACATGTCTGTAACATGTCTGTAACATGTCTATAACATGTCTGTAACATGTCTGTAACATGTCTGTTACATGTCTGTAACATGTCTGCAACATGTCTGTAACATGTCTGTAACATGTCTGTAACATGTCTGTAACATGTCTGTAACATGTCTGTAACATGTCTGTAACATGTCTGTAACATGTCTGCAACATGTCTGCATCATGTCTGTAACATGTCTGTAACATTCATGTCTGTAACATGTCTGTAACATGTCTGTAACATGTCTGTAACATGTCTGTAACATGTCTGTAACATGTCTGTAACATGTCTGTAATATGTCTGTAACATGTCATTAACATGTCAGTATCATGTCTGTAATCATGTCTGCAACATGTCTGTAACATGTTTGTAACATGTCTGTAACATGTCTGTAACATGTTTGCTAACATGTCTGTAACATGTCTGTAACATGTCTGTAACATGTCTGTAACATGTCTGCAACATGTGTGCAACATGTCTGTAACATGTCTGTGACATGTCTTTATCATGTCTGTAACATGTCTGCAATATGTCTGTAACATGTCTGTAACATGTCTGCAACATGTCTGTAACATGTCTGTAACATGTCTGTAACATGTCTGTAACATGTCTGTAACATGTCTGTAACATGTCTGCATGTCTGCATTAGGTAACATGTCTGTAACATGTCTGTAACATGTCTGTAACATGTCTGTAACATGTCTGTAATATGTCTGTAACATGTCTTTAACATGTCTGTAACATGTCTGTAACATGTTTGTAACATGTCTGTAACATATGCGCGTAACATGTCTATAACAAGTCTGTAACATGTCTGTAACATGTCTGTAACATGTCTGTAACATGTCTGTAACATGTCTGCATCTGAACATGTCTGCAACATGTCTGCAACATGTCTGTAACCATGTCTGCAACATGTCTGTAACATGTCTGTAATATGTCTGCAACATGTCTGTAACATGTCTGTAACATGTCTGTAACATGTCTGTAACATGTCTATAACATGTCTGTAACATGTCTGTAACATGTCTGTAACATGTCTGTAACATGTCTGTAACATGTCTGTAACATGTCTGTTAACATGTCTGTAACATGTCTGTAACATGTGTGCATCATGTATGCAACATGTCGGCAACATGTCTGTAACATATGTTCTGAACATGTCTGTAACATGTCTGTAACATGTCTATAACATGTCTGTAACATGTCTGTAACATGTCTGTAACATGTCTGTAACATGTCTGTAACATGTCTGTAACATGTCTGTAACATGTCTGCAACATGTCTGCATCACGTATGCAACATGTCTGTAACATGTCTGTAACATGTTTGTAACATGTCTGTAACATGTCTGTAACATGTCTGTAACATGTTTGTAACATGTCTGTAACATGATCTGTAACATGTGTGCATCACGTATGCAACATGTTGGTAGCATGTCTGTAACATATTTGTGATTTGTCTGCAATATGTCTGTAACATATCTGTAACACGTTTTTATCATGTCTGTAACATGTCTGTAACATGTCTGCAACATGTCTGCATCACGTATGCAACATGTCTGTAACATGTCTGTAACATATTTGTAACATGTCTGTAACATGTCTGTAACATGTCTGCAACATGTCTGTAAAATTTCTGTAACATGTCTGTAACATGTCTGTAACATGTCTATAACATGTCTGTATCATGTCTGTAACATGTCTGTAACATGTCTGTAACATGTCTGTAACATGTCTGTAACATGTCTGTAACATGTCTGTAACATGTCTGTAACATGTCTGTAACATGTCTGTAACATGTCTGTAACATGTCCTAAACATGTCTGTAACATGTCTGTAACATGTCTGTAACATGTCTGTAACATGTCTGTAACATGTCTGTAACATGTCTGTAACATGTCTGTAACATGTCTGCAACATGTCTGTAACATGTCTGCATCACATGCAACATGTCTGTAACATGTCTGTAACATGTCTGTAACATGTCTGTAACATGTCTGTAACATGTCTGTAAACATGTCTGTAACATGTCTGTAAAACATGTCTGTAACATGTCTGTAACATGTCTGTAACATGTCTGTAACTATGTCTATAACATGTCTGTAACATGTCTGTAACATGTCTGTTACATGTCATGTCAACATGTCTGTAACATATTTGTAACATGTCTGTAACATTTCTGTTACATGTCTGTAACATGTCTGTTACATGTCATGTGAACATGTCTGTAACATGTCTGTATCATGTCTACAACATGTCTATAACATGTCAGTAACATGTCCTTAACATGTCTGTAATATATCTGTAACATGTCTGTTCATGTCTGCAATATGTCTGTAACATGTTTGTAACATGTCGGCAACATTTCTGTCTCATGTTTGCACCATGTATGCAACATATCATATCAATACGTCTGTAACCAGTCTGCAACATGTCTTTATCATGTCTATAACATGTTTGTAACATGTCTGTAACATATTTGTGACATGTCTATAACATGTCTAAAACATATCTGTAACATGTTTGTTACATGTCTGTAACATGTCTATAACATGTCCTTAGCATGTCTGTAACATGTCTGTTACAAGTCTGCAATATGTCTGGAACATGTTTGCAACATGTCGGCAACATTTCTGTTACATGTTTTCAACATGTCTGTTACATGTCTGTAACATGTCTCTAACATGTCTGTAACATGTCTGTAACATTTCTGCAATATGCCTGCATCACGTATGCAACATGTCGGTAACATGTCTGTAACATGTCTGCAACATGTCTATAACATGTCAGTAACATGTGCTTAACATGTCTGTAATATATCTGTAACATGTCTGTAACATGTCTGCAAAATGTCTATAACATGTCCTCATCATGTCTGTAACATGTCTGTTACATGTCTGCAACATGTCTGCATCACGTTTGCAACATGTCGGTAACCTCTCTGTAACATATTTGTGACATGTCTGCAACATGCCTGTAACATGTCTGTAACATGTCTGTAAACATGTCTGTAACATGTCTATAAAATGTCTGTAGCATGTCTGTAACATGTCTGTTACATGTCTGCAATATGTCTGTAACATGTTTGTAACATGTCGGCAACATTTCTGTTACATGTTTGCAACATGTCTGTAACATGTCTGTAACATGTCTGTAACATTTCGGTAACATGTCTGCAATATGTGTGCAACATTTCTGCAATATGTGTGTAACATAACTGTAAAACGTCTGTAACATGTCTGTAAACTGTCTGTAACATGTCTGCATCATGTATGCAACATGTCTGCAATATGTCTGTAACATGTCTGTAACATGTCTGTAACATGTCTGTAACATGTCTGTAACATGTCTGTAACATGTCTGTAACATGTCTGTAACATGTCTGTAACATGTCTATAACATGTCTGTAACATATCTGCAACATGTCTGCATCACGTATGCAACATGTCGGTAACATGTATGTAACATGTCTGCAACAACATGTCTGTAACATGTCTGCAACATGTCTGTAACATGTCTGTAACATGTCTGTAACATGTCTGTAACATGTCTGTAACATGTCTGTAACATGTCTGTAACATGTCTGTAACATGTCTGTAACATGTCTGTAACATGTCTGTAACATGTCTGTAACATGTATGTAACATGTCTGTAACATGTCTGTAACATGTCTGTTACATGTTTGTAACAAGTCTGTAACATGTCTGTAACATGTCTGTAACATGTCTGTAACATGTCTGTAACATGTTTATAACATGTCTGTAACATATCTGCAACATGTCTGCATCACGTATGCAACATGTCGGTAACATGTATGTAACATGTCTGCAACAAGTCTATAACATGTCTGTAACATGTTTGTAAATATTTCTTCAATATGTCTGTAACATGTCTGTAACATGTCTGTAACATGTTTGATACATGTCTGTAACATGTCTGCATCATGTAAAATGTCTGTAACATGTCTGCAACATGTCTGTGAATGTATCTGTAACATGTCTGTAACATGTCTATAAACATGTCCTTATGATGTCTGTAACGATGTCATGTTACAAGTCAGCAAGATGTCTGGATCACGTTTGCAACATGTCGGTAACATGTCTGTAACATGTTTGTGACATGTCTGCAACATGTCTGAAAAATGTCTAGGCTGACGCATCAACATGTCTATAAAATGTCGACGACATAAAGTCTAAAACGATTAACTATAATGTCTGCAACATGTTAACTAATATATGTAACATGTCTGTTGCATGTATGTACAAATGTCTGCAACATGCCTGTTAAATGTCTGTAAAATGTTCCTAACATGTCTGTAACATGTATACAACATACTGGGACATGTCTGTAACATGTCTGTAACATGTCTATAACATGTCTTTAACATGTCTGTAACATGTCTGTAACATGTCTGTAACATGTCTGCAACATGTCTGTAACATGTCTGCAACATGTCGGTAACATGTCTGTAACATGTCTGTAACATGTCTGCAACATGTCTGCATCACGTATGCAACATGTCCTTAACATGTCTGTAACATGTCTGCAATATATTTGTAATATCTCTGTAACAAGTCTGTATTATGTCTGTAAAATGTCTGAAACATGTCTGCAACATGCCTGCAACATGTCCTTAGCATGTCTGTAACATGTCTGATACAAGTCTGCAATATGTCTGTAACATGTTTGCAACATGTCGGCAACATTTCAGCTACATGTTTGCAACATGTCTGTTACATGTCTGTAACATGTCTCTAACATGTCTGTAACATGTCTGTAACATTTCTGCAATATGCCTGCATCACGTATGCAACATGTCGGTAACATGTCTGTAACATGTCTGCAACATGTCTGTAACATGTCTATAACATGTCAGTAACATGTGCTTAACATGTCTGTAATATATCTGTAACATGTCTGTAACATGTCTGCAAAATGTCTATAACATGTCCTGTAACATGTTTGTAACATGTCAGTAACATGTTTGTAACATGTGTGTAACATTTCTGTAACATGTCTGTAACATGTCTGCAATATGCCTGCATCACGTATGCAACATGTTGGTAACATGTCTGTATCATGTCTACAACATGTCTATAACATGTCAGTAACATGTCCTTAACATGTCTGTAATATATCTGTAACATGTCTGTAACATGTCTGTAATATATCTGTAACATGTCTGTAACATGTCTGTAACATTTCTGTAACATGTCTATAACATGTTTGTAACATGTCGGCAACATTTCTGTTACATGTTTGCAACATGTCTGTTACATGTCTGTAACATGTCTGTAACATGTGTGCATCACGTATGCAACATGTCGGTGGCATGTCTGTAACATATATGTGACTTGTCTGCAATATGTCTGTAACATGTTTGTAATATTTCTGCAATATGTCTGTAACATGTCTGTAACATGTGTTCACATGTATGTAACATGTCTGCATCATGTATGCAACATATCTGCAATATATCTGTGGGAATGATCTGGCAACGCCGAGTCAGTCAGGCCTAAGCAACAGTCGACGGACTGGCAACGACGTAGATGTAGAAGAAGAAGAGCGGGGAGTTCTTGAGGAAGACGCGAAGAGAAAAGACGTGACGAGTACAGACGAAAAAGAGCAAGGCTGACGCTCAACCAATTATTAAATAACGACGACACTAAAGAATAAAACGATTAACTACAATTACTATAACTAACTAATTATAAGAAACATACATTGAAGTATTACAAATAAAACCATAAATTTTAATACTTAAAAACCAACGTGTATTTTATACAACAACTGGGACTAAACTTAACCCAAGTCCCACAAATTTGGGGGCTCAACCTAAAAAACACAATAATTTAAAGACTCAACGTTAAGAAAAACAATAATTCAAAATCGGTGGTATAAAAATATAAATTGTATAACAAGCGCAAGTTTCAAGAATAATTTCATCATATTGCGTTTGCAACGACGTCAAGAATAACGGTTTAAAGAGAAACGAAAAACGCATAAACATTAGGCGTCGCGCGCGAAATAAGAAATAAAAAATAAGAACTAAAAAACAAGAAACGAGAAAAGTGAAAAATGTCGCGACTTGCAGAATACGATGTAATAAAGCAGATGCTAAGGAAAGAAAGAAAAGAGAATGTTGAACTTCTTCATAAATTTGTATTCGAAAAAAATGGTGACAGACAAAATCGAAATCGGCTACGAGAGTTTGAAGGATTTGAATATGACGAAATAAATGAAAAATTTATTAAAAAAATTGATTACATAAACGATAATTTAACAGAAGCAGATCTGGTGTTAATATGTCATTTATTAAACATTCCACATAATAAAAATAACGTTGCCTTGCATATTTTTTGCAATTTGAAAAAAGGAAATTCACAGAGGGACGCCAATTTCAATGCCAACGACGATGAAGATGAAGATGAAAACGAATACGATGGTAACGAAGACGATCAAAGTGAAGACTACGAGCACGCACAAAGAAGGCTGGTAGGCTGTGACAATCAGTGCGAAACGGTGGAATTGGAACAAGCGAATATCAGAAACAAAGGAGAACGAGTGAACTCTACAGCGATGGCACAAAATTGTGATGCTGGTATACAAAATAGTTTAGCGACTCCGAGGTTCGCTTTAAACTTTCATGACATTGAAGACTCGATTCGTAAATTCGGTGGTGATGACACACTTTCGATTGAAGTATGGTTAGAAGACTTTGAAGACACTGCACAAGTAATGCAATGGGATGATTTACAAAAATATATTTTTGCCAAACGATGGTTGAAAGGACTGGCACGAATGTTTGTAGCTAGTGAACGCGGTATATCAAGCTGGCACAATTTAAGAAAAGCCTTGTTAAACGAATTTAAAACAACAACAAACAGTGCTCAACTACATAAACTAATGAGTGATCGTAAAATAAAGAAAGGTGAAAGCACTCAAGAATTTTTTTTGATAATGAAATCATCTCGCGGTGATATTGACAATAATTCATTAATGGAATATGTGATTGATGGCATAAACGATTTAAGTGTTAATAAATCAATTTTATATGATGCAAATAATCTAAATATCAGTCGAACCGCCGTTACGATAAAAATAAAATTGACAATGAAAAAGAAAATACAGTAAATAAAAATGATCATGAAATAAAATGTTTTAATTGTGGTGAGAAAGGACACACATCTAATAACTGCGCCGATAAACTAAAAGGAAAAAAGTGTTTCAAGTGCAACAATTTCGGGCACATTTCCAAAGAATGTCAAAGTTCAAAAAACAATTCTAACGTTGCAAATATGAAAAAGATAGCTGATGATTCAATGATGTGTAAGACTGCGAAAATTAAAGAAAATGAATTTAAAGCGCTTATTGATACGCAAAGTAAACATAATTTAATGACGGTGGAAACTTATAAAAACTTAAATGTTAAACTTGCTAAAACTAATGTATATCTTATTGAATTTGGGAATAAGAATAATAAAGACAGAGTGAAACCTTTTGGTGAATTTGAACAATCTTTTATAATAGACAATGAAATATTTTTAAGTAATTTTTTGGTAGTAAGCACAGAGCTTCTACACATTGTTATAATTCTCGGTGAACAGTTTTGCAAACAAGCAGAAATCAAAATAACGCGTAATAGAATAACGATTAAAAAGATTAAAGACGAAAAAGAAGAAGAAAACTTTCTATTGAAAATAGATAGTAGTGAAGAGATTGAACTTAATATCGACGAAAGGGCAAGTCCACAAATAAAAAGTAAAGTCGTTAACCTAATAAACAATTATAAACCGATTAAAACTAAAACAACTCAAATCCAAATGCGCATAACATTAAACGAAGACACGCCGATATTTTCACGACCTCATCGATTGCCCTACTCCGAGAGACGCATTGTGGACAACCAGATTGAAGAATGGCTCAAAGACGATATTATTCAGACATCGGAATCAGAATACAGTAGCCCAGTAGTATTGGTGCGAAAACGCGATGGATCACCACGACTCTGCATAGATTACAGACGCATCAATAAAGTGATTATACGAGACCATTTCCCTTTGCCGCTTATCGAAGATCAGCTGGATCGACTACAAGACGCTAAAATTTTTAGCACAATTGATCTCAAAAACGGATTTTTTCATGTTGACGTAGAAAAGAACAGTCGTAAGTTTACTTCATTTGTAACTCACAATGGTCAGTTTGAGTTCAAGAGAGTTCCGTTTGGTTTATCCAACTCTCCGAGTGTTTTTCAACGACACGTTAATGCACGCAGATCTGACAAGTCAAGGTATAGCTTTACCTTATATTGATGATGTCATTATACGAGCGAAAGACGATGACGAAGTGATTAAAAACCTGGAAACAGTTATTCAAAGATGTGCAGAATATGGTCTGATGCTAAACATAAAAAAGAGTCATTTCCTAAAGAGTAAAATAGAATTTCTTGGCTATATAATCGAAAACCAAAAAAAAAGTCTTTCCGACGAAAAAACGAAAGCTGTTACTAATTTCATTGAACCACGAAATAATAAAGAATTGTTGAGTTTTCTAGGACTTGTTGGTTAATTTCGAAGATTCATACCATTTGCAAGTATTGCGAAACCTCTTACCGATCTTACAAAGCAAGATGCAAAGTTTCAGATGAATGAAAAAGCTTTATTTGCAATCAACAACTTAAAAGATATTATAACAAAGAAGCCGGTATTAAAGATTTATCACCAACAACACGAGATGGAATTGCACACAGATGCTTCGATGGAAGGATATGGAGCGGTCCTTTTACAAAAATCACCTGACGATGACCTAATGCACCCTGTATATTATATGAGCAAAAAAACGTCCGAAGCTGATAAAAAGCTGTCTAGTTATCATTTGGAGATTCTTGCAGTTGTAGAAGCACTAAACAGGTTTCGTGTTTATCTTCTAGGTATTCGTTTCAAACTTATAACAGACTGTAACGCCTTTGCCAAAACGTTGGACAAAAAGAATCTTTTATCTACACGAGTTGCTCGATGGGTTCTTTTGCTACAGGAATTTAATTACGACATTGAACACAGGAGTGGAACACGAATACGACACGTCGATGCTTTAAGCCGTCACCCGATTATGATTATAAAGGACGACACTGTACATAGCAAAATAAAATATGTGCAAAATCAAGATGACGAATTACGTGCGATTATGGACATCCTTACAGAGAAGACATCACACAATGGATATTTAATGAAATTTGGTATTTTGCACAAGGTGGTCAACGACGACGAGCTAATTGTAGTGCCTTTTGGGATGCAAAACGAAATCATAAAGCAAGCGCATGAAAGAGGACACTTTTCCGTTAAAAAAACAAAAGAGCTGTTAACTAAAGACTTTTATATTCCCAGACTTGACGAAAAAATCCAAAAGCATATTAGTCACTGTATACCCTGTATTGTGTCTAATAGGAAACAAGGCAAGAAGGAAGGTGAACTTAATCCAATTCCGAAAGACTTTCTTGGACCTTTGGAATCTACGCACAAGCAGTATAAGCACATACTTGCGATAATAGAGGGATTTACCAAGTTCTGTTGGTTGTATCCTACAAAGACGACGACAGCGATTGAAGTTACGACGATTCTTAAAACGCAAAATATGATCTTTGGGAATCCAACGCTTATAATTTCCGACCGAGGAGCTGCTTTCACTTCAGAAGAGTTTAAGCAATACTGCGAAGATGAAGGAATTAAACATCACGTAGTTACAACAGGATTACCACGTGCTAACGGACAAGTGGAGAGACTCAATGCGATCATTGTACCTTTTTTAGCTAAGCTTGCTATAGACGACCCCTGTAAATGGTACAAGTTTGTTGATAAGGTTCAGCAAAATATAAATTCAACATTTTGTCGAAGTACCCAAAAGACGCCGTTCGAACTCCTTATTGGTACCAAAATGCGGACAAAAGCTGATGTGGATATACAAAAAATAATACCCGCGGAGATGATCCAGATATTTGATGACAACCGAGAAGAAATCCGACGACAAGCAAAACAGCAAATAATCAAAATGCAGAACGAAAATAAATTTACGACGCAAGACGGCCAACACATACAAGCTAGGAGAGCTAGTTGCGATCAAGCGTACACAACTAGGTGGTGGACTTAAGCTGAAGCCCAAATACCTAGGCCCGTATAAAATCATCAATGTAAAGACGAACAACACCTATGACGTAATTAAAGATGCAGCATTTTGCGATGGACCAAAGAAGACGACGACGTGTGCTGAATATATGAAGCCCTGGATGAGCATGAACGACGACGCATTCGAGGCGAATGCTGTGTAGGATGGCCGAGTTGTGGGAATGATCTGGCAACGCCGAGTCAGTCAGGCCTAAGCAACAGTCGACGGACTGGCAACGACGTAGATGTAGAAGAAGAAGAGCGGGGAGTTCTTGAGGAAGACGTGAAGAGAAAAGACGTGACGAGTACAGACGAAAAAGAGCAAGGCTGACGCTCAACCAATTATTAAATAACGACGACACTAAAGAATAAAACGATTAACTACAATTACTATAACTAACTAATTATAAGAAACATACATTGAAGTATTACAAATAAAACCATAAATTTAAATACTTAAAAACCAACGTGTATTTTATACAACAACTGGGACTAAACTTAACCCAAGTCCCACATATCTGTAACATGTTTGTAACATGTCGGTAACATTTCTGTAACATGTTTGCAACATGTCTGAAACATGTTTGCAACATGTCGGTTACATGTATGTAACATGTCTGCAACATGTCTGCAACATGTCTGTATCACGTATGCAACATGTCTGTAACATGTTTGTAACATGTCGATAACATTTCTGTAACATGTGTGTAACATGTCTGTAACACGTTTGCAACATGTCTGCACCATGTATACAACATATCTGCATTATGTCTGTAACATGTTTGTAACATGTCGGTAACATTTCTGTATCATGTTTGCAACATGCCTATAACATGTTTGTAACATGTCTGTATCATATTTGTGATATGTCTCTAACATGTCTGAAACATATCTGTAACATGTTTGTTACATGTCTGTAACATGTCTGTAATTGCAACATGTGTGTAACATCACGTATGCAACCTGTCTGTAACATGTCTGTAACATATTTGTGACATGTCTGCAATATGTCTGTAACATGTCTGTAACATGTCTGTAACATGTCTGTAACATGTCTGTAACATGTCTATAACATGTCTGCAATATGTGTGCATCATCAGTATGCAACATGTTGGTAACATGTCTGTAACATATCTTGTAATTTGTCTGCAAATATGTCTGTAACATGTTGTAACATGTCTGTAACATGTCTGTAACATGTCTGCAACATGTCTGCATCATGTATGCAACATGTCTGTAATATGTCTGAATCACGTATGCAACATGTCTGTAACATGTCTGTAACATGTCTGTAACATGTCTGTAACATGTCTGTAACATGTCTGTAACATGTCTGTAACATGTCTGTAACATGTCTGTAACATGTCCGTATAACATGTCTGTAACATGTCTGTAACATGTCTGCATCATGTATGCAACATGTCTGCAATATGTCTGTAACATGTTTGTAACATGTCGGCAACCTGGCTGTAACATGTTTGTAACATAATTGAAAAATTTCTGTAAAATGTCTGTGAAATATCTGTAACATGACTTTAACATGTCTGCTACATGTCTGCAATATGTCTGAAATATGTCTGTAACATGTCAGTCAGGCCTAAGCAACAGTCGACGGACTGGCAACGACGTAGATGTAGAAGAAGAAGAGCGGAAAGTTCTTGAGGAAGACGCGAAGAGAAAAGACGTGACGAGTACAGACGAAAAAGAGCAAGGCTGACGCTCAACCAATTATTAAATAACGACGACACTAAAGAATAAAACGATTAACTACAATTACTATAACTAACTAATTATAAGAAACATACATTGAAGTATTACAAATAAAACCATAAATTTTAATACTTAAAAACCAACGTGTATTTTATACAACAACTGGGACTAAACTTAACCCAAGTCCCACATATCTGTAACATGTTTGTAACATGTCGGTAACATTTCTGTAACATGTTTGCAACATGTCTGAAACATGTTTGCAACATGTCGGTTACATGTATTTAACATGTCTGCAACATGTCTGTTCATTGTCTGTAACATGTGTGTAACATGTATGTAACATGTCTGCATCATGTATGCAACATATCTGCAATATATCTGTAACATGTCGGTAACATTTCTGTATCATGTTTGCAATATGCCTATAACATGTTTGTAACATGTCTGTATCATATTTGTGATATGTCTCTAACATGTCTGAAACATATCTGTAACATGTTTGTTACATATCTGTAACATAATTGCAACATGTGTGCACCACGTATGCAACCTGTCGGTAGCATGTCTGTAACATATTTGTGATTTGTCTGCAATATGTCTATAACATGTCTGTAACATGTCTGCAACATGTCTGCATCACGTATGCAACATGTCTGTAACATGTCTGTAACATATTTGTGACATGTCTTTAACATGTCTGTAACATGTCTGCATCATTTCTGTAAAATGTCTGCATCATGTATGCAACATGTCTGTAAAATGTCTGTACCATGTATGTAACATGTCTGCATCATGTATGCATCATGTCTGTAACATGTCAGTAAAATGTCTGCAACATGCCTGTAAAATGTCTGCAACATGTCCTTAACATGTCTCTAACATGTCTGCAATATGTCTGTAACATGTCTCTAACAAGTCTACTATAATTTCTGTAACATGTCTGTAACACGTCTGCATCATGTATGCAACATGTCTGCAATATGTCTGTAACATGTCGGCAACCTGGCTGTAACATGTTTGTAACATAATTGAAAAAATTCTGTAAAATGTCTGTGAAATATCTGTAACATGACTTTAACATGTCTGCTACATGTCTGCAATATGTCTGAAACATGTCTGTAACATGTCTGCAAATTGCATGCATCATGTGTGCAACATGTTTGTAACATTTCTGCAACATGTCTGTAACATGTCTGGAACATGTCTGCTTCATGTATGCAACAATCTGCAATATGTCTGTAACATTTCTTTAACATGTATGCAACATGTCTGTAACATGTCTGCGACATGTCTGCAACATGTCTGTAAAATTTCTGTAACATGTCTGTAACATGTATGCATCATGTGTGCAATATATCTGTGGGAATGATCTGGCAACGCCGAGTCAGTCAGGCCTAAGCAACAGTCGACGGACTGGCAACGACGTAGATGTAGAAGAAGAAGAGCGGGGAGTTCTTGAGGAAGACGCGAAGAGAAAAGACGTGACGAGTACAGACGAAAAAGAGCAAGGCTGACGCTCAACCAATTATTAAATAACGACGACACTAAAGAATAAAACGATTAACTACAATTACTATAACTAACTAATTATAAGAAACATACATTGAAGTATTACAAATAAAACCATAAATTTTAATACTTAAAAACCAAGGTGTATTTTATACAACAACTGGGACTAAACTTAACCCAAGTCCCACAAATTTGGGGGCTCAACCTAAAAAACACAATAATTTAAAGACTCAACGTTAAGAAGAACAATAATTCAAAATCGGTGGTATAAAAATATAAATTGTATAACAAGCGCAAGTTTCAAGAATAATTTCATTATATTGCGTTTGCAACGACGTCAAGAATAACGGTTTAAAGAGAAACGAAAAACGCATAAACATTAGGCGTCGCGCGCGAAATAAGAACTAAAAAACAAGAAACGAGAAAAGTGAAAAATGTCTCGACTTGCAGAATCCTATGTAATAAAGCAGATGCTAAGGAAAGAAAGAAAAGAGAATGTTGAACTTCTTCATAAATTTGTATTCGAAAAAAATGGTGACAGACAAAATCGAAATCGGCTACGAGAGTTTGAAGGATTTGAATATGACGAAATAAATGAAAAATTTATTAAAAAAATTGATTACATAAACGATAATTTAACAGAAGCAGATCTGGTGTTAATATGTCATTTATAAAACATTCCACATAATAAAAATAACGTTGCCTTGCATATTTTTTGCAATTTGAAAAAAGGAAATTTACTGAGGGACGCCAATTTCAATGCCAACGACGATGAAGATGAAGACGAAAACGAATACGATGATAACGAAGACGATCAAAGTGAAGACTACGAGCACGCACAAAGTAGGCTGGTAGGCTGTGAAAATCAGTGCGAAACGGTGGAATTGTAACAAGCGAATATCAGAAACAAAGGAGAAAGAGTGAACTCTACAGCGATGGCACAAAATAGTGATGCTGGTATACAAAATAGTTTAGCGACTCCGAGGTTCGCTTTAAACTTTCATGACATTGAAGACTCGATTCGTAAATTCGGTGGTGATGACACACTTTCGATTGAAGTATGGTTAGAAGACTTTGAAGACACTGCACAAGTAATGCAATGGGATGATTTACAAAAATATATTTTTGCCAAACGATCGTTGAAAGGACTGGCACGAATGTTTGTAGCTAGTGAACGCGGTATATCAAGCTGGCACAATTTAAGAAAAGCCTTGTTAAACGAATTTAAAACAACAACAAACAGTGCTCAACTACATAAACTAATGAGTGATCGTAAAATAAAGAAAGGTGAAAGCATTCAAGAATTTTTTTTGATAATGAAAGAACTATCATCTCGCGGTGATATTGACAATAATTCATTAATGGAATATGTGATTGATGGCATAAACGATTTAAGTGTTAATAAATCAATTTTATATGATGCAAATAATCTAAAAGAATTTAAACAAAAACTCAAGTGCTACGAAACAATGCGTAAAAAATATCAGTCGAACCGCCGTTACGATAAAAATAAAATTGACAATGAAAAAGAAAATACAGTAAATAAAAATGATCATGAAATAAAATGTTTTAATTGTGGTGAGAAAGGACACACATCTAATAACTGCGCCAATAAACTAAAAGGAAAAAAGTGTTTCAAGTGCAACAATTTCGGGCACATTTCCAAAGAATGTCAAAGTTCAAAAAACAATTCTAACGTTGCAAATATGAAAAAGATAGCTGATGATTCAATGATGTGTAAGACTGCGAAAATTAAAGAAAATGAATTTAAAGCGCATATTGATACGGAAAGTAAACATAATATAATGACGGTGGAAACTTATAAAAACTTAAATGTTAAACTTGCTAAAACTAACGTATATCTTATTGAATTTGGGAATAAGAATAATAAAGACAGAGTGAAACCTTTTGTTGAATTTGAACAATCTTTTATAATAGACAATGAAATATTTTTAAGTAATTTTTTGGTAGTAAGCACAGAGCTTCTACACATTGATATAATTTTCGGTGAAAAGTTTTGCAAACAAGCAGAAATCAAAATAACGCGTAATAGAATAACGATGAATAACTTTCTAATGAAAATAGATAGTAGTGAAGAGATTGAACTTAATATCGACGAAAGGGCAAGTCCACAAATAAAAAGTAAAGTCGTTAACCTAATAAACAATTATAAACCGATTAAAACTAAAACAACTCAAATCCAAATGCGCATAACATTAAACGAAGACACGCCGATATTTTCACGACCTCATCGATTGCCCTACTCCGAGAGACGCATTGTGGACAACCAGATTGAAGAATGGCTCAAAGACGATATTATTCAGACATCGGAATCAGAATACAGTAGCCCAGTAGTATTGGTGCGAAAACGCGATGGATCACCACGACTCTGCATAGATTACAGACGCATCAATAAAGTGATTATACGAGACCATTTCCCTTTGCCGCTTATCGAAGATCAGCTGGATCGACTACAAGACGCTAAAATTTTTAGCACAATTGATCTCAAAAACGGATTTTTTCATGTTGACGTAGAAAAGAACAGTCGTAAGTTTACTTCATTTGTAACTCACAATGGTCAGTTTGAGTTCAAGAGAGTTCCGTTTGTTTTATCCAACTCTCCGAGTGTTTTTCAACGACACGTTAATGCAGTATTTAGAGATCTGACAAGTCAAGGTATAGCTTTACCTTATATTGATGATGTCATTATACGAGCGAAAGACGATGACGAAGCGATTAAAAACCTGAAAATAGTTATTCAAAGATGTGCAGAATATGGTCTGATGCTAAACATAAAAAAGAGTCATTTCCTAAAGAGTAAAATAGAATTTCTTGGCTATATAATCGAAAACCAAAAAAAAAGTCTTTCCGACGAAAAAACGAAAGCTGTTACTAATTTCATTGAACCACGAAATAATAAAGAATTGTTGAGTTTTCTAGGACTTGTTGGTTATTTTCGAAGATTCATACCATTTGCAAGTATTGCGAAACCTCTTACCGATCTTACAAAGCAAGATGCAAAGTTTCAGATGGATGAAAAAGCTTTATTTGCAATCAACAACTTAAAAGATATTATAACAAAGAAGCCGGTATTAAAGATTTATCACCAACAACACGAGATGGAATTGCACACAGATGCATCGATGGAAGGATATGGAGCGGTCCTTTTACAAAAATCACCTGACGATGACCTAATGCACCCTGTATATTATATGAGCAAAAAAACGTCCGAAGCTGATAAAAAGCTGTCTAGTTATCATTTGGAGATTCTTGCAGTTGTAGAAGCACTAAACAGGTTTCGTGTTTATCTTCTAGGTATTCGTTTCAAACTTATAACAGACTGTAACGCCTTTGCCAAAACGTTGGACAAAAAGAATCTTTTATCTACACGAGTTGCTCGATGGGTTCTTTTGCTACAGGAATTTAATTACGACATTGAACACAGGAGTGGAACACGAATACGACACGTCGATGCTTTAAGCCGTCACCCGATTATGATTATAAAGGACGACACTGTACATAGCAAAATAAAATATGTGCAAAATCAAGATGACGAATTACGTGCGATTATGGACATCCTTACAGAGAAGACATCACACAATGGATATTTAATGAAATTTGGTATTTTGCACAAGGTGGTCAACGACGACGAGCTAATTGTAGTGCCTTTTGGGATGCAAAACGAAATCATAAAGCAAGCGCATGAAAGAGGACACTTTTCCGTTAAAAAAACAAAAGAGCTGTTAACTAAAGACTTTTATATTCCCAGACTTGACGAAAAAATCTAAAAGCATATTAGTCACGGTATACCCTGTATTGTGTCTAATAGGAAACAAGGCAAGAAGGAAGGTGAACTTAATCCAATTCCGAAAGACGAGCAGCCACTTCAGACGTATCATATAGACTTTCTTGGACCTTTGGAATCTACGCACAAGCAGTATAAGCACATACTTGCGATAATAGAGGGATTTACCAAGTTCTGTTGGTTGTATCCTACAAAGACGACGACAGCGATTGAAGTTACGACGATTCTTAAAACGCAAAATATGATCTTTGGGAATCCAACGCTTATAATTTCCGACCGAGGAGCTGCTTTCACTTCAGAAGAGTTTAAGCAATACTGCGAAGATGAAGGAATTAAACATCACGTAGTTACAACAGGATTACCACGTGCTAACGGACAAGTGGAGAGACTCAATGCGATCATTGTACCTTTTTTAGCTAAGCTTGCTATAGACGACCCCTGTAAATGGTACAAGTTTGTTGATAAGGTTCAGCAAAATATAAATTCAACATTTTGTCCAAGTACCCAAAAGACGCCGTTCGAACTCCTTATTGGTACCAAAATGCGGACAAAAGCTGATGTGGATATACAAAAAATAATACCCGCGGAGATGATCCAGATATTTGATGACAACCGAGAAGAAATCCGACGACAAGCAAAACAGCAAATAATCAAAATGCAGAACGAAAATAAATTTACGACGCAAGACGGCCAACACATACAAGCTAGGAGAGCTAGTTGCGATCAAGCGTACAAGTAAAGATACTTATGAGTCGCGTTTAAACAAATCTTTAATTGAGTACTTTAAAACCTAAAGTAAAATCAAACAATCGTGAATGATACTCGGCGTTACATTTTTAAAAGACTAACTTATGTTAACAAAAGATTCTTATATTTAAACCCTACGTCGATAGCAGCGCTGCTCAGCGCAGCCCAGCATAATGCTGATGTTGTGCCTCGTGCACAACATCCGGCCCATACTTCACGTTATGCTGACTACGGCGTTCCCAGGCTTCTACCAGCGCACAGTGTCGGTGACCGACGAATTGCTTGAAACGCAGATTTATTGACAACTCAGTTAACGGCTGTTAACTACTCCCTCCTTTAAGACCTGGCCGTCCTCGGTCACGCCAAGATCCCTCAATACCTGGTTGACGGCGTCTGCAAACCTTTTCTGCCGGCGACGTCGCAACCACCAAGAGACTCCAAACAGAGACGCACATAAGATTGCGCCTAGTGAACCAGCCAGTATTGGCCCAATGACAAGGTCGGTCTGCAACTCATCGATGCGTTGCAGATTTTCTTCGTTGAGTTTGTGCAGGTAGGGGAGACTTAGCACAGTTTGGTGTCGTGCAACTTTTATATTTGAAGCTGCTGCTAAGTCAGGGTGTTTCTTGGAGAGGCCATTGAAGTTCAAGTAGCTGGTGCCGTTGATCATTGCCGTGTGTTGGAAAACTAAGAGATGTGTCCCATTTAGCTGCTGCTCTGGCTCCCCATCGAGGCTCACCACAGAGGGGCTGTCATTGATTATTATGAGACCTTCATCGACAATGGCCACTGGTGTTAGATGGCTCGGTTGAGTGTTGCAATGTGCGATGACTCCAGCATGCAACTCGCTGGCGCAAGTGGAGTTAATGTCTTCCTTGCAGAACATGGCCGCTGGTGACCCATTGCATGATTTGAGGGGTCGAATGATTCCTTGGCAGTCAGCTACCGTGTCCTCGGGTATTTGCAGTGATATTCCAGCGTGTGCGACAGGGAGAATTGTAACCTTCTTACAAACAAACTTAGGTTTGGGAAAATTGATTATAAAATGTATTATTTGACTACTTGCTAAAACTTTAATACTAGCTACGCTAAGTAGTTGGGCTACACTAACATCTGTGAGATTTTCATTCAAGATCGTGTTCAAGTCATTATTATCGATAATAGCTGGGTTTACTATCTTTGCTTTGGCTAAAGTGACCGCAATCATAACATTCTGCAATTCAAGAGTCAGCATCCTATTTCTTGCCAAAAGCGTTTCATAGAGATGAGCCGTATCGACTTCTTCTTTCTTTTTGACTTTTAAAATCTCGTTAACAGTGTTTGTAAGCGCATTTATTCTGTCCTGGACCGCTGTGTTGATTTTAATCTGTCTGTTGTTGGATTGTATTAGGTCATGTTCTGTCATCCTGGTCAGTTGCAAGTCGTCGTGGTCAGGTGTTCCTGCTATGATTTTTAAGACTGAACCCAGTACATTGAGGCTTCTAGCGTGCCTGTGGTGAACGTTTAAAATTGACAAAAGAGTCTTCAAGTGTTCTGTATCTGCAATCAAAATTTTCTTCATGTGCGATTGGGGAAATAGGTCAGTCATATCCATTGTCTCTTGAACACACCGTTCGTACTCTGTCAAGTTAGTAATGTGGCTTACGTAGGTGGTCTCGTTCCAGATTATGGCTACTCCATCTACGATCGGGATATAGCTGGCATGGGTGTAGTCCGTTAGCCTTGAATTCGTCAACGCCAACCAGGCCAGGATTAAAAAAGTATGAGGTAACCTATCAAAGTGAAATTAAGTTTAGATTTATTTTCCAGATTTTATTAACCTATCGGAGGTTGTCCTTATGGACCACCCTCCCCTTTATAAGAACGGTTGTCCCTAGATCTGCCTCAACCTTTTGCTCAGCGCAAAGTGGGGTGAGTTTATCTCCCAACCTTCTATTAGCTTTCACCAGTACCTTTTCGCCAACGTCAAAGGTTCTGTTTTGCCTAGCCGGGTTGTTTCTCTGAAGTTGTTCTTGCTGAGTTTTCAACAGTCTAAGCCTTATCTCATTGCTAAGATCATATTTAGCGTGAATTACGTCAATCGGAGTCTTGTTTGTGACAGAGTGGATTGATCGGTTGTACTCAATACTAGCTAGAATTATCAATTCAACCGTGTCCTCTATTTGGCGCTGTAGTTTTAAACACCTTGCAATCTCTAGCAACGTGCTATGAAAGCGCTCCACTTGCCCATTTGACGTACTGTGTAGAGGCGGGGCATTCACCACGTCAATGTCAAACTGATTCTTTAACAAAGACCGGATTGTCTCCGAATTAAAAGACGCCTCGTTGTCACAATAAATAGTTTTTACGTCAGGAAAAAGATTTACCAATTGTAAAATAGGTATTTTCACATCTGTGATTGTTCGTGACGCAATACATTGCGTCAAAGCGAACTTGGAAAATTTGTCAACCGCGGTAACCTGCTTAACATTTTCTTGGGCGGCCCTATGCGCCCTATTGTGTTCAGCGCTTATTATTTCTTTACGTTCCTCATCATTGGTGATGTCAGTCACCCAAGACTTGCAGTGCCAGAACTTAGTGGACGGGAATGCTTTTACCAATTTGTCTTGTATGCGTGCCAAAATAGGCAAGTCACAATGGATGGCATTCACAACCTCAGGTTTAACTACATCTTTTAATGTCTCAAAGAGATTTTCATGACTATCAAAGCCTAAAATGTGCCGCGTCTTTTCGCGAAAAATGAGATAGAATTGTTTCGTCGGGGTGTTTGACTCTTCTAAAACTAACTGATTCCTAAAACAATTCAGTGGTTTATCAGTGGATTCAATAGTATAAGTGAGTGAATCTTCGCTGTGCATTGTGGCCGCATCGGACTGAACCGAATTATCCAAGGCATTAATATTCTGCCTTGATAGCGCATCCGCTACATGATTGTCTTTGCCTGGTTTGTACAGAACTCTCGCGCCAGAATCTTCAATTCTTGCTTTCCAGCGTTTTATTTTAGAGTTCGGGTTTTTGTCAGAGACAGCGAAAATTAACGGTTGGTGGTCAGTGTAGATGTTAATGTCACTCTTTCCGTACAGGTAGTGACGCAAAGTGTCCAGAGCCCAAACTATGGCCAAGAGTTCTCTCTCATTGGTCGCATAGTTCAATTCGCAATCTTTCAGCGTTCGGGAAATCATGGTTATGGGTCTATTATTCTGCGAGAGGACCGCCCCAATTCCACTGGAGGAGGCGTCAGTGGTTAGGTCGAATGGCAGGTTAAAGTCTGGATAGTGGAGAATAACCTCTTCCGATGCCAAAATGTTCCTGAGTTTATCGAAGGCTTGCTTCTGGGTTTCATCAAATTCTACAGGAATTGACCTTGATCGCTGTTTGCTGACCTTGCCGTTGTCCCCTTTTAATATGTTAGAAATAGGCCTTGCTATTTGTGCAAAGCCCTTTATGAAACACCTGTAGTAGCTAGCCAGGCCTAAGAACGATCTTACCTCATACAGTGTGGAAGGCTGTTTGAACTCTTGTATGGCTCTGACTTTGTCTGGACTTGTCCGCGTGCCTTGTCGCGAGACAATAAATCCAAGAAAGTCGACGCTTTCCTTAAAAAATTGGGACTTTTCTTTCGATACTCTCATGTTAGCATCGTAAAGACACTTGAGCACCTTCTCAATGTCCCTGACGTGTTCTGCTTCATTCTTTGAGAAGACAATGACATCGTCAACGTACACGTAGCATATCTTGCCAATGTGCTCCCGTAGTACGTCATCAATGGCCCGTTGGAATATGCTTGACGCATTTTTTAGGCCGAATGGTAAACGGCAAAACTCATATTTACCACCGTTTACCGAAAATGAGGTCTTTTCACGGTCGCGTTCAGCTAGTGTGATTTGATGATATCCCGACTTTAAGTCAAGAGTAGAAAAATATCTCGCACTTCCCAAGTTTGAAAGTATCATGGCTATACTGGGCATTGGATACTTGTCAGCTATGGTCTTGGAATTTAATTTGCGGAAATCTACTACTAACCGCTTTTTTGCTTGGCCGAAGTCGTCTGTCCCTTTTTTCCCTACAACCCATATCGGATTGTTATAAGGAGATTTTGATGCTCGAATTATTTTGTTGCGTAGGAGGTCTTTTACCTCTTCATTAACAAAATCGGTGGAGCCCGCAGGGAATGGATACATCCTGGAATATACCGGTTCATTATCTTGGGTTCTGATTGTAGCTAGTACATTTGTGTTAAACGGCAGCATCTCGTTTGGATCTGCGAAAGCTCTGATTTTTGCGTTCATCATTTTAATGAACTCATTTCTTATGGTTGGCGGTACTTCAATGTCGTCTATTTTCGTAAAGTTTACGCTGCGACATTTGTGGAATAGGATCTCTTCCGTACCTTTTGAGAAGTTTAAGGCCTTCGACGTTAAGTCGATGGTCGCACCTGCTTGTGTTAGGGTGTCTAGACCAATAATGCCGTCGAATGTTGACAGCTGTGGCAAAATGAAAAAAGGGCATTTTATGCCGAAAAATTTAAGAAAGCATTTACTTTTAATGCTGTTAAAGCCATGAAGTGATTTTACCACGAATGGTGTCTCCACAGGTATAATTGTCTGGAGTCCTTCTACCGGTCTAATGTAGTTCTTAGAGGATCCAGTGTCTATGAGGAATTTTAGTGTCTTCCCTGCTACTGTTCGCTTGACGAACGGGAGCAGGGATACTGCACTAAAAAATTAACAGCATCGCTGTCATAGCCAGCTACACTGTCTGCATCGATATCGGCTACCGCTTCGGTCGCTGTCTGTTCGTAGTCCTCGTCTGATTGCTCCAGGTGTTCCTCGTCGAGGTGGTTTATCCGCTGACGGCGCTGGTCTGAGAGTCTCTGTGACCCATGCTGCCTTTTGTACTGACCCTGTTGGTATTGAGTACTCTGAGGAGCTGCCGCAGACAGTCCTGTTCCCTGCTGCCTTTGATAGTTTGTAGGCTGCCGGAATTTTGATAAGGACGGATCTACTTCCATCTTTTCTACTTGGTCTTGCTGTTTTTGGTTACCGCCCGCTTGTTGGGTATGGTTTCCCCGCGTGTAGAACGGGTTTCTTCCCTGTCCTCTCTGACTATCATGATTACCCCCAGAGCGTTTTTGAGCTTTTTCCTCTAGAGCCCTGGCGTAGTTCGCCGCGAAGTTATGTCTGTCGTGATTTGATTCAATCTCTTGCGCCATTGCAAGAGCTGAAGGTAAATCTTTCGGCTGCGCCGAGAAAAGTATGTCCGTTAGGTTCTTTTTTAAGCCTGAAATGAATACACGAAGTGCATCGGCCCTGTATTTTTCGTTTAGGTATGTTGCTTGGACTCCATCGTGTGTCATGATGGTTTTATTTGTGAGAAGGGTGAGTTTTTTCAACCTCCTCATAAAATTGGACTACAGATGAAGCACCCTGCCTAAGCGTGGCTAATTCTTGCTCTAGCAAGTGTAACGGCCGCTTGTCAGCGTAGGTGAAGTCTAAGCGACTAAGGATCGCATCAAAATTTAACACTGTGTTAAAAGAAGCCAGTGTTGCGTCCGCAGAGTCCCTGATCTTGTTCCTAATGATGAGCACCGCCTGATAGTGCCTTGAACTGCCTGCAAAACTTTCATAAATGGTATAGGCAGCTTTTGCCGCCTGACGCCACGAGACGTATTGCTCCTGTGAGCCATGGAATTCCGGCAAAGATTTTACCGCATCCAGAGATTCGTCACATGCGACTCGCCTGTCAATGGTAATGGGACTGTATGACTGAACCTGAGGCACTGGAGCACCTGCAGCTTGTATCTGACTTGTAATTTCCTGCAGTCGTTGCTCAAAGTCATTTTTTTGTGCTGCTAAAGCGTTAGTCACTGCAGCAGTGATGACAGCGTCTAATTGTGCAGCGTTCATGTTCTCCATTCGTTGGTCGTTGGTTGAGATCAGTTTTAAGTTATCAAACTCTGATAGCAGTCCGTCTATTTCAAACTCGTTGTCTGAATTTGTATTAGGCGAGGTCAGTTTTTTGATATCCAACCCTTCGCATAACTCATTAAGATCGCTGTCCGAATCGCTCATACAAATGTGTTACTGTTAACGGTTTTTATGTTAAATGCAAAAAAATTGCCAATATTGCAATTTACTTGTGGCAAGAAGGGTAAAGAATTTGGTGGGGCAAGATGTTTGTTTTATTTAAGGAAAAAACAAGTTATTTCTTGGGATAAACTAAAAAGAACAGCAGGCGTCACGTTACAATGTGTGACGGCCGTGATAGTGTAACCAAAACCAAAGCTTGCTTAGTTAGCTAAATTTTTTAAATGCTTGTTGTTTTGTTTTTGCTTTAACTTCGCATTCTGTTTTGTCTGCGCAACACAAAACGAGTTAAATTAAAATTAATTTTGCACACCAACCAAAATATTCACAGAGACAATTAAGTTATAAAATGCAGAATATTATTAAAGGACAGTTTACTCTAATTTTGTTCAGTATATTTTTTTAAATTTTATTTCTGGGCTATTATCGATATAAAAATTATTGAATGAAAATTTCACTTACAAGTTCATTGTTATCCTAGATAAGTTAGATGGTTTAGGTGATCTTCCTTCCTTCCTTCAGAGGCTGTTTTGATGTGAATTTTCTTTTTTTTATACTCGTAGCTGACGAGCTCGTTGGTGCATTTGCACAGGGATGGGCACTGATAGAAATTTGTGTGCTTTGTTGGTGTTTTGTTTCCGCTACTGCAGGCGTTGTCTCCGTACAGTAAAAGAAACAATAGTTCCTTAGTGTTTTGTTTGCTGCTGTAGGCGTTGTCTCCGTGCAGCGCTTTTATTTAAAACACTGTAGTGGGTATCATCGACCTCACTACGATTTGTTTAACAAATTAACGGGACGAAATTCCTCGTTAACTTTTCACGATCACAAATACTTTTTTAGTAGATTAACGGGACGAAATTCCTCGTTAATTTTTCACGAACACAAATGTTTTGGGTCGGAGTTCGAACCGAAGTTGGGCGCCAGTAAAGATACTTATGAGTCGCGTTTAAACAAATCTTTAATTGAGTACTTTAAAACCTAAAGTAAAATCAAACAATCGTGAATGATACTCGGCGTTACATTTTTAAAAGACTAACTTATGTTAACAAAAGATTCTTATATTTAAACCCTACGTCGATAGCAGCGCTGCTCAGCGCAGCCCAGCATAATGCTGATGTTGTGCCTCGTGCACAACATCCGGCCCATACTTCACGTTATGCTGACTACGGCGTTCCCAGGCTTCTACCAGCGCACAGTGTCGGTGACCGACGAATTGCTTGAAACGCAGATTTATTGGCAACTCAGTTAACGGCTGTTAACTTACACAACTAGGTGGTGGACTTAAGCTGAAGCCCAAATACCTAGGCCCTTATAAAATCATCAATGTAAAGACGAACAACACCTATGACGTAATTAAAGATGCAGCATTTTGCGATGGACCAAAGAAGACGACGACGTGTGCTGAATATATGAAGCCCTGGATGAGCATGAACGACGACGCATTCGAGGCGAATGCTGTGTAGGATGGGAATGATCTGGCAACGCCGAGTCAGTCAGGCCTAAGCAACAGTCGACGGACTGGCAACGACGTAGATGTAGAAGAAGAAGAGCGGAAAGTTCTTGAGGAAGACGCGAAGAGAAAAGACGTGACGAGTACAGACGAAAAAGAGCAAGGCTGACGCTCAACCAATTATTAAAAAACGACGACACTAAAGAATAAAACGATTAACTAAAATTACTATAACTAACTAATTATAAGAAACATACATTGAAGTATTACAAATAAAACCAATAATTTTAATACTTAAAAACCAAGGTGTATTTTATACAACAACTGGGACTAAACTTAACCCAAGTCCCACATATCTGTAACATGTTTGTAACATGTCGGTAACATTTCTGTAACATGTTTGCAACATGTCTGAAACATGTTTGCAACATGTCGGTTACATGTATTTAACATGTCTGTAACATGTCTGCAACATGTCTTTATCACGTATGCAACATGTCTGTTGCATGTCAGTAACATTTTTGTGACATGTCTGCAACATGCCTGTAACATGTTTGCAACATGTCTGTTACATGTATGTAACATGTCTGTAACATAACTGTAACATATCTGTAACATGTCTGCAAAAAGTCTGCATTACGTATGCAACATGTCGGTAACATGTCTGTAACATAATTGTGACATGTCTATAACATGTCTGCAACATGCCTGTAACATTTCTGTTACATGTCCTTAAAATGTCTGTATCATGTCTGTTACATGTCTGTAACATGTCTGTAACATGTCTGTAACATGTCTGCATCATGTATGCAACATATCTGCAATATATCTGTAATATGTTTGTAACATGTCGGTTACATAATTGTAACATGTCGGTAAAATTTCTGCATCATGTGTGCAACATGTCTGCAATAGGTCTGTAACATGTCTGTAACATGTCTGCATCATGTATGCAACATGTCTGCAATATGTCTGTAACATGTTTGTAACATGTCGGCAACCTGGCTGTAACATGTTTGTAACATGTCAGTAACATGTTTGTAACATGTCTGTAACATTTATTTAACATGTCTGCATCATGTATGCATCATGTCAGTAACATGTCTGCAACATGCCTGTAAAATGTCTGTAACATGTCCTTAACATGTCTCTAACATGTCTGTAATATATCTATAACATGTCTGTAACATGTCTGTAACATGTCTATAACATGTCCTTATCATGTCTGTAACATGTCTGTTACATGTCTGCAATATGTCTGTAACATGTCTCTAACAAGTCTATAACATGTCTGTAACATGTCTGTAATATGTCTGCATCACGTATCAACATGTCGGTAACATGTCGGTAACATGTCTGTAACATGTCTGTAACATGTCTGGAACATGTCCATAACATGTAGTAATATATCTGTAACATGTCTGTAAAATGTCTGTAACATGTCTATAACATGTCCTTAGCATGTCTGTAACATGTCTGTTACATATCTGTAAATTGTATGCATCATGTATGCAACAATCTGCAATATGTCTGTAACATGTTTGTAACATGTCGGCAACATTTCTGTTACATGTTGCAACATGTCTGTTACTTGTCTGTAACATGTCTCTAACATGTCTGTAACATGTCTGTAACATGTCTGCAACATATCTGCATCACGTATGCAACATGTCGGTAACATGTCTGTAACATATTTGTAACATGTCTGTAACATGTTCAAACATATCTGTAACATGTCCTTGAAATGTCTGTATCATGTCTGTAACATGTCTATAAAATTTCTGTAACATGTCTGCATCATGTCTGCATCAACTATGCAACATGTCGGTAACATGTCTGTAACATATTTGTGACATGTCTGTAACATGTCTGTAAAATGTCTGTAACATGTCTGTAACATTTCTGTAAACTTTCTGTAACACGTCTGTAACATGTCTTCATCATGTATGCAACATGTCTGCAATATGTCTGTAACATGTTTGTAACATGTCGGACACCTGGCTGTTACATGTTTGTAACATGTCTGCAACATGTTTATAACATGTCAGTAACATGTTTGTAACATGTCTGCAACATGTCTATAACATGTCAGTAACATGTCCTTAACATGTCTGTAATATATTTATAACATGTCTGTAACATGTCTGCATCACGTATGCAACATGTCGGTAACATCTCTGTAACATTTTTGTGACACCTCTGTAACATTTTTGTGACATGTCTGTAACATATTTGTGACATGTCTGTAACATGTCTGCATATGTCTGTAACATGTCTGAAACATGTTTGAACATGTCTGTAACATGTTTGTAACATGTTTGTAACATGTCTGTAACATATCTGTAACATGTCTTTAACATGTCTGTAAACTTTCTGTAACATGTCTGCATCATGTATGCAACATGTCTGCAATATGTCTGTAACATGTTTGTAACATGTCGGACACCTGGCTGTTACATGTTTGTAACATGTCTGCAACATGTCTATAACATGTCAGTAACATGTTTGTAACATGTCTGCAACATGTCTATAACATGTCAGTAACATGTCCTTAACATGTCTGTAATATATCTATAACATGTCTGTAACATGTCTGCATCACGTATGCAACATGTCGGTAACATCTCTGTAACATTTTTGTGACATGTCTGTAACATTTTTGTGACATGTCTGCAACATGATTGTAACATGTCTGTAACATGTCTCTAACATGTCTGTAACATGTTTGTAACATGTCTGTAACATGTCTGTAACATGTCTGTTACATGTCTGTAACATAATTGCAACATGTGTGCATCACGTATGCAACAAGTCTGTAACATATATGTGACTTGTCTGCAATATGTCTGTAACATGTTTGTAATATTTCTGCATTATGTCTGGAACATGTCTGTAACATGTCTGTAACATGTGTGTAACATGTATGTAACATGTCTGTATCATGTATGCAACATATCTGCAATATATCTGTAATATAATTGTAACATGTCGGTTACATGTTTGTAACATGTCGGTAAAATTTCTGTAACATGTTTGCAACATGTCTGTAGCTCGTTTGCAACATGTCGGTTACATGTCTGCAATATGTCTGTAACATGTTTGTAACATGTCGGCAACATTTCTGTTACATGTTTGCAACATGTCTGTTACATGTCTGCAATATGTCTGTAACATGTTTGTAACATGTCGGCAACATTTCTGTTACATGTTTGCAACATGTCTGTTACATGTCTGACACATGTCTCTAACATGTCTTTAACATGTCTGTAACATGTCTGTTACATATCTGTAACATAATTGCAACATGTGTGCATCACGTATGCAACATCCCGGTAGCATGTCTGTAACATATATGTGACTTGTCTGCAATATGTCTGTAACATGTTTGTAATATTTCTGCAATAGGTCTGGAACATGTCTGTAACATGTCTGTAACATGTGTGTAACATGTATGTAACATGTCTGCATCATGTATGCAACATATCGGCAATATATCTGTAACAAATATATCTGTTCAAACATATCTGTAACATGTCCTTGAAATGTCTGTATCATGTCTGTAACATGTCTATAAAATTTCTGTAACATGTCTGCATCATGTCTGCATCAACTATGCAACATGCGGTAACATATCTGTAACATGTTTGCAACATGTCTGTAACATGTGTGCAACATGTCGGTTACATGTATTAAACATGTCTGCAACATGTCTGTAACATGTCTGAAACATGTCTGCAACATGTCTGCATCACGTATGCAACATGTCGGTAACATCTCTGTAACATTTTTGTGACATGTCTGTAACATTTTTGTGACATGTCTGCAACATGATTGTAACATGTCTGTAACATGTCTCTAACATGTCTGTAACATGTTTGTAACATGTCTGTAACATGTCTGTAACATGTCTGTTACATGTCTGTAACATGTCTGTAAAATTTCTATAACATGTCTGTAACACATCTGCATCATGTATGCAACATGTCTGCAATATGTCTGTAACATGTTTGTAACATGTCGGCAACCTGGCTGTAACATGTTTGTAATAGTGTCTGTAAAAAGTCTGTAAATTGTATGCATCATGTGTGCAACATGTTTGTAACATTTCTGTAACATGTCTGTAACATGTCTGGAACATATCTGTAATATTTCTGTAACATGTCTGTAACATGTCTGCATCATGTATGCAACAATCTGCAATATGTCTGTAACATGTCTGTAGCATGTCTGCAACATGTCTGTGACGTGTCTGTTTCATGTATGTAACACTTCTGCATCATGTATGCAACATGTCTGTAACATGTCAGCAACATGTCTGCAACATGTCTGCAACATGTCTGTAACATGTCTGTAACATGTCTGTAAAATTTCTGTAACATGTCTGTCACATGTCTGCATCATGTGTGCAATATGTCTGAAATATGTCTGCAATATGTCTGAAACATGTCTGTAACATGGCTTCAACATGTTTGTAACGTGTCTGTTTCATGTATGTAACAGTTCTGCGTCATGTATGCAACATGTCTGCAATATGTCTTTAACATGTCTGTATCATATCTGCAACATGTCTGCAACATGTCTGTAACATTTCTGTAACATGTCTGTAACATATCTGTAACATGTCTGTAATATGTCTGTAACATGTCTGTTATATGTCTGTAACATGTCTATAACATATCTTCCTCATGTCTGTAAAATGTCTGAATCACGTTTGCAACATGTCGGTAACATGTCTGTAACATTTTTGTGACGTGTCTATAACATGTCTGCAACATGTCTTCAACATGTCTGTAACATGTCTGCATCTTGTGTGTCTGAAATATGTCTGCAATATGTCTGAAACATGTCTGTAACATGTCTTCAACATGTCTGTAACTTGTCTGTTTCATGTATGTAGCACTTCTGCGCCATGTATGCAACATGTTTGCAATATGTCTTTAACATGTCTGTATCATAACTTTAACATGTCTGCAACATGTCCTTAACAGGTCTGTAGCATGTCTGTAACATGTCTGCATCATGTGTGCAACATGTCTGTAACATGTCTATAACATGTCCATATCATGTCTGTAACATGTGTGTAACATGTCTGTAACACGTATGCAACATGACTGCAATATGTCTGTAAAATGTTTGTAACATGTCTGTAACATGTCAGTTACATTTTTTTAACATGTCTGTAACATGTTTTAACATGTCTGTAACATGTCTGTAAAATTTCTGTAACATGTCTGTAACATGTCTACAACATGTGTGCAATATGTCTGCAATATGTCTGAAACGTGTCTGCAACATGTATGCAACATGTCTGTAACATGTCTGTTTCATGTATGTAACATGTCTGTTTCATGTATGTAACACTTCTGCGTCATGTATGCAACATGTCTGCAATATGTCTGTAACATGTTTGTAACATGTCGGCCACCTGGCTGTTACATGTTTGTAACATGTCTGCAACATGTCTATAACATGTCAGTAACATGTTTGTAACATGTCTGCAACATGTCTATAACATGTCAGTAACATGTCCTTAACATGTCTGTAATATATCTATAACATGTCTGTAACATGTCTGCATCACGTATGCAACATGTCGGTAACATCTCTGTAACATTTTTGTGACATGTCTGCAACATGATTGTAACATGTCTGTAACATGTCTCTAACATGTCTGTAACATGTTTGTAACATGTCTGTAACATGTCTGTTACATGTCTGTAACATAATTGCAACATGTGTGCATCACGTATGCAACAAGTCTGTAACATTTATGTGACTTGTCTGCAATATGTCTGTAACATGTTTGTAATATTTCTGCATTATGTCTGGAACATGTCAGTAACATGTCAGTAACATGTCTGTATCATGTGTGTAACATGTATGTAACATGTCTGCATCATGTATGCAACATATCTGCAATATATCTGTAATATGTTTGTAACATGTCGGTTACATGTTTGTAACATGTCGGTAAAATTTCTGTAACATGTTTGCAACATGTCTGTAACATGTTTGCAACATGTCGGTTACATGTCTGCAATATGTCTGTAACATGTTTGTAACATGTCGGCAACATTTCTGTTACATGTTTGCAACATGTCTGTTACATGTCTGACACATGTCTCTAACATGTCTGTAACATGTCTGTAACATGTCTGTTACATATCTGTAACATAATTGCAACATCTGTGCATCACGTATGCAACATCCCGGTAGCATGTCTGTAACATATATGTGACTTGTCTGCAATATGTCTGTAACATGTTTGTAATATTTCTGCAATATGTCTGGAACATGTCTGTAACATGTCTGTAACATGTGTGTAACATGTATGTAACATGTCTGCAACATATCTGCAATATATCTGTAACATGTTTGTAACATGTCGGTAACATATCTGTAACATGTTTGCAACATGTCTGTAACATGTTTGCAACATGTCTGTAACATGTTTGCAACATGTCTGTAACATGTTTGCAACATGTCGGTTACATGTATTAAACATGTCTGCAACATGTCTGTAACATGTCTGAAACATGTCTGCAACATGTCTGCATCACGTATGCAACATGTCTGTTGCATGTCAGTAACATTTTTGTGACATGTCTGCAACATGCCTGTAACATGTTTGCAACATGTCTGTTACATGTATGTAACATGTCTGTAACATGACTGTAAAATATCTGTAACATGACTGCAACAAGTCTGCATTACGTATGCAACATGTCGGTAACATGTCTGCACCATGTATACAATATATCTGCAATATGTCTGTAATATGTTTGTAACATGTCGGTAAGATTTCTGTATCATGTTTGCAACATGTCTACAACATGTTTGTAACATACAGACATATTTGTGACATGTCTCTAAAATGTCTGAAACATATCTGTAACATGTTTGTTACATGTCTGTAACATAACTGCAACATGTGTGCAACACGTATGCAACATGTCGGCAGCATGTCTGTAACATATTTGTGACTTGTCTGCAATATGTCTGTAACATGTCTGTAACATGTCTGTATTATGTCTGTAACATGTCTATAACATGTCTTTATCATGTCTGTAACATGTCTGCAACATAACCTAAACATGTCTGAAACATGTCCTTAAAATGTCTGTAACATGTCTGTAAAATGTCTGTAACAAATCTGTAACATGTCTTCATTATGTATGAAATACGTCTGCAATATGTCAGTAACATGTCTGAAACATGTTTGAACATGTCTGTAACATGTTTGGAACATGTCTGTAACATGTCTGTAACATGTCTAAAACATGTCTGTAAACTTTCTGTAACATGTCTGCATCATGTATGCAACATGTCTGCAATTAGTCTGTAACATGTTTGTAACATGTCGGCCACCTGGCTGTTACATGTTTGTAACATGTCAGTAATACGTTTGTAACATGTCTGCAACATATCTATAACATGTAAGTAACATGTCCTGAACATGTCTGTAATATATCTATACCATGTCTGCAACATGTCTGCATCACATATGCAACATCTCGGTAACATCTCTGTAACATTTTTGTGACATTTCTGCAACATGCCTGTAACATGTCTGTAACATGTCCTAAACATGTATGTAACATGTCCTTAAAATGTCTGTATTATGTCTAAAAATGTCTGTAACATGTCTGTAAAATTTCTGTAACATGTCTGTAACATGTCTGCATCATGTGTACAACATGTCTGCAATATGTCTGTAACATGTCTGTAACATGTCTGTAAAATTTCGGTAACATGTCTGTAACATGTCTGCAATATGCCTGCATTACGTATGCAACATGTCGATAACATGTCTGTAACATGTCTGCAACATGTCTATAACATGTCAGTAATATATCTGTAACATGTCTGTAACATGTCTATAACATGTCCTTAGCATGTCTATAACATGTCCTAAGCATATCTGTAACATGTCTCTAACATGTGTGGAACATGTCTGGAACATGTCTGGAACATGTCTGTAATATTTCTGTAACATGTGTGTAACATGTCTGCATCATGTATGCAACAATGTGCAATATGTCTCTAACATGTCTGTAACATGTCTCTAACATGTCTGTAACATGTTTCTAACATGTCAGTAACATCTTCTTAAAATGTCTGTAACATGTCTGTAACATGTCTGTAAAATGTTTGTAACATGTCTGTAACATGACTGTAAAATTTCTGTAAAATGTCTGTAACATGTCTGCATCATGTGTGCAACATGTCTGTAACATGTTTGTAACATGTCTGTAACATGTCTGTAACATGTCTGTAACATGTCTGTAACATGTCTGTAACATGTCTGTAACATGTCTGTAACATGTCTGTAACATGTCTGTAACATGTCTATAAAATTTCTATAACATGTCTGTAACACATCTGCATCATGTATGCAACATGTCTGCAATATGTCTGTAACATGTTTGTAACATGTCGGCAACCTGGCTGTAACATGTTTGTAATAGTGTCTGTAAAATGTCTGTAAATTGTATGCATCATGTGTGCAATATCTTTGTAACATTTCTGTAACATGTCTGTAACATGTCTGGAACATATCTGTAATATTTCTGTAACATGTCTGTAACATGTCTGCATCATGTATGCAACAATCTGCAATATGTCTGTAACATGTCTGTAGCATGTCTGCAACATGTCTGTGACGTGTCTGTTTCATGTATGTAACACTTCTGCATCATGTATGCAACATGTCTGTAACATGTCTGCAACATGTCTGCAACATGTCTGTAACATGTCTGTAACATGTCTGTAAAATTTCTGTAACATGTCTGTCACATGTCTGCACCATGTGTGCAATATGTCTGAAATATGTCTGCAATATGTCTGAAACATGTCTGTAACATGTCTTCAACATGTTTGTAACGTGTCTGTTTCATGTATGTAACAGTTCTGCGTCATGTATGCAACATGTCTGCAATATGTCTTTAACATGTCTGTATCATATCTGCAACATGTCTGCAGCATGTCTGTAACATGTCTGTAACATGTCTGTAACATATCTGTAACATGTCTGTAATATGTCTGTAAAATGTCTGTTATAAGTCTTTAACATGTCTATAACATATCTTCCTCATGTCTGTAAAATGTCTGAATCACGTATGCAACATGTCGGTAACATGTCTGTAACATATTTGTGACATGTCTATAACATGTCTGCAACATGTCTTCAACATGTCTGTAACATGTCTGCATCATGTGTGCAATATGTCTGAAATATGTCTGCAATATGGCTGAAACATGTCTGTAACATGTCTTCAACATGTCTGTAACGTGTCTGTTTCATGTATGTAACACTTCTGCGCCATGTATGCAACATGTTTGCAATATGTCTTTAACATGTCTGTATCATAACTTTAACATGTCTGCAACATGTCCTTAACAGGTCTGTAGCATGTCTGTAACATATCTGCATCATGTGTGCAACATGTCTGCAATATGTCTGTAACATGTTTGTAACATGTCTGTAACATGTCCGTAACATGTCCGTAACATGTCTATAACATGTCCATATCATGTCTGTAACATGTGTGTAACATGTCTGTAACACGTATGCAACATGACTGCAATATGTCTGTAACATGTTTGTAACATGTCTGTAACATGTCAGTAACATTTTTTTAACATGTCTGTAACATGTTTTAACATGTCTGTAACATGTCTGTAAAATTTCTGTAACATGTCTGTAACATGTCTACAACATGTGTGCAATATGTCTGCAATATGTCTGAAACGTGTCTGTAACATGTATGCAACATGTCTGTAACATGTCTGCGTCATGTATGCAACATGTCTGCAATATGTCTTTAACATGTGTGTATCATATCTGCAACATGTCTGTAACATGTCTGTAACATGTCTGTAACATATCTGTAACATGTCTGTAATATGTCTGTAACATGTCTTTAACATGTCTTTCTCATGTCTGTAACATGTCTGAATCACGTATGCAATATGTGGGCAACATGTCTGTAACATATTTGTGACACATCTGCAACATGGCTGTAACATGTCTGTAACATGTTCTAAACATGTCTGTAACATGTCCTTAAAATGTCTGTATCATGTCTGTAACATGTCTGTAAAATTTCTGTAACATGTCTGTAACATGTCTGTTAAATTTCTGTAACATGTCTGTAACATGTCTGTAACATGTCTGCATCATGTGTGCAACATGTCTGCAATATGTCTGTAACATATTTGCAACATGTCTGTAACATGTCAGTAACATCTCCTTAAAGCGTCTGTAACATGTTTGTAACATGTCTGTAACATGTCTGTAACATGTCTGTAACATGTCTGTAACATGTCTGTAACATGTCTGTAACATGTCTGTAACATGTCTGTAACATGTCTGTAACATGTCTGTAACATGTCTGTAACATGTCTGTAACATGTCTGTAAAATGTCTTTAACATGTCTGTAACATGTCTGAAACATGTCTGTAACATGTTTGTTACATGTCTGTAACATGTCTGTAACATGTCTGTAACATGTCTTTAACATGTCTGTAACATGTCTGTAACATGTCTTTAAAATTTCTGTAACATGTCTGTAACACGTCTGCATCATGTATGCAACATGTCTGCAATATGTCTGTAACATGTTTGTAACATGTCGGCAACCTGGCTGTAACATGTTTGTAACATAAATGTAAAATTTCTGTAAAATGTCTGTAAAATATCTGTAACATGACTTTAACATGTCTGCTACATGTCTGCAATATGTCTGAAACATGTCTGTAACATGTCTGTAAATTGCATGCATCATGTGTGCAACATGTTTGTAACATTTCTGCAACATGTCTGTAACATGTCTGGAACATGTCTGCTTCATGTATGCAACAATCTGCAATATGTCTGTAACATTTCTTTAACATGTCTGTGACGTGTCTGTTTCATTTATGTAACACTTCTGCATCATGTCTGCAACATGTCTGTAACATGTCTGCGACATGTCTGCAACATGTCTGTAACATGTCTGTAAAATTTCTGTAACATGTCTGTAACATGTATGCATCATGTGTGCAATATGTCTGCAATATGTCTGCAATATGTTATGAAACATGTCTGTAATATGTTTTCAACATGTCTGTAACGTGTCTGTTTCATGTATGTAAAACTTCTGCGCCATGTATGCAACATGTCTGCAATATGTTTTAAATATGTGTGTATCATATCTGCAACATGTCTGCAACATGTCTGTAACATGTCTGTAACATGTCTGTAACATATCTGTAACATGTCTGTAATATGTCTGTAACATGTCTATAACATGTCGTTTTCATGTCTGTACAATGTCTGAATCACGTATGCAACATGTCGGTAACATGTCTGTAACATATTTGTGACATGTCTATAACATGGCTGTAACATGTCTGTAACATGTTCTAAACATGTCTGTAACATGTCCTTAAAATGTCTGTATCATGTCTGTAACATGTCTGTAAAATTTCTGTAACATATCTGTAACATGTCTGTAAAATTTCTGTAACATGTCTGTAACATGTCTGCATCATGTGTGCAACATGTCTGCAATATGTCTGTAACATGTCTGTAACATGTCTGTAACATGTCTGTAGCATGTCTGTAAAATATCTTTAACATGTCTGTAACATGTCTGTAAAATGTGTTTAACATGTCTGTAACATGTGTGTAACATGTCTGTAACATGTCTGTAAAACTTCTGTAACATGTCTGTAACATGTCTACATCATGTCTGCAATATGTCTGTAACATGTCTGTAACATGTCTGTAACATGTCTGTAAAACTTCTGTAACATGTCTACATCATGTGTGCAACATGTCTGCAATATGTCTGTAACATGACTGTAACATGTCTGTAACATGTCTGTAACATGTCTGTAACATGTCTGTAACATGTCTGTAACATGTCTGTAACATGTCTGTAACATGTCTGTAACATGTCTGTAACATGTCTGTAACATGTCTGTAAAATGTGTTTAACATGTCTGTAACATGTGTGTAACATGTCTGTAACATGTCTGTAAAACTTCTGTAACATGTCTGTAACATGTCTACATCATGTCTGCAATATGTCTGTGACATGTCTGTAACATGTCTGTAACATGTCTGTAACATGTCTGTAACATGTCTGTAACATGTCTGTAAAACTTCTGTAACATGTCTACAACATGTGTGCAATATGTCTGCAATATGTCTGAAACGTGTCTGTAACATGTATGCAACATGTCTGTAACATGTCTGTTTCATGTATGTAACATGTCTGTTTCATGTATGTAACACTTCTGCGTCATGTATGCAACATGTCTGCAATATGTCTTTAACATGTGTGTATCATATCTGCAACATGTCTGTAACATGTCTGTAACATGTCTGTAACATATCTGTAACATGTCTGTAATATGTCTGTAACATGTCTTTAACATGTTTTTCTCATGTCTGTAACATGTCTGAATCACGTATGCAATATGTGGGCAACATGTCTGTAACATATTTGTGACACATCTGCAACATGGCTGTAACATGTCTGTAACATGTTCTAAACATGTCTGTAACATGTCCTTAAAATGTCTGTATCATGTCTGTAACATGTCTGTAAAATTTCTGTAACATGTCTGTAACATGTCTGTTAAATTTCTGTAACATGTCTGTAACATATTTGCAACATGTCTGTAACATGTCAGTAACATCTCCTTAAAGTGTCTGTAACATGTTTGTAACATGTCTGTAACATGTCTGTAACATGTCTGTAACATGTCTGTAACATGTCTGTAACATGTCTGTAACATGTCTGTAACATGTCTGTAACATGTCTGTAACATGTCTGTAACATGTCTGTAACATGTCTGTAACATGTCTGTAACATGTCTGTAAAATGTCTTTAACATGTCTGTAACATGTCTGAAACATGTCTGTAACATGTTTGTTACATGTCTGTAACATGTCTGTAACATGTCTGTAACATGTCTTTAACATGTCTGTAACATGTCTGTAACATGTCTTTAAAATTTCTGTAACATGTCTGTAACACGTCTGCATCATGTATGCAACATGTCTGCAATATGTCTGTAACATGTTTGTAACATGTCGTCAACCTGGCTGTAACATGTTTGTAACATAAATGTAAAATTTCTGTAAAATGTCTGTAAAATATCTGTAACATGACTTTAACATGTCTGCTACATGTCTGCAATATGTCTGAAACATGTCTGTAACATGTCTGTAAATTGCATGCATCATGTGTGCAACATGTTTGTAACATTTCTGCAACATGTCTGTAACAAGTCTGCTTCATGTATGCAACAATCTGCAATATGTCTGTAACATTTCTTTAACATGTCTGTGACGTGTCTGTTTCATTTATGTAACACTTCTGCATCATGTATGCAACATGTCTGTAACATGTCTGCGACATGTCTGCAACATGTCTGTAACATGTCTGTAAAATTTCTGTAACATGTCTGTAACATGTATGCATCATGTGTGCAATATGTCTGCAATATGTCTGCAATATGTCTGCAATATGTCTGAAACATGTCTGTAATATGTTTTCAACATGTCTGTAACGTGTCTGTTTCATGTATGTAAAACTTCTGCGCCATGTATGCAACATGTCTGCAATATGTTTTAAATATGTCTGTATCATATCTGCAACATGTCTGCAACATGTCTGTAACATGTCTGTAACATGTCTGTAACATATCTGTAACATTTCTGTAATATGTCTGTAACATGTCTATAACATGTCGTTTTCATGTCTGTACAATGTCTGAATCACGTATGCAACATGTCGGTAACATGTCTGTAACATATTTGTGACATGTCTATAACATGGCTGTAACATGTCTGTAACATGTTCTAAACATGTCTGTAACATGTCCTTAAAATGTCTGTATCATGTCTGTAACATGTCTGTAAAATTTCTGTAACATATCTGTAACATGTCTGTAAAATTTCTGTAACATGTCTGTAACATGTCTGCATCATGTGTGCAACATGTCTGCAATATGTAAGTAACATATTTGTAACATGTCTGTAACATGTCTGTAACATGTCTGTAACATGTCTGTAGCATGTCTGTAAAATATCTTTAACATGTCTGTAACATGTCTGTAAAATGTGTTTAACATGTCTGTAACATGTGTGTAACATGTCTGTAACATGTCTGTAAAACTTCTGTAACATGTCTGTAACATGTCTACATCATGTCTGCAATATGTCTGCGACATGTCTGTAACATGTCTGTAACATGTCTGTAACATGTCTGTAACATGTCTGTAACATGTCTGTAAAACTTCTGTAACATGTCTACATCATGTGTGCAACATGTCTGCAATATGTCTGTAACATGACTGTAACATGTCTGTAACATGTCTGTAACATGTCTGTAACATGTCTGTAACATGTCTGTAACATGTCTGTAACATGTCTGTAACATGTCTGTAAAATTTCTGTAACATGTCTGAAACATGTCTGCATCATGTATGCAACATGTCTGCCATATGTCTGTAACATGTTTGTAACATGTCGGCAACTTGGCTGTAACATGTCTGTAAAATTTCGGTAACATGTCTGTAACATGTGTGTAAAATTTCTGTAACATGTCTGTAACATGTCTGTAACACGTCTGCATCATGTATGCAACATGTCTGCAATATGTCTGTAACATGTTTGTAACATGTCAGCAACCTGGCTGTAACATGTTTGTAACATAATTGTAAAATTTCTGTAAAATGTCTGTAAAATATCTGTAACATGACTTTAACATGTCTGCTACATATCTGCAATATGTCTGATACATGTCTGTAACATGTCTGTAAATTGCATGCATCATGTGTGCAACATGTTTGTAACATTTCTGCAACATGTCTGTAACATGTCTGGAACATGTCTGCTTCATGTATGCAACAATCTGCAATATGTCTGTAACATTTCTTTAACATGTCTGCAACATGTCTGTGACGTGTCTGTTTCATTTATGTAACACTTTGTAGTATGTGCGTTGAAACGTCTTTGACCGAGTATTACGTATAAACACTTGGGCTTTTCATCGAAAGGAAATTCAACTTGTGTATGACTGACTAGGCTTCGTGCACTTCTTGCTCCGGGCTTTCTGCTCGCCGGATGGGGCGGGGTTCTTTCCTAATCTCGTCCTACGGGCTCATAAAAACAAAGATTAAGTGCACTTCTGCTTCTCTGACTAAATGATAAAAAAAGGAAAGGTGTTTGCATAAGTCGGTTTGATCAATGAACTGGGTTATGGACGACTGATTTCGGAATAGGATGGTTGGGATGCACTAGATGTTACATGTGCCCCCCCCTTTACCCACCCTGCCTTGGTGACGCCGTTGTATAGCTTGGGTCACCCCTAGTATAATTTACATATTATTTACTGCGCTGCGGAACTACTGCATACCTATTGTTCCGGCGACGAACCATTGAGAGACTATTAGAAGTGGGTGGTGTGATTCATTTTGCTTACTGACTTCATTTATTACAAAGATCCAATTCAATTTCAAGGTAAAACATGATTAGGTTTCACAACGTATTTAGGACTTTAAGATATTAAGAAAATTTCTATGCGCACGGGGAACTAATTCATATCATTCTTTTAAAAGATAACTTAGTCGCAAAATCTACTCTCTTTCACATGACGGTACGTGGACGTTATTGACTGTCCATAATCATCTTAATTTATGCATACTGTTTCGATAGTTACTCACTCACAAAATCCGCTTCATGCTGTCGTAGGGCCCTCCGATGCAGGAGCTGTTGAGCTGTCGGTCCAAGAATTATTTAAATGATTATGGTAGCGAAAGGAAAATTATAGATGACTGTGATAGTTCCTCATGCGCACATTTTTACAATGTTCAAGCTTTATGTAGGAAATACAAATAAATTAATACTATTGTTTAAAGGTAACTTTTAGAAATTATATCAACTGGGCGAACGATACTAAATTTTATGCCATTGCCATGTCACCTGGCAACGTGCATTGCACGTTGATCGAAATTGAGTTGGGCGCTACGACACTACACGCGAAAAGGTTAGGTACAGCCACACGGTGCGAAAAGTCTAGCGCCGTCTCTCAAGGCAATAACCGAGCGTGGTCTCACTGTGCAATGATTTTAGCGCAATCGTACTGTGAAGAAATATAGCAATACTCCAGAAAGTGTGTTTGCGTTTAACCAGTTGCAGATCTCCGTTTATTGGACACCAAGTTGACCAATCTCACGGAAATCTGGCAACGAGTAGTGTTGACCCAAAGAAATCGTCGTCGCTGTAAAAAATCAACGCAATTAGCTTACAAAATTGCAAGTGAAAAGACACAAGTATCACCTTTTTGTTTTGTATCGAATTTCATACACTGGCTATTATGACTATCTGATTCCGATTCCTTGACGCCTTTGGCATATATTTTTATATTGTAGGCGTGGGTATAAGTTGTTTAACAAGACGATGTGGACTTACAATTTATTTTGCCACGTGTATTATATTTTTCAATAATTTTATATATTTCTGCTGTGCGAGCTTCACTATCGGAGCCAATTATTATACAGAAATGCGCACTCAGCATCTATTTATAGACAGAAGGTGGCGCTGTCGAAAATTCTCGAAGCAACTCTAACTGCATCAACTAACTGTTTAATGGTGTGATATTCTTGATTCTCTTTTGAGACCATTCTTTCGCGAGAGGAATTGAGAGCGCCTTTTTACATAACAGTTGTTTTGAATTCGCTCTCTGTTAACTCTTAACAGAAAGCGTGCAGAGGAGTCCTAACGGCTGACCATCAACTTTGGCACACTACATCCATCTGTTCATGATTCGAGAGTCTTACACAAGAATTCATTAACAGAAAAAAGGGGGACTTAAAGTTGATTTTTAGAGTTTGATGTCTTTAAAATGGTATACTCCGATTGATTTTCCTTGATCGTTTTGTAGCTCATAATATACGTTGCTATGCTTTCGCAACACTTTGGCTTGCAAAAAGACAGGTGCTAACTTATGATTAAATCTCTTTCCAGCGTTACTCTGTTCAAAATTTCTGGCGTAAACAGAATCACCGGGTTTAAGCTGAACTGATCTTTTGCTTTGGCGCGTGCCAACTGCAATACATCGGCCCGTGTCAAATGCACATCGTCAGCCAATGCATTCAGTTTGCGCAACAAGTCATAGTCTTTACCATTACACATCATGTTCTGACAGAAACAGAGGTAATAGGGAGAGTATCCCGTACTGCGATGGATAGTAGATCTAAATGGACCACTTATTTCATTCAAATTCATATCCCATTGGCCATGATCTTTTCCTATATATGCTCGAATTGCAGCAAGTACTGAGCGATTGAGACGCTCGCTGGCGTTCGCCTGCGGAGAATAGATTGCAGTGCAAATTTGCGTAATGCCAAAGCGTGTTAGAAATGATTTAAATTCTCCTGATTTGAATTGAGAACCATGGTCAGACAGAATTACTTCTGGAACACCAAATGTATAGAAGACTGAAGTTTCCAAGAATTCACATATCTTGATGGACGTAAATTTCTTTAAAGGTTGTAAGAAATGAAATTTGCTAAAGTGGTCAACTTTTATAAGTAATCCTATGTTTCCTTTCTTGGACCTTGGGTATGGGCCTAGTAAGTCAATATATAATTTTTGGAACGGTCTATCCGAAGTCATGGGTTTTCCCATAGGCGGTCTCAGAACTGTATTGGGGTTTTTGGTCATTCGGCAGGATGAACACTGTGCAACGTACTTTCGAATCGCAGTTACCATGCCAGGCCAATATATATATCTTTTTAATTTTTCTATCATCTTGCTGGTACCACAATGTGCTGCGTCTGGCGGGTCGTGTGCTCGACTCAACACTTCTGCTTGTAGTCCCTTCGGTATCCAGAGTTTCCATGATTCGGATTCTTGCATAAAGTCTCCTGTTGAAAACTCGGTACGTTTATAAATAAGGTTATCTACAATTTTTAGATCTGGAAGTCTCGCTATATTTTCTGATATTTAGTTCTTTAGTTCTACATATTCTGCAGAGGTGAATTCTTTTGATGACAAATCAACAATTGGGCCAAAACTTGAGAATTCACTAACTTCATCTTCATCACGACGGGATAACGCATCGGCTACCACATTTTGTGATCCGCCACGATGTAGAATTGAAAAATTGAATCCCTGCAGTTTAAGTGACCAGCGCGCCAGTCGACCTAACAAATCTTTCTGATTCATCAACCATTTAAGCGCGGAGTGGTCAGTAACTACCGTGAATTCTTGTCCTTCAATATAGGAACGAAATTTATAAATACCTTGGATAACTGCTAAGCATTCTAATTCTGTGACGGAGTAGTTGCGCTGAGCTTTAGTGAGTTTAGTGGACATGTATGCTATCGGCATTTCTGCTCCGTCATCATTGGCTTGTGCAAGGACACAACCAAGTCCGAATTGACTTGCATCGCATTGTAATAAAAACGGTTTAGAAAAATCAGGTGTACTTAATATAGGTGTGGTACTTAGCTTTTCTTTGAGCTTTGAAAATGCGATATCAGCTTCATCGCTCCAACAGTACCTCTTGTTCTTTCTTAACAAATCGGTGAGAGGCATTGAAAGTGTGGCGTATCCGTCGACGAATCGGCGATACCAACCGCACAGTCCCAAAAATCTCCGCAGTTGTTTAACTGTAGATGGTATCGGAAACTGTTTGATTGCAATTACCTTGCCTGGGTCAGTTTTAATTTGCCCATCGCCTATTATAAAACCTAAGTACTTAATTTCTTTCATACAGAATTTAGATTTAGCGATATTTATAGTAAGATTTTCGTGTCGAAGATAGGTTGCTATCTCGCTTAAAAGTGACATATGTGAACTAAAATCATCTGACAGGATTAACAAGTCATCTAGGTATACGAATACTCTCGTACGAAGATGTGCTGGTATGACTTGATCCATTAATCGGCAGAGAGTCTGTGCTGCATTACAAAGTCCGAAAGGCATAACCTTGTATTGGTAAAGTGGACGATTCGGTACAGTAAATGCCGTATACTGGCGTGAGTTTTCCTCTAATGGTATCTGCCAAAAAGCGTGCTTCATGTCCAACCCTGTAATATAGCGGGCTGGAGGAAGACGACTCAAGATACCATCCACATGAGGAAGTGGGTATGCATCTTTCCGTGTGTGTTTGTTTACCTCGCGTGAATCGAGACACAATCGAGTCTTGCTTCCTTTTTGTACCAAAACACAATTGCTGCTCCATGGACTTTTCGATAACTCGATTACATCTATGGCCAACATATTATCTATCTCAGCGAACATAAGTTTCTCCCTAGCCGGTGAAACGGGCCAGTGTCGTTGTTTTATGGGCTTGGATTCCCCAACATCGATACTGTGTTCGACAACCTGTGTTCATAGGAGGGAAGTTTTCGAACGACTGAGTCTAACTCTCGCTGCTGTTGTTCGGAAAGAATATGAATTTTCGGTGTGTCGTCTAAGTTGTTGTCTTTTCCGACATCTAGTTCTGATATGTTGTTAGAAGTTCTCATGATATTCTTTAGAAGACCAAAATCGCGCCAAAAATCAATTCCAAGATAAACATCTTGTTTTAGGTCAGGAATAATGTAAAATTCGATTGTCTTACTGATTCCTTGATATTCGACATTAGTTGTTAGCTTGCCTAGAACTTGACATTCTGCATTATTGGCTGTTCTAATACGACCGGAACATCTTTTTGTTTTCGGGTGCATTAACAGTTGAGTGGCGGCTTTGCCTCCGAGACAGCAAAGGGTTGCACCTGAATCAAGAAAAGCTGTGTATTCCTTATCTTCTATATTTATTTCGGTGTTTAAACGGTTGTCTGAATTGGTAAATATAGACGCTATCATCTTTTTACGGCACGAGCGAACTTTCTTCCAAAATTCTCGCATGCGTAATGTGGAACGACTGGTTTTAGGTTTTCTGTCTAAGCTGTCAATTTTATCAAATATACGCTGTCGTGCTGACAGATAATTTGCGTATCGAGCGTGAAAAGGTAGACGCCTATATGATGAGGTTTGGTCTTTATTATCAGAATATTTCTGAGTGGACAGACTTTGTGATGAAGTTTCAGTCTGATTAGCATTGTAAAGTTTTACTGGGTCGGATGCGCCGGAATTTTCCGCGCATCCGACGGAGGGTTTTCCGAAGGATTGCATGATAGGCAGTTTGGCTTGGCCGTAACAAAAGATAGACCGTGGCTCAAAACAAACATCATAACGATGCCCAGATTTACCACAGTTCCAAAATTTGATGCTTTTGTGCTGTATAGCTGCTATTTCCGAAGTATCATCTAGCTCGGAAACAAACGGTCTATTGAATCTAGGTGTTTGTGTTCTGTTCTGTTTACAGAATTGCTCATGTGTACGGATTTCTTCTCGTAGCCTAGCCGAGGTAAGTATATTCAACTGCATTAGCTCGTAGCGAAGAGATGGCTTGGAATGCCGAATTAAAAGTCGCACTAGAGATTCTTCTTGTATGGGACTTCTTAACCGAGCAACAAGTTTCTCGACTTCAAATTGAAATTCTTCAAAAGACTCTTTTTCACCTTGTCGCCTAGAATTTATGGATTCCCAAATATCCATATCTGTTTCTATATCCTCAAATTTCTTCCTAAATTCTGCGCAAAATGTATTCCAAGTAAAATGTGGATATGTTTTGTGGAATTTCCAGAACCATTCGTTAGCCTTGCCTACCAAAAGTAGATGTGAATGGTCACACAATAGGCTGTGATTACCGTATAAGTTCTGGTTTGTCATAGAGCGTACTCTATATAGAAAATCTTCCGTAGCCAAGCCACTTTTGGAACCATCGAACTTTATATGCCAGTTCTGGATAATGTTCGACACCTTTTCTGGGGGTATTAAAGTACTGTTGTTCAAGGATCGATTACTACTATCATTTTGACTCTGATTCATGTTAATGTTACGAGGGAGATCAACGCTTGCAATGAGCGGAGGTGAGATGTGTTGCTCCTTTTGTATATGGATATTTGCTAATTGATTCTTTATTAACTCTGCGACGTTTTGCATGATCTGTTGCTGTTGATTTCGTAAGGCATTTTGTAATAAGGAATCAAAATGGACCGTACTTGTGGTCTGGTAGGGTACTGCATTCATAGGTTTTTGAGCGTCATTGGTGGTGCAGTGTTGGTTTTGACCACTTCTATTGGTGGACCTGGTTGACATTCCGCGTCGAGGAGTACCTCCTCTACGGTTTCTACCTACTGATCGGTTCCCTATAGAAGTATTAACGTTGTCTTGGTTATCATTTAGGCCAAGTGTTATTAATTCACGTGCTTGTTCAGCTGCATCTAATTCAGCAGCCAAATTGTTATTCGATAACGACAATTGTCTAACTGTACACGGATTTTTACAAACGGGACAGCTTCTATTGTTCTGGAGGAATCTTAATATGCATTGGTTGTGAAATCTGTGCTTGCATGGTGAGACTGCTGTTAATTCTTTAGAATTCATAGGTTCGTGACAACTGCCGCAAAATGGGTCTTGCTGTTGCAAGGCGTCGCTTAAATTTTCGTGACTGTGTTTAACAGACATTTTGTTTAGTTTGTAATTTTGTAATGGTTTATATCACTTTCATTAAATCTTTGGTTCGTCGCTTTCCCAAAAGGATGTTTTCGTTCAGGTCAGTAAATAATCCTATTCCTCAAAAAGTTACTAGGTGTTGCTTAAAAGAATACTATAGAACTGAAATTGATTTCTTTGAATTGTAGAGGTCGAGCTTCCAATGTACGAGGGTCGTTTGATAAGTCCGTGACTTTTTGTATTTGCCGCGCACCTGCTCTAAATACAACACTGCTACTGTCAGCAGTTATCGATTAACAGCTGACTGTAAAATTTTGAGAAAGCTGCGTTTCTTAGTTTGCGTTTTATAGGCATTGAAAGCAGACGATCTCGTAAATTTTAACGAAAATGGAAAAAAGTGAATTTCGTGTGCTAATTAAGCATTATTTTTTGCGTAAAAAATCCATCACCGAAACCAAGGAAAGACTTGATAAATATTATGGGGACTCTGCACCATCAATTTCAATGGTTAAGAAATGGTTTACTGAGTTCCGTTGTGGTCGTACCAGTACAAGTGATGCCGAACGTTCAGGTCGCCCAAAAGAGGTCGTCATGCCAGAAATCGTCGACAAAATCCATGGAATGATATTGGATGATCGGAGAATGAAAGTGCGTGAGGTAGCTGAGGCTGTAGGCATCTCAACTGAACGGGTACATCACATTTTACATGAATATTTGGACATGAAAAAGCTTTCCGCGCGATGGGTGCCGCGATTGCTCACACACGACCATAAGCGCAACCGTGTGACCATTTCAAAGGAGTGTTTGGCGATGTTCAACCGCAATCCAAACGAATTTTTGCGCCGTTTCGTTACCGTAGACGAAACATGGATCCACCACACCACACCAGAGACCAAAGAACAATCAAGACAGTGGGTTTCTCCGGGTGAACGTGCACCAAAGAAGGCCAAGGTGGGTCTGTCGGCCAACAAGGTCATGGCCACAGTTTTTTGGGATGCACAAGGTATCATTCACATCGATTACCTTGAAAAGGGTAAAACGATCACCGGCGAATATTATTCAGAGCTTTTGGACAGATTCGATATTGATTTGAAGCAGAAACGACCGCATTTGGCGAAAAAAAGGGTGCTGTTCCATCAGGACAATGCACGGGTGCACACGTGTGTAGTCAGCATGGCAAAATTTCATAAATTGGGCTACGAACTGCTACCCCATCCAGCATATTCTCCAGATTTAGCCCCCTGTGACTATTTTTTGTTTCCAAACATGAAGAAATGGCTCGGCGGTAAGAGATTCGGGTCAAATGAAGAGGTCATCACAGAAACAAACGACTATTTTGAGGGCCTTGAGAAAACCTATTATTTGGAAGGAATAAAAAAATTGGAAAAACGCTGGACTAAATGTATAGAGCTAAAAGGAGATTATGTTGAGAAATAAAACGCTTCTTTGACGAAAAAAATATATTTTATTCAAAAAGTCACGGACTTAACAAACGACCCTCGTATATACTATAGTCGCTCGCGATTCCTTTTCCAATTCTAGAGAAATCAATTGACAGCTTTTATTTTGCGGACCGTTAAATTTATCAAAAATATGATAGCTGAAAATGGGTTTGATTCGGTCGACCACTAGTTAATTACCAGCTACTATTCGCTATTCCAGAAATCAAAGTTCCATTCACACTCTCACACATTGGTAAATTGCAGCATCTGTTTTACAAACTCGAGAATTAAAGCTTTAAGCTAAGTGATCATGCAGGTCCATGTAGGTCGATCAATCCTTTTAGCAGAATTGTGATCGCTGTTCCATATTATGGATACACCTGATCTATAAGCTTTAAGACTCGTTTTGGTTTGTTGTTCTAATGGAATTTATAGTGGATGAAAAAAAATTAGAATAAGAATATAAAGCTTTCTTGCAATAGGGTTTTATTATTGCTTATGGTGTTGTTTGCTTCTTTTTAAATATTTGATTCAAATTGCTTTTCTTGGCTTTTTGTTCTGGGTGCCTGTAATATACACGCAATTTGTATTGGAGCCTTTGCCACGATATTTACACCAATACCTCTACTTTCGGGAAACAATTATTAATATAATTGAATGATATGATTTTAATTAATAATTGCGGAAAGAGATTATCTTTATTGGTGATAACATCTCGTTCGGGCCCCACGTTGGGCGCCATTTATTTTTATGTGGTATGTGCGTTGAAACGTCTTTGACCGAGTATTACGTATAAACACTTGGGCTTTTCATCGAAAGGAAATTCAACTTGTGTATGACTGACTAGGCTTCGTGCACTTCTTGCTCCGGGCTTTCTGCTCGCCGGATGGGGCGGGGTTCTTTCCTAATCTCGTCCTACGGGCTCATAAAAACAAAGATTAAGTGCACTTCTGCTTCTCTGACTAAATGATAAAAAAAGGAAAGGTGTTTGCATAAGTCGGTTTGATCAATGAACTGGGTTATGGACGACTGATTTCGGAATAGGATGGTTGGGATGCACTAGATGTTACATGTGCCCCCCCCCTTTACCCACCCTGCCTTGGTGACGCCGTTGTATAGCTTGGGTCACCCCTAGTATAATTTACATATTATTTACTGCGCTGCGGAACTACTGCATACCTATTGTTCCGGCGACGAACCATTGAGAGACTATTAGAAGTGGGTGGTGTGATTCATTTTGCTTACTGACTTCATTTATTACAAAGATCCAATTCAATTTCAAGGTAAAACATGATTAGGTTTCACAACGTATTTAGGACTTTAAGATATTAAGAAAATTTCTATGCGCACGGGGAACTAATTCATATCATTCTTTTAAAAGATAACTTAGTCGCAAAATCTACTCTCTCTCACATGACGGTACGTGGACGTTATTGACTGTCCATAATCATCTTAATTTATGCATACTGTTTCGATAGTTACTCACTCACAAAATCCGCTTCATGCTGTCGTAGGGCCCTCCGATGCAGGAGCTGTTGAGCTGTCGGTCCAAGAATTATTTAAATGATTATGGTAGCGAAAGGAAAATTATAGATGACTGTGATAGTTCCTCATGCGCACATTTTTACAATGTTCAAGCTTTATGTAGGAAATACAAATAAATTAATACTATTGTTTAAAGGTAACTTTTAGAAATTATATCAACTGGGCGAACGATACTAAATTTTATGCCATTGCCATGTCACCTGGCAACGTGCATTGCACGTTGATCGAAATTGAGTTGGGCGCTACGACACTACACGCGAAAAGGTTAGGTACAGCCACACGGTGCGAAAAGTCTAGCGCCGTCTCTCAAGGCAATAACCGAGCGTGGTCTCACTGTGCAATGATTTTAGCGCAATCGTACTGTGAAGAAATATAGCAATACTCCAGAAAGTGTGTTTGCGTTTAACCAGTTGCAGATCTCCGTTTATTGGACACCAAGTTGACCAATCTCACGGAAATCTGGCAACGAGTGGTGTTGACCCAAAGAAATCGTCGTCGCTGTAAAAAATCAACGCAATTAGCTTACAAAATTGCAAGTGAAAAGACACAAATATCACCTTTTTGGTTTGTATCGAATTTCATACACTGGCTATTATGACTATCTGATTCCGATTCCTTGACGCCTTTGGCATATATTTTTATATTGTAGGCGTGGGTATAAGTTGTTTAACAAGACGATGTGGACTTACAATTTATTTTGCCACGTGTATTATATTTTTCAATAATTTTATATATTTCTGCTGTGCGAGCTTCACTATCGGAGCCAATTATTATACAGAAATGCGCACTCAGCATCTATTTATAGACAGAAGGTGGCGCTGTCGAAAATTCTTGAAGCAACTCTAACTGCATCAACTAACCGTTTAATGGTGTGATATTCTTGATTCTCTTTTGAAACCATTCTTTCGCGAGAGGAATTGAGAGCGCCTTTTTACATAACAATTGTTTTGAATTCGCTCTCTGTTAACTCTTAACAGAAAGCGTGCAGAGGAGCCCTAACGGCTGACCATCAACTTTGGCACACTACAACTTCTGCATCATGTATGCAACATGTCTGTAACATGTCTGCGACATGTCTGCAACATGTCTGTACCATGTCTGTAAAATTTCTGTAACATATCTGTAACATGTATGCATCATGTGTGCAATATGTCTGCAATATGTCTAAAACATGTCTGTAACATGTCTTCAACATGTCTGTAACGTGTCTGTTTCATGTATGTAAAACTTCTGCGCCATGTATGCAACATGTCTGCAATATGTTTTTAACATGTCTGTATCATATCTGCAACATGTCTGCAACATGTCTGTAACATGTCTGTAACATGTCTGTAACATATCTGTAACATGTCTGTAATATGTCTGTAAAATGTCTATAACATGTCGTTTTCATGTCTGTAAAATGTCTGAATCACGTATGCAACATGTCTGTAACATATTTGTGACACATCTGCAACATGGCTGTAACATGTCTGTAACATGTTCTTAACATGTCTGTCCTTAAAATGTCTGTATCATGTCTGTAACATGTCTGTAAAATTTCTGTAACATGTCTGTAACATGTCTGCATCATGTGTGCAACATGTCTGCAATATGTAAGTAACATATTTGTAACTTGTCTGTAACATGTCTGTAACTTGTCTGTAACATGTCTGTAACATGTCTGTAGCATGTCTGTAAAATGTCTTTAACATATCTGTAACATGTGTGTAACATGTCTGTAAAATATCTTTAACATGTCTGTACCGTGTCTGTAAAATGCGTTTAACATGTCTGTAACATGTCTGTAACATGTTTGTAACATGTCTGTAAAACTTCTGTAACATGTCTGTAACATGTCTACATCATGTCTGCAATATGTCTGTAACATGTCTGTAACATGTCTGTAACATGTCTGTAACATGTCTGTAACATGTCTGTAACATGTCTGTAACATGTCTGTAACATGTCTGTAACATGTCTGTAACATGTCTACATCATGTTTGCAATATGTCTGTAACATGTCTGTAACATGTCTGTAACATGTCTGTAACATGTCTGCAAAATGTCTTTAACATGTCTGTAACATGTCTGTAAAATTTCTGTAACATGTCTGAAACATGTCTGTAACATGTTTGTAACATGTCTGTAACATGTCTGTAACATGTCTGTAACATGTCTTTAACATGTCTGTAACATGTCTGTAACATGTCTGTAACATGTCTGTAACATGTCTGTAACATGTCTGTAACATGTCTGTAACATGTCTGTAACATGTCTGTAACATGTCTGTAAAATTTCTGTAACATGCCTGTAACATGTCTGCATCATGTATGCAACATGTCTGCAATATGTCTGTAACATGTTTGTAACATGTCGGCAACTTGGCTGTAACATGTCTGTAAAATTTCTGTAACATGTCTTTAAAATGTCTGTTGCATGTCTGTAACATGTCTGTAAAATGTCTTTAACATGTCTGTAACATGTCTGTAAAATTTCTGTAACATGTCTGAAACATTTCTGTAACATGTTTGTAACATGTCTGTAACATGTCTGTAACATGTCTGTAACATGTCTGTAACATGTCTGTAACATGTCTGTAACATGTCTGTAACATGTCTGTAACATGTCTGTAACATGTCTGTAACACGTCTGTAACATGTCTGTAAAATTTCTGTAACATGTCTGTAACACGTCTGCATCACATATGCAACATGTCTGCAATATGTATGTAACATGTTTGTAACATGTCGGCAACCTGGCTGTAACATGTTTGTAATATGTCAGTAACATGTTTGTAACATTTCTGTAAAATGTCCGTAACATGACTTTAACATGTCTGTTACATGTCTGTAATATGTCTGAAACATGTCTGTAAATTGTATGCATCATTTGTGCAAGATGTCTGTAACATGTCTGTAACATGTCAGTAACATGTCTGTAACATGTCTGTAAAACTTCTGTAACATGTCTGTAACATGTCTACATCATGTCTGCAATATGTCTGTGACATGTCTGTAACATGTCTGTAACATGTCTGTAACATGTCTGTAAAACTTCTGTAACATGTCTACATCATGTGTGAAACATGTCTGCAATATGTCTGTAACATGTTTGTAACATGTCTGTAACATGTCTGTAACATGTCTGTAACATGTCTGTAACATGTCTGTAACATGTCTGTAACATGTCTGTAACATGTCTGTAACATGTCTGTAACATGTCTGTTACTTGTCTGTAAAATGTCTTTAACATGTCTGTAACATGTCTGTAAAATTTGTGTAACATGTCTGAAACATGTCTGTAACATGTTTGTAACATGTCTGTAACATGTCTGTAACATGTCTGTAGCATGTCTGTAACATGTCTGTAACATGTCTGTAACATGTCTGTAACATGTCTGTAACATGTCTGTAACATGTCTGTAACATGTCTGTAACATGTCTGTAACATGTCTGTAACATGTCTGTAACATGTCTGTAAAATTTCTGTAACATGTCTGTAACATGTCTGCATCATGTATGCAACATGTCTGCCATATGTCTGTAACATGTTTGTAACATGTCGGCAACTTGGCTGTAACATGTCTGTAAAATTTTTGTAACATGTCTGTAACATGTGTGTAAAATTTCTGTAACATGTCTTTAACATGTCTGTAACATGTCTGAAACATGTCTGTAACATGTTTGTAACATGTCTGTAACATGTTTGTAACATGTCTGTAACATGTCTGTAACATGTCTGTAACATGTCTGTAACATGTCTGTAACATGTCTGTAAAATTTCTGTAACATGTCTGTAACACGTCTGCATCATGTATGCAACATGTCTGCAATATGTCTGTAACATGTTTGTGACATGTCAGCAACCTGGCTGTAACATGTTTGTAACATAATTGTAAAATTTCTGTAAAATGTCTGTAAAATATCTGTAACATGACTTTAACATGTCTGCTACATATCTGCAATATGTCTGAAACATGTCTGTAACATGGCAGTAAATTGCATGCATCATGTGTGCAGCATGTTTGTAACATTTCTGCAACATGTCTGTAACATGTCTGGAACATGTCTGCTTCATGGATGCAACAATCTGCAATATGTCTGTAACATTTCTTTAACATGTCTGCAACATGTCTGTGACGTGTCTGTTTCATTTATGTAACACTTCTGCATCATGTATGCTACATGTCTGTTACATGTCTGCGACATGTCTGCAACATGTCTGTAACATGTCTGTAAAATTTCTGTAACATATCTGTAACATGTATGCATCATGTGTGCAATATGTCTGCAATATGTCTGCAATATGTCTGAAACATGTCTGTAACATGTCTTCAACATGTCTGTTACGTGTCTGTTTCATGTATGTAAAACTTCTGCGCCATATATGCAACATGTCTGCAATATGTTTTTAACATGTCTGTATCATATCTGCAACATGTCTGCAACATGTCTGTAACATGTCTGTAACATGTCTGTAACATATCTGTAACATGTCTGTAATATGTCTGTAACATGTCTATAACATGTCGTTTTCATGTCTGTAAAATGTCTGAATCACGTATGCAACATGTCTGTAACATATTTGTGACACATCTGCAACATGGCTGTAACATGTCTGTAACATGTTCTTAACATGTCTGTATCATGTCTGTATCATATCTGTAACATGTCTATAAAATTTCTATAACATATCTGTAACATGTCTGTAAAATTTCTGAAACATGTCCGTAACATGTCTGCATCATGTGTGCAACATGTCTGCAATATGTAAGTAACATATTTGTAACTTGTCTGTAACATGTCTGTAACATGTCTGTAACATGTCTGTAACATGTCTGTAACATGTCTGTAACATGTCTGTAAAATGTCTTTAACATATCTGTAACATGTGTGTAACATGTCTGTAAAATATCTTTAACATGTCTGTGACATGTCTGTAAAATGTGTTTAACATGCCTGTATCATGTCTGTAAAACTTCTGTAACATGTCTACATCATGTCTGCAATATGTCTGTAACATGTCTGTAACATGTCTGTAACATGTCAGTAACATGTCTGTAACATGTCTGTAACATGTCTGTAACATGTTCTTAACATGTCTGTATCATGTCTGTATCATATCTGTAACATGTCTATAAAATTTCTATAACATATCTGTAACATGTCTGTAAAATTTCTGTAACATGTCCGTAACATGTCTGCATCATGTGTGCAACATGTCTGCAATATGTAAGTAACATATTTGTAACTTGTCTGTAACATGTCTGTAACATGTCTGTAACATGTCTGTAACATGTCTGTAACATGTCTGTAGCATGTCTGTAAAATGTCTTTAACATATCTGTAACATGTGTGTAACATGTCTGTAAAATATCTTTAACATGTCTGTGACATGTCTGTAAAATGTGTTTAACATGCCTGTATCATGTCTGTAAAACTTCTGTAACATGTCTACATCATGTCTGCAATATGTCTGTGACATGTCTGTAACATGTCTGTAACATGTCTGTAAAACTTCTGTAACATGTCTACATCATGTGTGCAACATGTCTGCAATATGTCTGTAACATGTTTGTAACATGTCTGTAACATGACTGTAACATGTCTGTAACATGTCTGTAACATGTCTGTAACATGTCTGTAACATGTCTGTAACATGTCTGTAACATGTCTGTAACATGTCTGTAACATGTCTGTTACTTGTCTGTAAAATGTCTTTAACATGTCTGTAACATGTCTGTAAAATTTCTGTAACATGTCTGAAACATGTCTGTAACATGTTTGTAACATGTCTGTAACATGTCTGTAACATGTCTGTAACATGTCTGTAACATGTCTGTAACATGTCTGTAACATGTCTGTAACATGTCTGTAACATGTCTCTAACATGTCTGTAACATGTCTGTAATATGTCTGTAACATGTCAGTAACATGTCTGTAACATGTCTGTAAAATTTCTGTAACATGTCTGTAAGATGTCTGCATCATGTATGCAACATGTCTGCCATATGTCTGTAACATGTTTGTAACATGTCGGCAACTTGGCTGTAACATGTCTGTAAAATTTTTGTAACATGTCTGTAACATGTATGTAAAATTTCTGTAACATGTCTTTAACATGTCTGTAACATGTCTGAAACATGTCTGTAACAAGTTTGTAACATGTCTGTAACATGTTTGTAACATGTCTGTAACATGTCTGTAACATGTCTGTAACATGTCTGTAACATGTCTGTAACATGTCTGTAAAATTTCTGTAACATGTCTGTAACACGTCTGCATCATGAATGCAACATGTCTGCAATATGTCTGTAACATGTTTGGGACATGTCAGCAACCTGGCTGTAACATGTTTGTAACATAATTGTAAAATTTCTGTAAAATGTCTGTAAAATATCTGTAACATGACTTTAACATGTCTGCTACATATCTGCAATATGTCTGAAACATGTCTGTAACATGGCTGTAAATTGCATGCATCATGTGTGCAACATGTTTGTAACATTTCTGCAACATGTCTGTAACATGTCTGGAACATGTCTGCTTCATGGATGCAACAATCTGCAATATGTCTGTAACATTTCTTTAACATGTCTGCAACATGTCTGTGACGTGTCTGTTTCATTTATGTAACACTTCTGCATCATGTATGCTACATGTCTGTAACATGTCTGCGACATGTCTGCAACATGTCTGTAACATGTCTGTAAAATGTCTGTAAACATATCTGTAACATGTATGCATCATGTGTGCAATATGTCTGCAATATGTCTGCAATATGTCTGAAACATGTCTGTAACATGTCTTCAACATGTCTGTTACGTGTCTGTTTCATGTATGTAAAACTTCTGCGCCATATATGCAACATGTCTGCAATATGTTTTTAACATGTCTGTATCATATCTGCAATATGTCTGCAACATGTCTGTAACATGTCTGTAACATGTCTGTAACATATCTGTAACATGTCTGTAATATGTCTGTAACATGTCTGTAACATGTTCTTAACATGTCTGTATCATGTCTGTATCATATCTGTAACATGTCTATAAAATTTCTATAACATATCTGTAACATGTCTGTAAAATTTCTGTAACATGTCTGTATCATGTCTGTATCATATCTGTAACATGTCTATAAAATTTCTATAACATATCTGTAACATGTCTGTAAAATTTCTGTAACATGTCCGTAACATGTCTGCATCATGTGTGCAACATGTCTGCAATATGTAAGTAACATATTTGTAACTTGTCTGTAACATGTCTGTAACATGTCTGTAACATGTCTGTAACATGTCTGTAACATGTCTGTAGCATGTCTGTAAAATGTCTTTAACATATCTGTAACATGTGTGTAACATGTCTGTAAAATATCTTTAACATGCCTGTATCATGTCTGTAAAACTTCTGTAACATGTCTACATCATGTCTGCAATATGTCTGTAACATGTCTGTAACATGTCTGTAACATGTCAGTAACATGTCTGTAACATGTCTGTAACATGTCTGTAACATGTCTGTAACATGTCTCTAACATGTCTGTAACATGTCTGTAACATGTCTGTAACATGTCTGTAACATGTCTGTAACATGTCTGTAACATGTCTGTAACATGTCTGCAAAATGTCTGCAAAATGTCTGTAACATGTCTGTAACATGTCTGTAACATGTCTGTAACATGTCTGTAACATGTCTGTAACATGTCTATATCATGTCTGCAATATGTCTGTAACATGTCTACATCATGTCTGCAATATGTCTGTAACATGTCTGTAACATGTCTGTAACATGTCTGTAACATGTCTGTAACATGTCTGTAACATGTCTGTAACATGTCTGTAACATGTCTGTAACATGTCTGTAAAATGTCTGTAAAATGTCTTTAACATGTCTGTAACATGTCTGTAAAATTTCTGTAACATGTCTGAAACATGTCTGTAACATGTTTGTAACATGTCTGTAACATGTCTGTAACAGGTTTGTAACATGTCTGTAACATGTCTGTAACATGTCTGTAACATGTCTGTAACATGTCTGTAACATGTCTGTAACATGTCTGTAACATGTCTGTAACATGTCTGTAACATGTCTGTAACATGTCTGTAACATGTCTGTAACATGTCTATATCATGTCTGCAATATGTCTGTAACATGTCTACATCATGTCTGCAATATGTCTGTAACATGTTTGTAACATGTCTGTAACATGTCTGTAACATGTCTGTAACATGTCTGTAACATGTCTGTAAAATTTCTGTAACATGTCTGAAACATGTCTGTAACATGTTTGTAACATGTCTGTAACATGTCTGTAACATGTCTGTAACATGTCTGTAACATGTCTGTAACATGTCTGTAACATGTCTGTAACATGTCTGTAACATGTCTCTAACATGTCTGTAACATGTCTATAATATGTCTGTAACATGTCAGTAACATGTCTGTAACATGTCTGTAAAATTTCTGTAACATGTCTGCATCATGTATGCAACATGTCTGCCATATGTCTGTAACATGTTTGTAACATGTCGGCAACTTGGCTGTAACATGTCTGTAAAATTTTTGTAACATGTCTGTAACATGTGTGTAAAATTTCTGTAACATGTCTTTAACATGTCTTTAACATGTCTGTAACATGTCTGAAACATGTCTGTAACATGTTTGTAACATGTCTGTAACATGTTTGTAACATGTCTGTAACATGTCTGTAACATGTCTGTAACATGTCTGTAACATGTCTGTAACATGTCTGTAACATGTCTGTAACATGTCTGTAACATGTCTGTAAAATTTCTGTAACATGTCTGTAACACGTCTGCATCATGTATGCAACATGTCTGCAATATGTCTGTAACATGTTTGTGACATGTCAGCAACCTGGCTGTAACATGTTTGTAACATAATTGTAAAATTTCTGTAAAATGTCTGTAAAATATCTGTAACATGACTTTAACATGTCTGCTACATATCTGCAATATGTCTGAAACATGTCTGTAACATGTCTGTAAATTGCATGCATCATGTGTGCAACATGTTTGTAACATTTCTGCAACATGTCTGTAACATGTCTGGAACATGTCTGCTTCATGGATGCAACAATCTGCAATATGTCTGCAACATTTCTTTAACATGTCTGCAACATGTCCGTGACGTGTCTGTTTCATTAATGTAACACTTCTGCATCATGTATGCTACATGTCTGTAACATGTCTGCGACATGTCTGCAACATGTCTGTAACATGTCTGTAAAATTTCTGTAACATATCTGTAACATGTATGCATCATGTGTGCAATATGTCTGCAATATGTCTGCAATATGTCTGAAACATGTCTGTAACATGTCTTCAACATGTCTGTTACGTGTCTGTTTCATGTATGTAAAACTTCTGCGCCATATATGCAACATGTCTGCAATATGTTTTTAACATGTCTGTATCATATCTGCAACATGTCTGCAACATGTCTGTAACATGTCTGTAACATGTCTGTAACATATCTGTAACATGTCTGTAATATGTCTGTAACATGTCTATAACATGTCGTTTTCATGTCTGTAAAATGTCTGAATCACGTATGCAACATGTCTGTAACATATTTGTGACACATCTGCAACATGGCTGTAACATGTCTGTAACATGTTCTTAACATGTCTGTATCATGTCTGTATCATGTCTGTAACATGTCTGTAAAATTTCTATAACATATCTGTAACATGTCTGTAAAATTTCTGTAACATGTCTGCATCATGTGTGCAACATGTCTGCAATATGTAAGTAACATATTTGGAACTTGTCTGTAACATGTCTGTAACATGTCTGTAACATGTCTGTAACATGTCTGTAACATGTCTGTAGCATGTCTGTAAAATGTCTTTAACATATCTGTAACATGTGTGTAACATGTCTGTAAAATATCTTTAACATGTCTGTAAAATGTGTTTAACATGTCTGTAACATGTCTGTAACATGTTCTTAACATGCCTGTAACATGCCTGTATCATGTCTGTAAAACTTCTGTAACATGTCTGTTACATGTCTACATCATGTCTGCAATATGTCTGTAACATGTCTGTAACATGTCTGTAACATGTCTGTAACATGTCTGTAACATGTCTGAAACATGTCTGTAACAGGTTTGAAACATGTCTGTAACATGTCTGTAACATGTCTGTAACATGTCTGTAACATGTCTGTAACATGTCTGTAACATGTCTGTAACATGTCTGTAACATGTCTGTAACATGTCTGTAACATGTCTGTAACATGTCTGTAACATGTCTGTAACATGTCTGTAACATGTCTGTAACATGTCTGTAACATGTCTGCAACATGTCTGTAACATGTCTGTAACATGTCTGTAACATGTCTGTAACATGTCTGTAACATGTCTGTAACATGTCTGTAACATGTCTGTAACATGTCTGTAACATGTCTGTAACATGTCTGTAACATGTCTGTAAAATGTCTGTAAAATGTCTTTAACATGTCTGTAACATGTCTGTAAAATTTCTGTAACATGTCTGAAACATGTCTGTAACATGTTTGTAACATGTCTGTAACATGTCTGTAACATGTCTGTAACATGTCTGTAACATGTCTGTAACATGTCTGTAACATGTCTGTAACATGTCTGTAACATGTCTGTAACATGTCTGTAACATGTCTGTAACATGTCTGTAACATGTCTGTAACATGTCTGTAACATGTCTGTAACATGTCTGTAAAATGTCTGTAACATGTCTGTAACATGTCTGATACATGACTGAAACATGTCTGCAATATGTCTGTAACATGTTTGTAACATATCGGCAACATGTCTGTAACATGTCTGTAAAATGTCTGTAACATGTCTGTAACATGTCTGTAACATGTCTTTAACATGTCTGTAACATGTCTGTAACATGTCTGTAACATGTCTGTAACATGTCTGTAACATGTCTGTAAAATTTCTGTAACATGTCTACATCATGTCTGCAACATGTCTGTAACATGTCTGTAACATGTCTGTAACATGTCTGTAAAACTTCTGTAACATGTCTACATCATGTGTGCAACATGTCTGCAATATGTCTGTAACATGTTTGTAACATGTCTGTAACATGACTGTAACATGTCTGTAACATGTCTGTAACATGTCTGTAACATGTCTGTAACATGTCTGTAACATGTCTGTAACATGTCTGTAACATGTCTGTAACATGTCTGTAACATGTCTGTAAAATTTCTGTAACATGTCTGTAACATGTCTGCATCATGTATGCAACATGTCTGCAATATGTCTGTAACATGTCTGTAACATGTCTGTAACATGTCTGTAACATGTCTGTAACATGTCTGTAAAATTTTTGTAACATGTCTGTAACATGTGTGTAAAATTTCTGTAACATGTCTTTAACATGTCTGTAACATGTCTGAAACATGTCTGTAACATGTTTGTAACATGTCTGTAACATGTTTGTAACATGTCTGTAACATGTCTGTAACATGTCTGTAAAATTTCTGTAACACGTCTGCATCATGTATGCAACATGTCTGCAATATGTCTGTAACATGTTTGTGACATGTCAGCAACCTGGCTGTAACATATTTGTAACATAATTGTAAAATTTCTGTAAAATGTCTGTAAAATATCTGTAATATGACTTTAACATGTCTGCTACATATCTGCAATATGTCTGAAACATGTCTGTAACATGTCTGTAAATTGCATGCATCATGTGTGCAACATGTTTGTAACATTTCTGCAACATGTCTGTAACATGTCTGGAACATGTCTGCTTCATGTATGCAACAATCTGCAATATGTCTGTAACATTTCTTTAACATGTCTGCAACATGTCTGTGACGTGTCTGTTTCATTTATGTAACACTTCTGCATCATGTATGCTACATGTCTGTAACATGTCTGCGACATGTCTGCGACATGTCTGACACATGTCTGTAACATGTCTGTAAAATTTCTGTAACATATCTGTAACATGTATGCATCATGTGTGCAATATGTCTGCAATATGTCTGAAACATGTCTGTTACATGTTTTCAACATGTCTGTAACGTGTCTGTTTCATGTATGTAAAACTTCTGCGCCATATATACAACATGTCTGCAATATGTTTTTAACATGTCTGTATCATATCTGCAACATGTCTGCAACATGTCTGTAACATGTCTGTAACATGTCTGTCACATATCTGTAACATGTCTGTAATATGTCTGTAACATGTCTATAACATGTCGTTTTCATGTCTGTAAAATGTCTGAATCACGTATGCAACATGTCTGTAACATATTTGTGACACATCTGCAACATGGCTGTAACATGTCTGTAACATGTTCTTAACATGTCTGTAACATGTCCTTAAAATGTCTAAATCATGTCTGTAACATGTCTGTAAAATTTCTATAACATATCTGTAACATGTCTGTAAAATTTCTGTAACATGTCTGTAACATGTCTGCATCATGTGTGCAACATGTCTGCAATATGTAAGTAACATATTTGTAACTTGTCTGTAACATGTCTGTAACATGTCTGTAACATGTCTGTAACATGTCTGTAGCATGTCTGTAAAATGTCTTTAACATATCTGTAACATGTGTGTAACATGTCTGTTAAATATCTTTAACATGTCTGTAACATGTCTGTAAAATGTGTTTAACATGTCTGTAACATGTCTGTAACATGCCTGTTACATGCCTGTAACATGTCTGTAAAACTTCTGTAACATGTGTGTTACATGTCTACATCATATCTGCAATATGTCTGTAACATGTCTGTAACATGTCTGTAACATGTCTGTAACATGTCAGTAACATGTCTGAAACATGTCTGTAACATGTCTGAAACATGTCTGTAACATGTCTGTAACATGTCTGTAACATGTCTGTAACATGTCTGTAACATGTCTGTAACATGTCTGTAACATGTCTGTAACATGTCTGTAATATGTCTGTAACATGTCTGTAACATGTCTGTAACATGTCTGTAACATGTCTGTAACATGTCTGTAACATGTCTGTAACATGTCTGTAACATGTCTGTAACATGTCTGTAACATGTCTGCAAAATGTCTGCAAAATGTCTTAACATGTCTGTAACATGTCTGTAACATGTCTGTAACATGTCTGTAACATGTCTGTAATATGTCTGTAATATGTCTGTAACATGTCTGTAACATGTCTGTAACATGTCTGTAACATGTCAGTAACATGTCTGTAACATGTCTGTAAAATTTCTGTAACATGTCTGTAACATGTCTGCATCATGTATGCAACATGTCTGCAATATGTCTGTAACATGTTTGTAACATGTCGGCAACTTGGCTGTAACATGTCTGTAAAATTTCTGTAACATGTCCTTAAAATGTCTGTTACATGTCTGTAACATGTCTGTAAAATGTCTTTAACATGTCTGTAACATGTCTGTAAAATTTCTGTAACATGTCTGAAACATTTCTGTAACATGTTTGTAACATGTCTGTAACATGTCTGTAACATGTCTGTAACATGTCTGTAACATTCTGTAACATGTCTGTAACATGTCTGTTACATGTCTGTAACATGTCTGTAACATGTCTGTAACATGTCTGTAACATGTCTGTAACATGTCTGTAACATGTCTGTAACATGTCTGTAAAATTTCTGTAACATGTCTCTAATACGTCTGCATCATGTATGCAACATATCTGCAATATGTATGTAACATGTTTGTAACATGTCGCAACCTGGCTGTAACATGTTTGTAATATGTCAGTAACATGTTTGTAACATTTCTGTAAAATGTCTGTAAAATGTCCGTAACATGACTTTAACATGTCTGTTACATGTCTGTAATATGTCTGAAACATGTCTGTAAATTGTATGCATCATGTGTGCAAAATGTCTGTAACATGTCTGTAACATGTCAGTAACATGTCTGTAACATGTCTGTAAAATTTCTGTAACATGTCTGCATCATGTATGCAACATGTCTGCAATATGTCTGTAACATGTCGGCAACTTGGCTGTAACATGTCTGTAAAATTTCTGTAACATGTCTTTAAAATGTCTGTTACATGTCTGTAACATGTCTGTAAAATTTCTGTAACATGTCTACATCATGTGTGCAACATGTCTGTAACATGTCTGTAACATGTCTGTAACATGTCTGTAACATGTCTGTAACATGTCTGTAACATGTCTGTAACATGTCTGTAACATGTCTGTAACATGTCTGTAACATGTCTGTAACATGTCTGTAACATGTCTGTAACATGTCTGTAACATGTCTGTAACATGTCTGTAACATGTCTGAAAAATTTCTGTAACATGTCTGTAACATGTCTGCATCATGTATGCAAGATGTCTGCAATATGTCTGTAACATGTTTGTAACATGTCGGCAACTTGGCTGTAACACGTCTGTAAAATTTCTGTAACATGTCCTTAAAATGTCTGTTACATGTCTGTAACATGTCTGTAACATGTCTGTAACATGTCTGTAAAATGTCTTTAACATGTCTGTAAAATTTCTGTAACATGTCTGAAACATTTCTGTAACATGTTTGTAACATGTCTGTAACATGTCTGTAACATGTCTGTAACATTCCTGTAACATATCTGTAACATGTCTGTAACATGTCTGTAACATGTCTGTAACATGTCTGTAAAATTTCTGTAACATGTCTCTAACACGTCTGCATCATGTATGCAACATATCTGCAATATGTATGTAACATGTTTGTAACATGTCGGCAACCTGGCTGCAACATGTTTGTAATATGTCAGTAACATGTTTGTAACATTTCTGTAAAATGTCTGTAAAATGTCCGTAACATGACTTTAACATGTCTGTTACATGTCTGTAATATGTCTGAAACATGTCTGTAAATTGTATGCATCATGTGTGCAAAATGTCTGTAACATGTCTGTAACATGTCAGTAACATGTCTGTAACAATCTGTAAAATATCTGTAACATGTCTGCATCATGTATGCAACATGTCTGCAATATGTCTGTAACATGTCGGCAACTTGGCTGTAACATGTCTGTAAAATTTCTGTAACATGTCTTTAAAATGTCTGTTACATGTCTGTAACATGTCTGTAAAATGTCTGTAACATGTCTGCATACATGTGTGCAACATGTCTGTAACATGTCTGTAACATGTCTGTAACATGTCTGTAACATGTCTGTAACATGTCTGTAACATGTCTGTAACATGTCTGTAACATGTCTGTAACATGTCTGTAACATGTCTGTAACATGTCTGTAACATGTCTGTAACATGTCTGTAACATGTATGTAACATGTATGTAACATGTCTGTAACATGTCTGTAACATGTATGTAACATGTCTGTAACATGTCTGTAAAATTTCTGTAACATGTCTGTAACACGTCTGCATCATGTATGCAACATGTCTGCAATATGTATGTAACATGTTTGTAACATGTCGGCAACCTGGCTGTAACATGTTTGTAATATGTCAGTAACATGTTTGTAACATTTCTGTAAAATGTCTGTAAAATGTCCGTAACATGACTTTAACATGTCTGTAATATGTCTAAAACATGTCTGTAAATTGTATGCATCACGTGTGCAACATGTTTGTAACATTTCTGTAACATGTCTGTAACATGTCTGTAACATGTCTGTAACATATCTGTAACATGTCTGCAATATGTCTGTAACATGTTTGTAACATGTCTGTAACATGTCTGTAACATGTCTGAAATATGTCTATAACATGTCTCTAAAATGTCTTTAACATGTCTGTAACATGTCTGTAAAGTTTCTGTAACATGTCTGAAACATGTTTGTAATATGTCTGTGACATGTCTGTAACATGTCTGAAACATGTCTGTAACATGTCTGTAACATGACTGTTAATTTTCTGTAACATGTCTGTAACACGTCTGCATCATGTATGCAACATGTCTGCAAAATGTCTGTAACATGTTTGTAACATGTCGGAAACCTGGCTGTAACATGTCTGTAACATGTCTGTAACATGTCAGTAAAATGTCTTTAACATGTCTGTAACATGTCTGTAAAATTTCTGTAACATGTCTGAAACATTTCTGTAACATGTTTGTAACATGTTTGTAACATGTCTGTAACATGTCTGTAACATGTCTGTAACATGTCTGTAACATGTCTGTAACATGTCTATATCATGTCTGCAATATGTCTGTAACATGTCTACATCATGTCTGCAATATGTCTGTAACATGTCTGTAACATGTCTGTAACATGTCTGTAACATGTCTGTAACATGTCTGTAACATGTCTGTAACATGTCTGTAACATGTCTGCAAAATGTCTGCGAAATGTCTTTAACATGTCTGTAACATGTCTGTAAAATTTCTGTAACATGTTTGAAACATGTCTGTAACATGTTTGTAACATGTCTGTAACATGTCTGTAACATGTCTGTAACATGACTGTAACATGTCTGTAATATGTCTGTAACATGTCTGTAACATGTCTGTAACATGTCTGTAACATGTCAGTAACATGTCTCTAACATGTCTGTAAAATTTCTGTAACATGTCTGTAACATGTCTGCATCATGTATGCAACATGTCTGCAATATGTCTGTAACATGTTTGTAACATGTCGGCTACTTGGCTGTAACATGTCTGTAAAATTTCTGTAACATGTCCATAAAATGTCTGTTACATGTCTGTAACATGTCTGTAAAATGTCTTTAACATGTCTGTAACATGTCTGTAAAATTTCTGTAACATGTCTGAAACATTTCTGTAACATGTTTGTAACATGTCTGTAACATGTCTGTAACATGTCTGTAACATTCCTGTAACATGTCTGTAACATGTCTGTAACATGTCTGTAACATGTCTGCATCATGTATGCAACATATCTGCAATATGTATGTAACATGTTTGTAACATGTCGGCAACCTGGCTGTAACATGTTTGTAATATGTCAGTAACATGTTTGTAACATTTCTGTAAAATGTCTGTAAAATGTCCGTAACATGACTTTAACATGTCTGTTACATGTCTGTAATATGTCTGAAACATGTCTGTAAATTGTATGCATCATGTGTGCAAAATGTCTGTAACATGTCTGTAACATGTCAGTAACATGTCTGTAACATGTCTGTAAAATTTCTGTAACATGTCTGCATCATGTATGCAACATGTCTGCAATATGTCTGTAACATGTCGGCAACTTGGCTGTAACATGTCTGTAAAATTTCTGTAACATGTCTTTAAAATGTCTGTTACATGTCTGTAACATGTCTGTAAAACTTCTGTAACATGTCTACATCATGTGTGCAACATGTCTGTAACATGTCTGTAACATGTCTGTAACATGTCTGTAACATGTCTGTAACATGTCTGTAAAATGTCTTTAACATGTCTGTAACATGTCTGTAAAATTTCTGTAACATGTCTGTAACATGTCTGTAACATGTCTGTAACATGTCTGTAACATGTCTGTAACATGTCTGTAACATGTCTGTAACATGTCTGTAACATGTCTGTAACATGTATGTAACATGTATGTAACATGTCTGTAACATGTCTGTAACGTGTATGTAACATGTCTGTAACATGTCTGTAAAATTTCTGTAACATGTCTGTAACACGTCTGCATCATGTATGCAACATGTCTGCAATATGTATGTAACATGTTTGTAACATGTCGGCAACCTGGCTGTAACATGTTTGTAATATGTCAGTAACATGTTTGTAACATTTCTGTAAAATGTCTGTAAAATGTCCGTAACATGACTTTAACATGTCTGTTACATGTCTGTAATATGTCTGAAACATGTCTGTAAATTGTATGCATCATGTTTGCAACATGTTTGTAACATTTCTGTAACATGTCTGTAACATGTCTGTAACATGTCTGTAACATATCTGTAACATGTCTGCAATATGTCTGTAACATGTTTGTAACATGTCTGTAACATGTCTGTAACATGTCTGAAATATGTCTATAACATGTCTCTAAAATGTCTTTAACATGTCTGTAACATGTCTGTAAAGTTTCTGTAACATGTCTGAAACATGTTTGTAACATGTCTGTGACATGTCTGTAACATGTCTGAAACATGTCTGTAACATGTCTGTAACATGTCTGTAACATGACTGTTAATTTTCTGTAACATGTCTGTAACACGTCTGCATCATGTATGCAACATGTCTGCAAAATGTCTGTAACATGTTTGTAACATGTCGGCAACCTGGCTGTAACATGTCTGTAACATGTCTGTAACATGTCTGTAAAATGTCTTTAACATGTCTGTAACATGTCTGTAAAATTTCTGTAACATGTCTGAAACATTTCTGTAACATGTTTGTAACATGTTTGTAACATGTCTGTAACATGTCTGTAACATGTCTGTAACATGTCTGTAACATGTTTGTAACATGTCTGTAACATGTCTCTAAAGTGTCTTTAACATGTCTGTAACATGTCTGTAAAATGTTTTTAACATGTCTGTGACATGTCTGATAAACTTCTGTAACATGTCTGTAACATGTCTGTTAATTTTCTGTAACATGTCTGTAACACGTCTGCATCATGTATGCAACATGTCTGCAATATGTCTGTAACATGTTTGTAACATGTCGGCAACCTGGCTGTAACATGTCTGTAACATGTCTGTAACATGTCTGTAACATGTCTGTAAAATGTCATTAACATGTCTGTAACATGTCTGTAAAATTTCTGTAACATGTCTGAAACATGTCTGTAACATGTCTGTAACATGTCTGTAACATGTCTGTAACATGTCTGTAACATGTCTGTAACATGTCTGTAACATGTATGTAACATGTATGTAACATGTCTGTAACATGTCTGTAACGTGTATGTAACATGTCTGTAACATGTCTGTAAAATTTCTGTAACATGTCTGTAACACGTCTGCATCATGTATGCAACATGTCTGCAATATGTATGTAACATGTTTGTAACATGTCGGCAACCTGGCTGTAACATGTTTGTAATATGTCAGTAACATGTTTGTAACATTTCTGTAATATGTCTGTAAAATGTCCGTAACATGACTTTAACATGTCTGTTACATGTCTGTAATATGTCTGAAACATGTCTGTAAATTGTATGCATCATGTGTGCAACATGTTTGTAACATTTCTGTAACATGTCTGTAACATGTCGGTAACATGTCTGTAACATATCTGTAACATGTCTGCAATATGTCTGTAACATGTTTGTAACATGTCTGTAACATGTCTGTAACATGTCTGAAATATGTCTATAACATGTCTCTAAAATGTCTTTAACATGTCTGTAAAGTTTCTGTAACATGTCTGAAACATGTTTGTAACATGTCTGTGACATGTCTGTAACATGTCTGAAACATGTCTGTAACATGTCTGTAACATGTCTGTAACATGACTGTTAATTTTCTGTAACATGTCTGTAACACGTCTGCATCATGTATGCAACATGTCTGCAAAATGTCTGTAACATGTTTGTAACATGTCGGCAACCTGGCTGTAACATGTCTGTAACATGTCTGTAACATGTCTGTAAAATGTCTTTAACATGTCTGTAACATGTCTGTAAAATTTCTGTAACATGTCTGAAACATTTCTGTAACATGTTTGTAACATGTTTGTAACATGTCTGTAACATGTCTGTAACATGTCTGTAACATGTCTGTAACATGTCTGTAACATGTCTGTAACATGTCTGTAACATGTCTGTAACATGTCTGTAACATGTCTGTAACATGTCTGTAACATGTCTGTAACATGTCTGTAACATGTTTGTAACATGTCTGTAACATGTCTGTCTCATGTCTGTAACATGTCTGTAACATATCTGTAACATGCCTGTAACATGTCTGTAAAATGTCTTTAACATGTCTGCAACATGTCTCTAAAGTGTCTTTAACATGTCTGTAACATGTCTGTAAAATGATTTTAACATGTCTGTGACATGTCTGATAAAATTCTGTAACATGTCTGTAACATGTCTGTTAATTTTCTGTAACATGTCTGTAACACGTCTGCATCATGTATGCAACATGTCTGCAATATGTCTGTAACATGTTTGTAACATGTCGGCAACCTGGCTGTAACATGTCTGTAACATGTCTGTAAAATGTCTTTAACATGTCTGTAACATGTCTGTAAAATTTCTGTAACATGTCTGAAACATTTCTGTAACATGTTTGTAAAATGTTTGTAACATGTCTGTAACATGTCTGTAACATGTCTGTAACATGTCTGTAACATGTCTGTAACATGCCTGTAACATGTCTGTAACATGTCTGTAACATGTCTGTAACATGTCTGTAACATGTCTGTAACATGTCTGTAACATGTCTGTAACATGTCTGTAACATGTCTGTAACATGTCTGTAACATGTCTGTAACATGTCTATATCATGTGTGCAACATGTCTGTCAATATGTCTGTAACATGTTTGTAACATGTCTGTAACATGTCTGTAACATGTCTGTAACATGTCTGTAACATGTCTGTAATTGTAACATGTCTGTAACATGTCTGTAACATGTCTGTAACATGTCTGTAACATGTCTGTAACATGTCTGTAACATGTCAATGTCTGTAACATGTCTGTAACATGTTTGTAACATGTCTGTAACATGTCTGTAACATGTCTGTAACATGTCTGTAACATGTCTGTAACATGTCTGTAACATGTCTGTAACATGTTTGTAACATGTCTGTAACATGTCTGTAACATGTCTGTAACATGTCTGTAAAATGTCTTTAACATGTCTGTAACATGTCTGTAAAATTTCTGTAACATGTCTGAAACATTTCTGTAACATGTTTGTAACATGTCTGTAACATGTCTGTAACATGTCTGTAACATGTCTGTAATTTTTCTGTAACATGTCTGTAACATGTCTGTAACTTGTCTGTAACATGTGTGTAAAACTTCTGTAACATGTCTACATCATGTGTGCAACATGTCTGCAATATGTCTGTAACATGTTTGTAACATATCTGTAACATGTCTGTAAAATTTCTGTAACATGTCTTAAACATGTCTGTAACATGTTTGTAACATGTCTGTAACATGTCTGTAACATGTCTGTAACATGTCTGTAACATGTCTGTAACATGTCTGTAACATGTCTGTAACATGTCTGTAACATGTTTGTAACATGACGCCAACCTGGCTGTAACATGTTTGTAATATGTCAGTAACATGTTTGTAACATTTCTGTAAAATGTCTGTAACATGACTTTAACATGTTTGTTAAATGTCTGTAATATGTCTGAAACATGTCTGTAACATGTCTGTTTACGTCGAAACGCAGCCGCCAAGAAGTAGGCAACGTTGCGGCGTAAACAGTGCGAGAGTCACCGAGGGCTCTCGCGCTCTTTTATCCGCTTTTTTCATGTAATGTAATAATATAGTAATATGTAATAACATAAGCCTAATTGTCAATAAATTCTTGAAGTGAACGGATCACGCGCCCCGAATTGTTTCTTTTATCTCGAATTGTTTTATCGCGTCGGTCAAATCGTCAGTGAATAATAATTATACACAGCGATCCCCAAACCAGGAATTCTACTGTTGCCGCCACTGCATTCATTGGTCCTTCGAGCCGGATTTGTAAAACATTGGACTCACGTCGCTGGATTTTTTCATCCCCTCAACCGCTCGAACCGCTACTTCGGCAACAACACATCGTCAGGAACCCAGATAAGTACCAAATTTTTCTACTTATTCTATTTGGCAGAGGGCTGTGTGTAATTCCTCCTCTGATAAAAAAGAAGAAATTTCTTTTTTGTCATAACCTCGCAATTTGCGCTACCGGCATCTCTATACGTGCGTACATACATACATATGTTGCTGCATTTGTAAGTACATACGTACCTATAGACGACTGCCATATTTGAATGTTGTAAATACATACATACAATTGCACACAGTTTCCTCCACATAAGTTGTATTTATTAACCTCTGCCATGTATGTACCTTCTCCTACATTTTCTATCTAAGAAAGGTACATACAGAGTTGATTCAAATTGTATGTTAATATATGCAAATACATACATACTGACATTATATATTTGCACATATTACATACTTACGTTGCCCATTAAAATACATTGCCAAGGTCCAAACCTCAACCGGCAATTGTATTTCCAAAAAAACTCCAAAAAAGATAACACATAATCTCCTCGTAAATTTCTTTTTATTATCGACTATAAATTTTCATTTACAATATAAATATAGTTATATTATTTACACATTTATAAATTCAAAAACCTTTGTTTACATTTTTGCCGGACCTTAGTGATCGCAGTCCGTCTTAGTGATCGCAGTTCGATAACAATCGACCGACCACCACTTTTTTCCGACCACAGTGTTAGCGTTCCAGGGCTGCACTATCTCAAATATTAAAATATCTTTTCGTGGGCAACCGTGACTTTTAAAAGTCACTTATTTTTGAAAATATCGTCTCATTGTGCACTGTGTTGTGATATTACAAGGCGCTGCAACATTGCAAAGGAATTATCGAATATATTTTCCTCCGTCTGAGAAAATTCATCCTAATAATAAATAATTATTTATTTATTTCATACAATATAATTTATTATATCTAAATAAATTATATTGCGTCTTTTCTCAGAATTTCACGCTGAGTATAATAATTGTTTCGATAATTATTATTACTCAATAAAATATTTCGATTCTTTTAAATAATATTTATATTATTTTTTTTGCAACTGTTTTTCCAAAAAGTGTTTCCTTGTAATTTAGCAACATATTCCTCGCTCAATTGATTCGATAAGGTTCCGATCGATTTACCTCATCCTTTCTGTTGTTTATTATTAAAATAATAATAATCAACTTTTGCGTCCAATTTCGTATTTACCTTTCTGGTTCCTTCATCACCATCAATTACATCTTTCTCGCCTTTTAAAGGTTCGGTTATGCCAATTGATAGCGGTAAAGACACCAAGAAACACCTTATTGTACAAGCGACTCAGCATAGACGATCAAGTTCTCTTCCAAGTTCCCATCTTGACAGAACATCCTCTCCCGCCACACAAAGGAAAGTTTCAACTCCGGCCACATCCAAGACTAGTCAGGTACCAAAAATTTCGGTGCACGCTCCTCCAGTCACTCGCTCAGTTGGTCATCAAATTTCCCAGGCAATAAAAATGGCCCTACAAGAGTTCATTAACGCTTCAGATAAGCTCACGCAATTCGAAGCTAGGATTCAAAATTCTCCTACAGCCTCACTTCACACTCACAGAGTGCGTCTTGAGCAGCTTCGCTCCATATGGAGTCTTGTAGAACTCAAATATGAACTCTGTTCCAACGCATTGTCTCAACCAGAGACAAATGCTGAGGACAAAATCGCCATGCAAGCCCGATATGACCACTGTTATTTAGTTTACGAGGAACTTGCCTCTCAGTTAAATGAGAATATAGAGACCGCAACGGCTCCCTCTCCAGCACCTGCAGTAGCACAAGTAGCCTTCCAGCCACGAAGCTACAGGTCACCACCCTTCGATGCTGAAGTTTTCAGCGGTGACTATTTAAAATGGCCAACTTTCCGAGATCTCTTCTCAGCGGTCTACATTTCCGATCCTGGCTTGAGTCAGATAGAAAAACTTTTCCATCTGAATGCCAAAACAAGTGGCGAAGCGAAGGCAATCGTTTCCAAATCCCCTCTCACGAATGAGGGTTTCTCTTCTGCTTGGAAGAATTTGACGGATAGGTTCGAAAATAAGCGACTGTTAGTAAACAGCCAGCTTAGAATCCTCTTCAACCTTCCGTCAGTTCCTCACGAGTCTGGAGCCGCCATCCAAGTCCATCAAAGCACCATACAAAGTTGCTTTACGGCTCTAGACCACTCCAAAATCAGCACAGAGAACTGGGATTGCCTTCTAGTTTTCCTATGTTCGTCTAAACTCCCAAGGCTGACGTTGTCACTTTGGGAACAGTCCGTACAGAATAAGGCTGAAATTCCGTTGTGGAAGGAAATGTCCGATTTCCTTTCAGAGCGCTATCGCACATTAGAAGCGATAGAGGACGTACAACCTACAACAAGCGCACAGACAAGTTCCAAATCTGCTCGAAAAGAGCCTCTTACAAGGAAGGTCAACTCTTTTAAGGCAAAGGTTGTAGGCAAACCACAAACCTGCAAACTTTGCTCAAAGGAGAACCATCCTATACGTCTGTGTCCGCGCTTTCTCCAAATGGCTTGGTTGATGAAAGGTCCAATTTCATCAAACAGCAAAAGTTGTGTCTGAACTGCTTCGCAAGAGGACATATCCTCAAAGATTGCACAAGTCAACATAACTGTTTCACGAGCAAGGGTCGCCACAATACACTCCTGCATCGTGGCACCCCTCCTACTGCGCCCTCTTCAGCAGATTCTGCAACAGCTCCCCATAATTCGAATATACAGTCCACTTCTTCTACGACTAATATTCAGAATTACTTCACGGCGAACACACAAGGTGTTCTTCTTGGCACTGCTCTTATAAATGTGTGCCATTTGGGCATGACTTATAAAGCACGTGCACTGATCGATCCTGGATCAGAGGCTACGTTCATCTCCGAACGGATGTTTAACATCATAAAGCCATCCTACCAAGCCGTGCAAGTTAAAGTAGCTGGCTTAAATCAAGCCATCTCAGCCAATCCACAAAAGTTGTGTCATTTCCAGATTGGCTCCCCGATCACTCCCAGGTTACAGCTAGAAACTGCAGCCTTTGTTCTCCCTCAATTGGCAGGTAATCTTCCATCCTACACTATTTCCAAGGACCTTCTAAAGGACCTGCCAAATCTCCAACTAGCTGATCCGCACTTCCACCAGAGCTCTCAGATAGACGTGCTCCTAGGAGCCGACATCCTTCCGTCTATCATAAAGAGTGGCTCTGTATCCCAAATTTGTGGAACCCTGCTCGGTCAAGAGACCATATTCGGCTGGATCCTCACAGGACCAGTAGCCAAGTCGAATCCTACGACAGTTTCGTCCTTCACGACGAGGATAAAGATCAGCAATGAACAAAGGCTTGATGATCTTCTCACCAAGTTTGGGTTGTGGAAGATCTACCAGCAAAGCTGGTAAATGTTTCTGATTCAGTGTGTGAAAACAACTTTCTTCGCACTACTTCCAGAACAAAAGAGGGCAGATATGTCGTTACGCTTCCTTTCAGAAATCCTGAAATCTCCGAATTAGGACATTCTAGGTCCATCGCACTCGCTCAGTTCCTCAGGAACGAATGTCGTTTAAAGAGGAACTTTCCTTTAAAAGAGCAGTACGACTCGATTATTCAGGAATACTTAGATTTAGGCCATATGAGGCCAGTCTCCCCAAGTAACGACTGCAACAATTTTTATCTCCCTCATCATGCTGTGTTCAAACCTGAGAGCACCACGACCAAAGTTCGCGTTGTATTCAACGCCTCCAGTCCGTCCTCCAATGGGAAGAGCTTGAATGATATCCTATATCCAGGACCCGTTTTGCAATCCGATCTGACCATGCAGATCTTGAAATGGCGTTTTTTCCGTTACGTGTTCAATGCTGACATCACAAAGATGTACCGGCAGATACTCGTCCACACGAGTCACACGCCATTTCAACGAATCCTTTTCAGGAATCCAAATGGTGAAGTATGTGATTATGAACTTAACACAGTCACTTTTGGAGTAAATTGCGCTCCATTCTTAGCCATTCGGGTTCTTCGACAGCTTTCCCAGGATGTTAGCAAACATTTTCCTCTCGCCAGCGACATCATATCCAACTACATGTACGTAGACGATGTCCTTGCTGGCGCGCACTCCATAAAGCGCGCCACAGTGTCTATTGAAGAGTTACGCAAAGCTCTTGAGACAGCTGGTTTTCCTTTAAGAAAGTGGACCTCCAACCACAAAGATGTGTTAGCCAACATCCCTAAGGACCATCTATTGAACGCTGATTTCCTCGAACTTGAGGAAGCGAGCTTAGCAAAGACTCTAGGTATACGCTGGCAAGCGCATACGGATGAGTTCCTCTTTGCCTCCTCCGAGACCGATTTGAAACAGTCCTACACGAAACGTGAAGTTCTCTCTCAAATCGCCAAATTATTCGATCCAGCAGGCTGGCTGGCACCATTTGTGGTCCGTGCCAAAATTTTCATGCAGGAGATATGGCTGCAAAATCTTGGATGGGATGAAACATTGCCAAGCGAACTCCAACAACGCTGGCAGGATTTCTTATCCAGTTATTCATCCCTCCATAACCTTCGGATCCCTAGATGGATCCAATATACCCCAATAGCTAAGCTCCAAATCCATGGTTTCTGCGACGCATCTCAGCGCGCCTACGGAGCAGCTATATATATCCGTGTTGAAAATCAACACAAGACTTCAAGCCATCTTCTTGTAGCCAAGACCAGAGTAGCTCCTGTGAAGACCATCTCCTTGCCCCGTTTAGAACTTTGCGGTGCATTACTGCTAGCCGAGTTATCAGCAACACTCCTCCCTCAGCTTCCAGTCAATAGCTACGAAGAGTACTATTGGACTGATTCCACAATTGTGTTAGCCTGGCTTAGTAAGCCTCCATGTAAATGGACGACTTTCGTGGCTAACAGAGTGGCTAAGATAGCTCAGCTCACTAGTTCGAGCAAATGGTCTCACGTCAGATCTGAGCAGAACTCTGCCGATCTTGCCAGTAGAGGCGTCTCGTCAGAGGACCTCATTGGTAATAGACTCTGGTGGCATGGACCCGATTGGCTGATCCTTCCAGCAGAGCAGTGGCCTGTTGCGATCGAAATCGCTCACGAGACAGACGAAGAGCTTCGTCCTGTCAAATGCAACTTAACAAAGTTGCCTCCTTCATCCATTTGTATCTTGGAGAGATTTTCCGAGCTTAACAGAGCACTGCGAGTGATGGCTTATGTATATCGTTTCATTCAGAGGTGTCGCAAGCCTGATCTTACACTCTCTCCAGATATCAGCAGCTCTGAACTCTCCAACGTTCAAGATTTGCTCATCCGGAGCACCCAACGTACTCAGTTCCATAAAGAGTACAACTGTTTGTTGAACAAGGAACAGATTGCAAGGAGTAGCGACATCGCTAATTTGAATCCGTTCATCGACGCCAGCGGAGTCATGAGATCATGCGGTCGTGTGAGAACATCCGCTTCTTTAAGCTATGACGAGAGGCACCCGCTTATCCTTCCGTACTCATGTACTTTCTCACACCTCCTCGTCCGTTTTACGCATCGTATCTCCCTCCATGGTGGGAACCAATTAGTGATGCGTCTCATTCGATCACGCTACTGGATTCCAAAGCTCCGTACTTTAGTGAAAGCCACCATTAATTCCTGTCGAGTTTGCATCCTCCATCGAAAGGAGTTGCAAACTCAACTCATGGGCACTCTGCCCTCTGCGAGAGTTTCCTTCTCTCGACCTTTCACCCACACGGGACTCGATTTCGCTGGTCCTTTCGAAATCAAGAATTTCACTGGTCGAGCCTGCCTCATAACCAAGGGCTATGTATGTGTGTTTGTGTGTTTCAGCACAAAGGCCATACATTTAGAAGCAACCTCGGACCTAACAACCGAGAAGTTTCTCGCCGCCTTCGCACGTTTCATCGCGAGACGCGGCTGCCCTCACCACGTTTTCTCTGACAACGGAAAGACATTCGTAGGAGCCTCCAAGGTCCTTACTTCAGTGTTTATGAAGGCAGTGAAGGCTGATATATCCACAAAATACAGCCATCAAAATCTCGCATGGCACTTCAATCCTCCCAGTGCGCCGCACATGGGTGGCTTATGGGAAGCTGGAGTAAAGAGCTTCAAAACGCTCTTCTACAAGTCCACTTCTTCATTAAAGTATACTTTCGAGGAACTATCCACACTCCTTTGCAAGGTCGAAGCGTGCCTTAACTCCAGGCCGATTTCTCCTATGTCTGAGAGCCCCACCGATCTTTTAGCCTTGACTCCTGGCCACTTTCTGATCGGCGGTCCGCTCATGTCCGTCGCAGAGCCTGAAATCCAAGAAGACGCTGTATCCATCATCAACCGATGGCAGCGACTTAAGGCTCTGCATCAACAGTTTTGTTTCCGTTGGAAAGAGGAATACCTCAAAGAGTTGCACAAACGCTCCAAGTGGCAACTCCCAACGCGAAACCTCCAAGTCGGCGACATGGTGGTTGTCAAGGAAGACAACCTACCAGTCAACGAATGGCGTCTGGGCCGCATCCACGCCACCTATCCTGGCGCTGATGACATTGTCCGAGTAGTGGACATCCTCACCACCCGTGGCGTCATCAAAAGGCCAGTGGCAAAATTAGTCCTACTTCCTTTAGAGGACAAGGTCCAGACACCCTCCTAACCTTGTGTTGTCCATCAGTGGATATATGTTCTCCAAAAACTAATCCATATATCCACATTGTTCTTTCAGATTAGTGAGATGGCACCACGCAAGGCACAACCACCAGCCAAGCCAAAGGGAGTGAACTCCTTCAGATGCCGCGTCTGCAGAGGAGTCCACGCCTTGAAGAAGTGCCAGAGGTTCCTGCGGCTGGCTGCGGAAAAGCGTCTTCGGGCAGTATTAATCAACAAATACTGCCCGAACTGTCTGGCCCATGAGCATTCTAAGGGTTCATGTCGCAGCGGCGGCACCTGCCGCACATGTGGTGAGGGCCACCACACACTGCTCCACCTCCCAGGCACCCCGCAATCCAAGATTAATGCAACCTCGCCATCCGTGACGCCTCTTCCACCTTCGGAATCCCTGGCGACTTCCCCCTCTGTGGCGATCAGCATGATGCCGACCGCCATAGTCAACCTGGACATGGCGGGCAAAATCTTCGAGGTGCGCGTGCTGTTGGACGCGTGCAGTCCATGTAGCCGCATGCCCACCTCACTGGCAAAGGCCTTTGGCCTCTCCGCCGAAAATGGGTTTTGCCGCGCCTTATTCAGGTCAAGGGCGTCGCCAGAGTTTTCCGTTATAGTAAATCTGAAGATGGAAGATGTGCAGATCAGGACTCCGGCACAGAAGGTCAAGAAGGAGCTGCTAACCAGCTATCCGGGCATCACGTTGGCGGACACTCGGTGCCATGTGCCAAGCAGAGTCTCCATAGTTCTGGGGGCCGACGTCTATGGAGACGTACTCCTTCCAGGGCTTGTTCCATCCCACGGTGGACTGCCGTTGGCCCAGAACACTCTGTTTGGCTGGGTCCTATCCGGTGTCTTTAAGACATAGTCCGCCAACGCTCCTAAGGCCCCTCCAGCGGCATCCAAAGGATCCCGTCTCCACCCTCAAGTTGCAATAGTATTGCAAGGGGGGCGGGATGTTTACGTCGAAACGCAGCCGCCAAGAAGTAGGCAACGTTGCGGCGTAAACAGTGCGAGAGTCACCGAGGGCTCTCGCGCTCTTTTATCCGCTTTTTTCATGTAATGTAATAATATAGTAATATGTAATAACATAAGCCTAATTGTCAATAAATTCTTGAAGTGAACGGATCACGCGCCCCGAATTGTTTCTTTTATCTCGAATTGTTTTATCGCGTCGGTCAAATCGTCAGTGAATAATAATTATACACAGCGATCCCCAAACCAGGAATTCTACTGTTGCCGCCACTGCATTCAATGTCTGTAAATTGTATGCATCATGTAAGCAACATGTTTGTAACATTTCTGTAACATGTCTGTAACAAGTCTGGAACATGTCTGGAACATGTCTGTAATATGTCTGTAACATGTCTGTAACATGTCTGCATCATGTATGCAACAATCTGCAATATGTCTGTAACATGTCTGTTACATGTCTGCAACATGTCTGTGATGTGTCTGTTTTATGTATGTAACACTTCCGCATCATGTATGCAACATGTCTGTAACATGTCTGTAACATGTCTGTAAAATTTCTGTAACATGTCTGTAACATGTCTGCATCATGTGTGCAATATGTCTGCAATATGTCTGCAATTTGTCTGCAATATGTCTGCAATATGTCTGCAATATGTCTGAAACATGTCTGTAACATGTCTTCAACGTCTATTCTGTAACGTCTATTTCATGCATGTAACACTTCTGCGCCATGTATGCAGCATGTCTGCAATATGTCTTTAACATGTCTGTATCATATCTGCAACATGTCTGCAACATGTCTGTAACATGTCTGTAACATGTCTGTAACATATTTGTAACATGTCTGTAATATGTCTATAACATGTCTATAACATGTCTTTTTCATGTCTGCAAAATGTCTGAATCACGTATGCAACATGTCGGTAACATGTCTGTAACATATTTGTGACATGTCTATAGCATGTCTGTAACATGTCTGTAACATGTCTGTTGGATGTCTGTAACATGTCTGTTAGATGTCTGTAACATGTCTGCAACAAGTCTGCATCACGTATGCAACATGTCGGAAGCATGTCTGTAAAATATTTGTAACATGTCTGTAACATGTCTGTAACATGTCTGTAACATGTCTGTAACATGTTTGTTACATGTCTGTAACATGTCTGTAACATGTCTGTAACATGTCTGTAACATGTCTGTAAAATGTCTTTAACATGTCTGTAACATGTCTGTAAAATTTCTGTAACATGTCTGAAACATTTCTGTAACATGTTTGTAACATGTCTGTAAAATTTCTGTAACATGTCTGAAACATTTCTGTAACATGTTTGTAACATGTCTGTAACATGTCTGTAACATGTCTGTAAATTTTCTGTAACATGTCTGTAACACGTCTGCATCATGTATGCAACATGTCTGCAATATGTCTGTAACATGTTTGTAACATGTCGGCAACCTGGCTGTAACATGTTTGTAGTATGTCAGTAACATGTTTGTAACATTTCTGAAAAATGTCTGTAAGATGACTTTAACATGTCTGTTAAATGTCTGTAATATGTCTGAAACATGTCTGTAACATGTCTGTAAATTGTATGCATCATGTAAGCAACATGTTTGTAACATTTCTGTAACATGTCTGTAACAAGTCTGGAACATGTCTGGAACATGTCTGTAATATGTCTGTAACATGTCTGTAACATGTCTGCATCATGTATGCAACAATCTGCAATATGTCTGTAACATGTCTGTAACATGTCAGTAACATGTCTGCAACATGTCTGTGATGTGTCTGTTTTATGTATGTAACACTTCCGCATCATGTATGCAACATGTCTGTAACATGTCTGTAACATGTCTGTAAAATTTCTGTAACATGTCTGTAACATGTCTGCATCGTGTGTGCAATATGTCTGCAATATGTCTGCAATATGTCTGAAACATGTTTGTAACATGTCTTCAACATGTCTGTAACGTGTCTATTTCATGTATGTAACACTTCTGCGCCATGTATGCAACATGTCTGCAATATGTCTTTAACATGTCTGTATCATATCTGCAACATGTCTGCAACATGTCTGTAACATGTCTGTAACATGTCTGTAACATATTTGTAACATGTCTGTAATATGTCTATAACATGTCTATAACATGTCTTTTTCATGTCTGAATCACGTATGCAACATGTCGGTAACATGTCTGTAACATATTTGTGACATGTCTATAGCATGTCTGTAACATGTCTGTAACATGTCTGTAACATGTCTGTAACATGTCTGTTGGATGTCTGTAACATGTCTATAACATGTCTTTCTCATGTCTGTAAAATGTTTGAATCACGTATGCAACATGTCGGTAACATGTCTGTAACATATTTGTGAAATGTCTATAACATGTCTGTAACATGTCTGTTGGATGTCTGTAACATGTCTGCAACAAGTCTGCATCACGTATGGGACATGTCGGTAGCATGTCTATAACATATTTGTAACAAATCGGTAACATGTCTGTAACATGTCTGTAAAATGTCTTTAACGTGTCTGTAACATGTCTCTAATATGTCTGTATCATGTCTGCAAAATGTTTTTAACATGTCTGTAACATGTCTGTAAAATTTCTGTAACATGTCTGTAACATGTCTACATCATGTGTGCAACATGTCTGCAATATGTCTGTAACATGTCTGTAACATGTCTGTAACATGTCTGTAACATATCTGTAACATGTCTGTAATATGTCTGTAACATGTCTATAACATGTCTTTCTCATGTCTGTAAAATGTTTGAATCACGTATGCAACATGTCGGTAACATGTCTGTAACATATTTGTGAAATGTCTATAACATGTCTGTAACATGTCTGTTGGATGTCTGTAACATGTCTGCAACAAGTCTGCATCACGTATGGAACATGTCGGTAGCATGTCTCTATCATATTTGTGACATGTCTGCAATATGTCTTTAACATGTCTGTAACATATCTGCAACATGTCTGCAACATGTCTGCAACATGTCTGTAACATGTCTGCAATATGTCTGTAACATGTTTGTAACATGTCTGTAACATGTCTGTAACACGTATGCAACATGTCCGTATCATGTCCGTAACATGTCTATAACATGTCTGTATCATGTCTGTAACATGTGTGTAACATGTCTGTAACACGTATTCAACATGAGTGCAATATGTCTGTAACATGTTGGTAACATGTCTGTAACATGTCTGTAAAATTTCTGTAACATGTCTGAAACATTTCTGTAACATGTTTGTAACAAGTCTTTAACATGTCTGTAACATATCTGCAACATGTCTGCAACATGTCTGCAACATGTCTGTAACATGTCTGCAATATGTCTGTAACATGTTTGTAACATGTCTGTAACATGTCTGTAACATGTCCGTATCATGTCCGTAACATGTCTATAACATGTCTGTATCATGTCTGTAACATGTGTGTAACATGTCTGTAACACGTATGCAACATGAGTGCAATATGTCTGTAACATGTTGGTAACATGTCTGTAGCATGTCTGTAACATGTCTGTAACATGTCTGTAACATGTCTGTTACATGTCTGTAACATGTCTGTAACATGTCTGTAACATGTCTGCATCATGAGTGCAATATGTCTGCAATATGTCTGCAATATGTCTGTAACATGTCTGTAACATGTCTGTAAAATGTCTGTAACATGTCTGCATCATGTGTGCAATATGTCTGCAATATGTCTGCAATATGTCTGAAACATGTCTGTAACATGTCTTCAACATGTCTGTAATATTTCTGTAACATGTCTGAAACATGTCTGTAACATGTTTGTAACATATCTGTAACATATCTGTAAAATTTCTGTAACATGTCTGTAACATGTCTGCATCATGTATGCAACATGTCTGCAATATGTCTGTAACATGTTTGTAACATGTTTGTAACATGTCGGCAACCTGGCTGTGACATGTCCTTAAAATGTCTGTATCATGTCTGTAACATGTCTGTAACATGTCTGTAACATGTCTGTAACATGTCTGTAAAATGTCTGTAGCATGTCTGTAACATGCAACATGACTGCAATATTTCTGTAACATGTTTGTAAAATGTCTGTAACATGTGTGTAACATGTCTGTAACACGTATGCAACATGAGTGCAATATGTCTGTAACATGTTGGTTACATGTCTGTAACTTGTCGGTAACATGTTTTTAACATGTTTTAACATGTCTGTAACATGTCTGTAACATGTCTGTAACATGCCTGTAACATGTCTGTAAAATGTCTTTAACATGTCTGTAACATGTCTGTAAAATTTCTGTAACATGTCTGAAACATGTCTGTAACATGTTTGTAACATGTCTGTAACATGTCTGTAAAATTTCTGTAACATGTCTGTAACATGTGTGTAAAACTTCTGTAACATGTCTACATCATGTGTGCAACATGTCTGCAATATGTCAGTAACATATTTGTAACATTTCTGTAAAATGTCTGTAACATGACTTTAACATGTCTGTTAAATGTCTGTAACATGTCTGTAAATTGTATGCATCATGTAAGCAACATGTTTGTAACATTTCTGTAACATGTCTGTAACAAGTCTGCACCATGTATGCAACAATCTGCAATCTGTCTGTAACATGTCTGTAACATGTCTGTAACATGTCTGTAACATGTCTGCAACATGTCTGTGATGTGTCTTTTTTATGTATGTAACACTTCTGCATCATGTATGCAACATGTCTGCAATATATTTGTAACATGTCGGCAACCTGGCTGTAACATGTCCTTAAAATGTCTGTATCATGTCTGTAACATGTCTGTAATATCTCAGTAACATGTCTGTAACAACTCTGTAACATGTCTGTAACATGTCTGTAACATGTCTGTAACATGTCTGTAACATGTCTGTAACATGTCTGTAACATGTCTGTAACATGTCTATAACATGCCTGTAATATGTGTGTAACATGTCTGTAACTTGTCTGTAACATGTGTGTAAAACTTCTGTAACATGTCTACATCATGTGTGCAACATGTCTGCAATATGTCAGTAACATGTTTGTAACATTTCTGTAAAATGTCTGTAACATGACTTTAACATGTCTGTTAAATGTCTGTAACATGTCTGCAACATGTCTGTAACATGTCTGTAACATGTCTGTAACATGTCTGTAACATATCTGTAACATGTCTGTAATATGTCTGTAACATGTCTATAACATGTCTTTCTCATGTCTGTAACATGTCTGAATCACGTATTCAATATGTGGGCAACATGTCTGTAACATATTTGTGACACATCTGCAACATGGCTGTAACATGTCTGTAACATGTTCTAAACATGTCTGTAACATGTCCTTAAAATGTCTGTATCATGTCTGTAACATGTCTGTAAAGTTTCTGTAACATGTCTGTAACATGTCTGTAACATGTCTGCATCATGTGTGCAACATATCTGCAATATGTCTGTAACATATTTGTAACATGTCTGTAACATGTCTGTAACATGTCTGTAAAATGTCTTTAACATGTCTTTAACATGTCTGTAACATGTCTCCAAAATGTCTTTAACATGTCTGTAACAAGTCTGTAAAACTACTGTAACATGTCTGTAACATGTCTACATCATGTGTGCAACATGTCTGCAATATGTCTGTAACATGTTTGTAACATGTCTGTATTATATCTGTAACATGTCTGTAACATATCTGTTACATGTCTGTAACATGTCTGTAACATGTCTGTAACATGTCTGTAAAACTTCTGTAACATGTCTACATCATGTGTGCAACATGTCTGTAACATGTCTGTTGTAATGGCCCGCGCTGATCATTGTTATTATTGTTTTTTTTTTGAAATCAATAACGAAAATACCTTCGGCTTTTTGTAGCCAAAGGTAAAGCAGTGCAAATTGTCTGCTTAAGCTAGTTACGTAGTTCACCTTGCAAGCAGTGCAAATTTTGTGCTAAAGCCAGTTAAGCAGTTCACTTGCAAGCAGTGCAATTATCAATATTGCATTCACCTGTATGATAAGTGCCTACTTCGAGGCACATTTGAAAGCACTTAAAGCTTTTTGATCTATCAGCTGGAGTTCCTATCACAGCCAACTTCACCTACTCCGAATACTTCCAAGAAAAAGCCATCTGTTCTTGGAATTTGGCGCTATTTAAGATCCACACTCGTCGGTAATCGACCTTTTTTGTATTATTAAAGTCGCACGGATGGTCGTCATGTAAACTGATTGACACAACTGCATCAGTTGGGAAAAAAACAAAAGAAAAACGAAGAAAATATTCAAAGCGCAAGTGCGAGGGTGCACACGAGTGTCATCGTGCATTGGAGGATTCCCAGAAAGGCACTCCAAATTAACCCAAAAATTCTGCTGGAGGCAGGTCCGTGAACTCCGGAAAAGATTAACCTTTGCTCTGGTCAAAGGTAATTTTTCCAGAAGCCCGAGTTATATTTTTTTTAAAGGTACGTTAGTAACCTCCCGTTGGTTCTATACTAAAGTCCATTTATTTCTCGTTGACAGGGTGTGCATTTGGCACCCAAAGCCGATATACGGCATCACTGCCTTATTGGCAGACTCTGCCGTCACACCGTATACGGCTAGAAACAGCGATCCCTGGGCTCTGTCATTGCCGTGCAGCCACTTAGCTGGCCGACACAGCGCTCAGGGCGATCCTGTAGGACTCTGCCGGTGTGACATAACCTCTGGCCGGGGTTACATAACCTCTGACCCGGCGTGTCATAACTGTGACATAACCTCTTGCCGGCGTGGCATAACCTAGTCACCGCCTTGCCTTATTGTTTTTGCTGCTTTGAGCTGCACTGCGCCGTTGGAATTGTCAGTCCTGCATGTGGGCTGAATTGATCTTCGCTACAACAATTTGTCTGGAATAATCTGCGTCAACGTGCGCAGCCGCTGCGCTGTCTTCAACGGCCACCTTGCCACTTGGAGCTAGGAGCCGAACAGATCGAGGAGCTAGCTTGTGTTTTTTTTTTTTTTGTTGCCTATTAGTGAAGCAACAGACACATTTTTGATTTGTATAATTTAATTTAACGAAAAAAAAAAAAATTGCAAACAGACCGTTATGTAGCCTAAAATTGTTGAGTGTGCGATAGGGCAAGAATTATCTATAGTTCCAAATAGCTAAAAAATATAAAAAAAAAAAAAAAAAAAAGAACCGTATAAATCTAAAGAAAAGCACCATGATAAATTAAAAGTTTGCTAAAAGATTGAAAGAAAAAAAAAACATTGTGTAAGAGAATTTAAGAAATGACATATATATTTAGCTTTTGTTAATACCATCTGATCTGCATCATCATCACCACGCTGGAAGGCCTTTCAACGCTGGAAACACATTTGTGAGTACTCCCAAACATCGTGCTTGTCCCTAGGCTAAAATATTTGTGATGTTCGTTAAATTCTCTTAACCACTGAGCAACTGCTCAAGCAAACAAATTACAAAAAAAAAACAAAAAAAAAAAAAAAACAGAACAACATACAACAAAGAAAGCAAACCAAACTATACAAAAACAAATAGCAATCACATGTCAATTAAAAATGCCTAAGTCGTTTACACATATTCCAACACTTTAAAAACTTAAAAAAAAAAAACACTTTAAAACCACTCAACAAAAATACATATTGTCTCAAAAAATGGCATAGAATAGAAATACATCTTTCATGGAAGAGTCATTAGGATAATATAGTAAAAGAAATGTTTAAAACAATTACAAACAGCTAGTTACAAATCTAAATGAGTATAAAACTTCTGCTAATGTTTATTGAATATTGAATTACCTAGGTAGAAAAACATTTTTGTATAAAAATTAAATATAAATGGTTAGCAACAATTAAACACAAATTTAAAAAAAAAGGAAAACAAAACAAAAAAAAAAAACACAATCAAAGAAATGAAAAATGAATAATGATTAGATTTAAGTCAAATTAAAACGATATCGATAATGAAATATATAACCAAGTTGTTAACCTCCTTGAGCAACAAAATTTAAAAGCACAAGTTACATAATCTGCGTAACAACATTTATAAAACATTTAATCAGCAACAAAACAAACAAACTTACAAGATCAAATTCAAACAAAAATAATGTATGGTCAGATCAATAACTAAATTGAAAGTGTAACATTTTACGAAGATATATCGATTCTTTATACTTCTTGACCCGCGGATGGTCGATACTTTCTGGCACTGCACGCGATAAAGCCGGCTACGCTTCTTTTGGGAGATATGGGGGGGTTACACAATTAAATGTGCTGAAAGTATATGCTGGCTGTGTTTACAAAAATATTATTTGAATTCGCGTGCTTGGTTGCTTATATTCAAATCCAAATGCATAGGCGAAGTGACAAAGAGGATAGAATAGAAATAGATAAGAGGAGAAGAAAAGGAAAAAAGAAGATGACTAAACTGAATCGGCTCGATCATGTTCAGCTTTCAGGTGTTGTTGCTCAGCTGTTTTTGTTTGCCCTACCATGACCATTTCGTCCGCTATGTTTTAATACTCAAATGGTCCCTATGATCGAGTCGACTAACTAATTCCCTACCCTGCTTTCATTAGGCATGACCCTATCAAATAATTCTAGCAAGATTTCATTTTAAGGTTTAACATTTATTCATTATTATCTAATACTATGTCTAACCAATACATCTAGTATTTAAAAAGGAGAAAAATGCGAGAATGAGGCTGTTGAGGAATAATAATATGTGAAATATATATATGTGTAAAATATGATTTTAGGATATTTATAAATAGTAATAATTTTATATTTAAGGTATATTTGGCATAGTTAGCGGACAGATGAGCAGTCAAATAAAGTTACAGGCAAATAAGCAGACAAAGTAAAAAAAATGATCAAAGCGCGGAGTTCCGTTATGTTCGCTCTCTTAGCGCGTGCATAACGCAGCATAACCAAAAGACTGAAGAGAGGCTTGCAATCTTACTTTCTCGCGCTATTCACATGACTCATCGTCAGAATAAGAAAAAGAATGCATTATCACTTACCACTTTAACTGTCCATCGACCAAAGCGCTTTCGGGGTGGATACTGAAAAGGGGGAATGCGTCGGCGTGTGAGTTCTACACTGTTATTTGCACGGTTAGTTAATTAATTGCTGATCTCGCGGTTCATGGTTTTTGTTCTTTTTTTGTTATAATTTTTTTTTTTTTTTTTTTGTTGTTTTTTAGGTTTAATATATTCCACTTTTTGACTTCATAATAATTATTTCTCTGTCCTCATTCTCACAATTTTTTTTCGTTGTACTATTTATAATTATGTTATATGTTAATTTCTATTCTTTCTTTTAGACACTTTTTAAATTAATTACAATAGCAAGAAATTACTCGGTAATTTAACATAAGGGACGTAACTGGATCAAGCCATTAAAAATAATCAGAAGCTGGACTTGCCAAAAGGGCAAAGATTAGACTTTTTCCATTTTTTTTCGTATCTTTTGCTTATTTGTCTCCCTTTTGGCGCTCAAATTTATTTTAAGGTCATTCCTTTTTTTTCCAGCACTGGGACTCTTCGATTCTAGTGCATTTTTTTAGACCAGTCCACTGGTTTTACACAAAAGAAATAGGTTTGAGGGATTTTTCTACATATTTTAGCCCGGGCCAGCAGGGCTTCTGCCCGCTCCGCGTCTCTCGAAACAACTGGAATGTTGCTTGAAGTCGAGAGCGGTGCAATGGCAAATTAGAACGAAGATCAGCTGTTTGCATGCAAATGTGCAAACTTGCGCTGGCTATAAAACAAAAGGAAAGGGGAATAATAAGAAAACCTTCGCTTTTCTGGAGGTCGATTTCCAATCGAAGATATAAATATAATTACCTAATATATTGATGGTAACAATTTTGATTAAAATTTTCTTTTGTTTTTGGGGTCGGTACTCGCTCGTAGACCTTGCAGAATGTTCTGTCTGGTATCAGGATCGACTGGCTAATAAGCAGAGCTCAGGCTTGACCCTGACCAGGAAACCTTTTTGGCGCCTTTTCCCCAAGCCCAAAATGACGCGGCAATTTTACCAATGCATATTTCAACCCTGTTATGTTGGCAATGGAACAAGCTTTATCGATACCAAAAAAAATATAAAAATCATATTCCATTTTGTAGTTTCGCCAGAATAAACAGGAGCAAGCGTCTTTATTTTCTTTATATATTTATCTTTCGGATATTTTTAAAGCTTTATCTACTACTATTTCAAGTTTTTGCAATCTACTACTTAAAGTAAAACCAAAGTGTTGTCGACTACTGGTGCATACTTTTAGGCGGAAGTCTGAATTATTTGTAGCGACAAGCGCCCCTACAAAAGATAAAAACTATGAAATTATTAGAACCAAAAACAACATATTTGTTAAGAAAAATATTAAGTTCAAAAAGTGAACGTTATTACTTATGGATATAAGAAAATAGTATGATTGTGGAATACCAGCTCCTTTTGAATAGGAATAAATTATGAATTTCAGTATCACAAAGATGATGTGCTAAATTAATTTGGTTCTTCTTGGATAGACATGGCAACATAAACTAGTAGTCGTCCGTTTCTTTTGGGTATCTTCGGATACATAATTTTTATGAAGATTATGGTAGGGTGGGAAGAGACCGCGAGTGTCGATTAACATCTCAGACCTCGCCAAACATTTATATTGCAGCAGTCCTATTAAGTTATTTGCCTCCTTGTACATTTTAGTATTCTAGCCCCAATTCTTTTCTTGGTGTACGTTTGGTGAAGTTCATCTTCACTTGTAGTTTCAGCAGGAATCCTTAAAAATTTAAAAGGTATGTAGATGTGGTTGTTGGAAGGTTGCAAGAACCCCCCCCCCCCCCCAAGCCCAAGAGCTAAGGCACCAGTAGGATTCCGTCCGCTTCCATCCGCAATCCGAATGTATCCGTGTAAGTCGCCAGTGTATTTGCAGTCTTCTTGGCCACAATTTCACTGAGCATAACGACCCAGACTTCTCACGAGGCACAACGAACGTTACACTGTAAAATGTCATTAACATATCTGTAACATGTCTGAAACATGTCTGTAACATGTCTGTAACATGTCTGTAAAATTTCTGTAACATGTCTGCAACATGTCTGCATCATGTATGCAACATGTCTGCAATATGTCTTTAACATGTTTGTAACATGTGGGCAACCTGGCTGTAACATGTATGTAATATTTCAGTAACATGTTTTTAACATGTCTGTAACATGTTTTAACATGTCTGTAACATGTCTGTAACATGTCTGTAACATGTCTGCAATATGTCGGCAACACGTCTGTAACATATTTGTCACACATCTGCAATATGCCTGTAACATGTCTGTAACATGTCCTTAAAATGTCTGTATCATGTCTGCAACATGTCTGTATGATGTCTGTAACATGTGTGCAACATATCTGCAATATGTCTGTAACATGTTTGTAACAAGTCTGTAACATGTTTGTAACATGTTTGTAACATGTCTGTAACATGTCTGTAACATGTATGCAACATGTCTGCAATATGTCTGTAACATGTTTGTAACATGTCTTTAAAATGTCTGTAACTTGTCTGTAAAATTTCTGTAACATGTCTGTAACATGACTGTAACATGTCTGTAAAATGTCTGTAACATGTCTGTAACATGTCTGTAAAATTTCTGTAACATGTCTGTAACATGTCTGTAACATGTGTGCAAAATGTCTGCAATATGTCTGTAACATGTTTGTAACATGTCTGTAACATGTCTGTAACATGTCTGTAACATGTCTGTAAAATTTTTATAACATGTCTGTAACATGTCTGCATCATGTATGCAACATGTCTGTAACATGTCAGTAACATGTCTGTAAAATTTCTGTAACATGTCTGTAACATGTCTGCATCATGTATGCAACATGTCTGTAACATGTCAGTAACATGTCTGTAAAATTTCTGTAACATGTCTGTAACATGTATGCATCATGTGTGCAACGTATCTGCAACATGTCTGCAATATGTCTGTAACATGTTTGTAACATGTCTTTAAAATGTCTGTAACTTGTCTGTAAAATTTCTGTAACATGTCTGTAACATGACTGTAACAGGTCTGTTAAATGTCTGTAACATGTCTGTAACCTGTCTGTAAAATTTCTGTAACATGTCTGTAACATGTCTGCATCATGTATGCAACATGTCTGCAATATGTCTGTAACATGTCTTTAAAATGTCTGTAACTTGTCTGTAAAAATTCTGTAACATGTCTGTAACATGCCTGTAACATGTCTGTAAAATTTCTGTAACATGTCTGTAACATGTCTGTAAAATTTCTGTAACATGTCTGTAACATGTCTGTTACATGTTTGTAACATGTTTGGAACATATTTGTAACATGTCTGTAACATGTGTGCAAAATGTCTGCAATATGTCTTTAACATGTTTGTAACATGTCTGAAACATGTTTGTAACATGTCTGCATCATGTGTGCAACATGTCTGCAATATGTCTGAAACATGTTTGTAACATGTCTGTAACATGTCTGTAACATGTCTGTAACATGTCTGTAACATGTCTGTTACATGTCTGTAACATGTCTGTAACATGTCAGTAACATGTCTGTAGAATTTTTATAACATGTCTGTAACATGTCTGCATCATGTATGCAATAATCTGCAATATGTCTGTAACATGTTTGTAACATGTCGGCAACCTGGCTGTAACATGTTTGTAATATGTCAGTAACATGTTTGTAACATGTCTGTAACATGTCTGTAACATGTCAGTAACATGTCTGTAGAATTTCTGTAACATGTCTGTAACATGTATGCATCATGTGTGCAACGTATGTGCAATATGTCTGTAACATGTTTGTAACATGTCTGTAACATGTCTGTAACATGTCTGTAACATGTCTGTAACAGGTGTGTTAAATGTCTGTAACATGTCTGTAACATGTCTGTAAAATGTCTGTAACATGTCTGTAATATGTCTGTAACATGTTTGTAACATGTCTGTAACATGTCTGCAAAATTTCTGTAACATGTCTGTAACATGACTTTAACATGTCTTGAACACGCTGTAATATTTCTGTAACATGTCTGTAACATGACTTTAAAATGTCTTGAACACGCTGTAATATTTCTGTAACATGTCTGTAACATGTCTGCATCATGTATGCAATAATCTGCAATATGTCTGTAACATGTTTGTAACATGTCGGCAACCTGGCTGTAACATGTTTGTAATATGTCAGTAACATGTTTGTAACATGTCTGTAACATGTCTGTAACATGTCAGTAACATGTCTGTAGAATTTCTGTAACATGTCTGTAACATGTATGCATCATGTGTGCAACGTATCTGCAATATGTCTGTAACATGTTTGTAACTTGTCTGTAAAATTTCTGTAACATGTCTGTAACATGTCTGTAACATGTCTGTAAAATGTCTGTAACATGTCTGTAACATGTCTGTAAAATTTCTGTAACATGTCTGTAACATGTCTGTTACATGTTTGTAACATGTTTGAAACATGTCTGTAACATGTCTGTAATATGTCTGTAACATGTGTGCATAATGTCTGCAATATGTCTGTAACATGTTTGTAACATGTCTGAAACATGTTTGTAACATGTCTGCATCATGTGTGCAACATTTCTGCAATATGTCTGCAACATGTTTGTAACATGTCTGTAACATGTCTGTAACATGTCTGTAACATGTCTGTAACATGTCTATAACATGTCTGTAACATGTTTGTAACATGTCTGTAACATGTCTGCATCATGTATGCAACATGTCTGCAATATGTCTGTATCATGTTTGTAACATGTCGGCAACCTGGTTGTAACATGTTTGTAATATGTCAGTAACATGTTTGTAACATGTCTGTAACATGTCTGTAACATGTCTGTAACATGTCTGTAAAATTTCTGTAACATGTATGCATCATGTGTGCAACGTATCTGCAATATGTCTGTAACATGTTTGTAACATGTCTGTAACATGTCTGTAACAGGTCTGTTAAATTTCTGTAACATGTCTGTAACATGTCTGTAACATGTTTGTAACATGTCTGTAACAAGTCTGAAAAATTTCTGTAACATGTCTGTAACATGACTTTTACATGTCTCGAACACGCTGTAATATTTCTGTAACATGTCTGTAACATGACTTTAAAAAAACATGTCTGCATCATGTATGCAAGAATTTGCAATACGTCTGTAACATGTCTGAAACATGAATTTAACATGTCTTGAACACGCTGTAATATTTCTGTAACATGTCAGTAACATGTCTGCATCATGTGTGCAACGTGTCTGCAATATGTCTGTAACGTGTTTGTAACATGTCTCTAACATGTCTGTAACATGTCTGTAACAGGTCTGTAAAATGTCTGTAACTTGTCTGTGACATGTCTGTAACATGTCTGTAGCATGTCTGTAAAATTTCTGTAACATGTCTGTAACATGAATTTAACATGTCTTGAACACGCTGTAATATTTCTGTAACATGTCTGTAACATGTCTGCATCATGTATGCGACAATCTGTAACATGTTTGTAACATGTCTGTAACATGTCTGCGAAAACTACAATAAAACATCCTGGAATCAGTTTAATCCGCGCCGCGGCGCGAATAGAGACATCCTCGAGCCAGCTTAAATCCCCAGCTGCGACACCGAGGAAGCACGGGAACTCTTCAAATCCAAATTGAACGAGACCGGATTCAACCCGTTAGCGATGGTGGGCGTCCGCTGGATTTCTTTCCGGAGGAAGCCGGAACTGGAGTCACTGGCTGACGAGTTCAACTTGGACCGAGGAGGCACCGTGGAGGAATTGCGGTCCCGCATGACCACCTTCATACACAGGAAGGACCACTCATCGGCCCCCCTGGAGCGGTTGGCTTCCCTAGAGGAGCAATATGGCAGTGCCGTGAGTCCGGACAGGAGACTTCCCACTGACAGGACGGCCGGGAGTTCACCAGCAAGGCCACTCACGATGGAGGATCGGCCGAAAATAAGCAACAGGCCTCCCGAGGAGACAAAACTGATAGTGCCGAGTCTGACCATCCCCGTGCCTGTACCCACAGCACTCCGAGCAACCGAGCGACAGGAGCCAGGATGCTTAGAAGGATCCGAGCGATACGACAGTATGACACTGGCCCACACAGCGGACCGCATGCGCAGATGGGGAATCACCTTCGACGGCGAATCAGACCCCCTGCGTTTCATCGAAAGATTGGAGGAACGGGCAACAACGTACCGGATCGACACCCGAGACATCCCACAGGCCCTCCCCAAGTTATTAACAGATACCGCCGAGGACTGGTTCCGGACAAGCGGACTGCAGGGAGAGACGTGGACCGTTTTCCGGAAGGAATTCCTCGATTTTTTCCTGCCGCCTCGCTACTTCCAGCGGCTGGAGGACGAGATCCGACTGCGCTATTAAAAGGCGGGAGAACCATACAAAACATATATGGTTGACATTCGCCTGATGATGCGCAGAGCCGGATACACGGAGGCCCAGGAACTGGAGAGGGTTTATGAAAACCTGCAACCCCAATACAAACGCTTCGTAAGGCGGAACGACTTCCAGACTCTCCGGGAATTGACGGCCCTGGTAATAAACTATGAAGTCACAAGGGAGCGTGAACAACAGCAACAACAGTCGAGTTCGTACCAGCAGCCGACGAGGGGGACAGGTAACGCACGGAACGGCGCTCAACGAGGGGCATCATGGACACCAGGGAACGGGGCGTCGCACCCCAACCTCAATGCACCACCGGCCCCGACGACTTCAGGAGAGGAGGCGATAATCAACGTCCGAGAGGCCTGCCGTAACTGCGGGTAAGTAGGACACTTCGCTTGGGAATGTCGCCCTGAATCCTCGTCGGCTCGAACACCTCGCTGAACCTCTTAGCCTCTCGATCTGCTCCCACGAAGTTCTTTCCATTATCGCTCCTTATTCTAACCACCGGTCCACGGCGGCCCATGAAGTTCCTTATTGCGATGATGCATGAATCCGTCGATAAGTCATGGGCCATCTCCAAGTGGATGGCTCTCGTTGTTAAGCAGGTGAATAGGGGCACCCACCTCTTCTCCGTGCGACGGCCGATAGAAACGAGCAGTGGTCCAAAGTAATCCAGGCCAGTGTACTTAAAGGGCCATCCATTTGCCTCGAGTCGATCTTCTGGCAAGGGACCCATCTCGGGCTGTGTAGGTCGCGCTTTGCGCAACTTGCATACGTTACAGTTTGCCATTATCTTCCGTAGCAGCCTTCTAATATTTGCGATCCAGAACTTTCGGCGGATCTCGCCGATGGTGGCCTCCAAGTTTTGATGACGCATCCTTTCGTGATAGTGATGAACGATCATCTCCGCCAGTGCGTTTTTATGGGACAGTATGATTGGACGGCGAGCACCGTATGGTACGCATATCGCAGCGTCAATCCTCCCACTCGCACGCATAATCCCATCTTCGTCGAAGTACGGCGATAATCCTGACAATTGACTGCCTTCGTCGACCGTCCTTCCGTGAACCTCCTTGGCGAACGCTTCACTTTGCGCTTGCCGTATCACCGCGCGCTCTGCGTCTGTGCATTCAACCGATGTGAGTCCGTGCTTCTCTCGTTCGTGGCATCGCCCGCGACACCGTCGAATGAACCTCAGGACCCACGCCGTTGTCCTAACCAACCGGTTGAAATTCGAGAACCGTTCTAGAGAGAAGAACGGCGTGTTCGCCATGACCAATGCAAACTCGCATGGCATCTCTTCTTCCTCGGCAGCCTGTGCAGCGCATATGTTACTCGAAGACGATTTGGGCCACTTTTCTTCAGGTTCCCGAAGAAATGGCGGTCCGCTTAACCACCGTGAACCTTGACTTATGTCCACACGGCGTTGCGACCTAGTTGCGTCATCTACCACGTTATCGGCAGATGGTAGCCATCTCCATTGGGAAGCCTCTGTGGACTCTTAGATTTTGGCCACTCGGTTTCCAACAAATTGCTTATATCTTCTGTGGCTGCTGCCGATCCAATGCAGCACAGTCTTAGAGTCAGTGCAAAGTACGCAGCTGCTGATCGCTACACCGTGATCCTTGTTAACGGTGTCCATCAATCTCGTACCCAGTACAGCTGCTTGAAGTTCCAGTCGTGGGATCGACATCGTCCTCATGGGAGCACATTTCATTTTGGAACATACAAAATGTGCCTGCACATCCTCGTTTGCGTATGTGGCCCGCCAATAAGCCGCCGCAGCGAACGCCGATTGGCTGGAATCCACGAAGACGTGCAGCTGCAGTGTCCGCACACGTCCAGCGCCGAAATAGTAGCGAGGACAACGGAACTCTTCGATGTACCTCATTTCTTGCCGCCAGCAGCCAAATGCTACGGCCAACTCATCTGGTAGCGGCTCATCCCACTTGACTCCTCTCCGCCAAATTTCTCGCAATAACAACTTGGCGGTCACCATGTAGCAGCTCAAGAATCCGATCGGGTCAAACGTGGACATGACGAGGCTAAGAAACTCCCTCTTAGTAGGAACGAGTTCCCCATTCATCACGCTGCTGGGCACTCGATGGTATTTGATGCTGAACTTGAAGTCATCTGTAGCCGGCTGCCAGTACATGCCCAGTACCTTCTCCTCAGATTCGGTCCATTTAACATTCATGTTGGATCCTTGTGGGTTTAAAGCTTTGACCACATCTGCCGAACTGGAGGAGAACCGACACAAATCAAACCCAGCATTCGCGTGTATTTCTCTCACTCGTGAGGAGATTGCGATGGCTTCGTCCTCGCTTCTGAAGCTGTCCACGTAGTCATCGACGTAGTGGTATTCGTTGATCGCTTGAACCGCACGCGGATCTGTGCTCCTGTACTGTGAAGCGTTGACGAGCTTCACGTAGTCCGCCGCACAAGGTGAACATGCTGCTCCGAACGTCATCACCTGCATCTCGTATGTGTCCTGGTCCCGATGATCATTTCCATGTCTCCAAAGGAACCTCTGAGCGCATCTATCCTCTGGCTGCATCAATACTTGGTGAAACATCTCCTTGATATCAGCGCAGACACCAACTGCCCCTTCTCTAAAGTGGAAGAGCACGGCTGGTAGAGGCTTATAGCGCTGAGGGCCTTTCATCAGTGCTGAATTTAGTGACACGTCGTTCACCTTGGCTGCTGCATCGAAGACTAGACGGATTTTCCCAGGCTTGTTTGGGTTCTCCACCCCGAAATGCGGCAGGTACCATAGCTTACCGCTGCTGGTTCGGGTGACGTCCTGCGGCTCCAGTCGTCGTGCATACCCTTTTCTGATGTAATCATCCATAATTCCATTATAGGCCTGCGCGAAAACCTCTTCGCGCTTCATTTTCCATTCGATGTTGACGAGTCTCTTGAGTGCCATGTTATAGCTGTCTGGCAATTTCACCTCGTCGTCCTTCCATAGCAGCCCAGTCTGGTAGCGATGGCCGACTCGCTTAGTCGTGCCCTCCAGGATCCTTAATGCTCGTGCATCATCACCGGCTGCGACTGGCGGTGCTGGTTTTACTCCGAAGTTCTCGGTTTCGAAATAATCGCTGACCATCTTCTCGAGCAAATTATCCTGGGTGACTGTCAAATAGCAGGATCTCGGAATCGGCAAGTTGCCATTTCCCTTTACTGGTACGTACATCACCCATCCGAGTTTGGTGGCGACTGCATATGGTCCTCCTGCTCCGAAGCTTCTCGTCTTCAGTGGAATACCTAGATGCGGGTGATCCAGACCGATCAAAATCCTTGGCGCTGCATTACAGTACGGCTTCACCGGTAGCCGCGCATTTGCCTTCGATGCCTTGATGTCCTCTCGTCGCAAGCTTTGCATCGGTTTAAGGTTTAAGGTTTAAGTTTGATACACCGTACACATTCCGTAGCCCGTGGCGATTGTATTTGCCCGTTCCGCTGATCTGCAGGCTGACCCCCATTTTGCGCTCTCTGGCCGATTTGCCGCGAAACCACTGCACGTTAAGCTGTCGGTGTTCGCCTTTCAGGTCCAGACTCCGAATGAGATCGTGGTCAATAAGCGTTGCGGACGATCCTTCATCGAGCAGTGCGTAGGTCTCAACTTGTGTATTATTACCGTACAAAGTCACGGGTAATATCCGGAAAAGCAGATGACTTCCTTCCGAAGCGACGCAGCTCAGATTTCGGTGCGGCGATGCTTGGCCAACCTTTTTGCGTCCTGCATCTTGCCTGCCGGGCGCTGACGTAAAGGGATTTCGGCGTCGCTGACTGTTGTCCCTTTGCAGCTCCCGATCGTTACTGCTGCTACTCCCTCACGTGGCCACTGTTCGACTGTGGTGATTTGGAATTCCCGTCTCTGTCGTGCAGCAGGTAGTGGTGTCTCCTTTGGCATCCATAGACACTGCATTTGCTGCCCTTCTTGCAAAACCGAGCCATGTGTCCAATCTCCAGACACGAAAAGCAGATCCTCCGCTTCCTCAACAACTCTATTCGCGCTGCTGGCGACATATGGAGAAACTCCTCGCAGTCCTTGATAGCGTGCTGCCCCTGAAATACTGGGCAACCTTTGGGACAGTCTGTGCGCTGTTCATCTTGATGACTGGTACTTGCGTGCAGTAATCGTCGCATTTGCTCTTTGTTTCCAACGTCTGTGATGGTGCACACCAGCTTAGCGAGCTCGTTTAACCATTCGCTAAGATGCACCACTGTCGGGTATGGTTCGATCGTAGCTGCATGCTTTGCCCAGTCCAGCCTCTTGCTCATAGGCAGCTTGGTGATCAGCTCCTCCATTAGGGTGGGGTTCCCTAGGTGTTGGCTGCCGTTTGTTGTTGACTGAAGAAACGCAGCAAGGTTGTTCACTTTTGTAGCGAACGATATGATCTTGGCGATGTTTTGTTCCGATATGGGCGGCACATAACGCACGCTCTCTAGTTGACTTCGGATCAGTTCGGAATCGCAGCTGCTCCATAACGGCTTGCACGTTGTTCGGATGTATGAGCAGCGCCTTTACTGCCTCTCGAGCCTCACCTTTCAAGGCTTTCACAAGTCTTTGGTTGTTCTCCAAGGCTGTGCACTGGTATGCCGCCGTTGTAGGTGCACTGGGATAAGAGCCATTCCTCGGGCTGACCATCGAAATCCGGGAGATCAGACAGTCTGCGTGGTGTCCATCCATTTGGTATACTCGCCGACGCTGTTCCGTAATATCCAACAGAAGGCGCAGTTACCATAAAGTTGCGTTGTGGCTCCCGAAATGCATGAGCATATCCTGGCTCTGGCTGTACTGTGGCCGAAACGCAGTAAGACGGTGATGGACTTGCAGTTGTACAGTAGCTTGTGACATGTTGCCCAATTGCAAGATGGCTGCCTTGCGTTGGCGCCAAGCTTCCACTCAACTGTGGCGGCAAGTTTCCACTCAACTGTGGCGGCAAGTTTCCACTCAACTGTGCGGGCAACGGTCCATTTAAAGATGGCGTCACTTCCAATTCTCGTTGTATATTTGCACTCAATGATTCCGTTGCTGCGCGCGTGACTGGCAGCGTTTCACTCAAACATACCGTTTTACTCGTACATAACGGTGTATTCGTCGTACCGCTTACTCTGTTGCCGCTTAATCCGTTTTCTACTGGATTCCTTCCGGCTTCTGATTGCCCTCCAACTCCTTTTCCAAGGTGGCGATCCTTTCTAGTAGAGTCACTACCTTCACAGTTGCGGAACTGGTATTCTGCCCTGTCCTTTCAGGCTGCGGAGTACCATTCGGATTCCTACCGAAAGTTCCGTTTTCCTTTGAAGTTTGAGGCCGCTGCTGATCACAAGCTGCACTCGTGAAACTGGCTGGAGTGCCCGTTGGCGTGATCGTCGTTGCGGTAGAGGCACTTGATTGCAGCAATCGAGGGCTGCGCCGGGGCGAATGGGTCGTTGGCATCTCGCAGAGTGCGTACAAGATGCGAATAAGATGCGAATAAAAGATATCGAGTCGCCGCGAATATCCAGGGGATGCCTTTTAACCAGCTCTGGCTAAGACAGACTAAGCTTCGGTGTGTAGCGCAGAGTTATGTGAGTGGTTTTATTCTATAGGGAATACAATTATATTATTTTAAATCTAGACATATTCTTATGACATACGGCAGTTTCTTTCCCCTCTCTTTGGATATCGCAGACGCACTTATTCTTACGCGCCATTATTAAGCACAATTTTCTCTGAATTAGTGTGTCCGTATATCGCAACAGTAAAAATGACATACAATAAAATACTAAAAACGAGATTCAAACGATTTAACATTAACTATCGATAGGCAGCTGATCCGTTCCGCGACACGGGTATTTACCTCGTTTTTCGGGATCACCGACTCGCTGGCACATCATTATCTTTATTTTTCTAACTTAGCCTAAGAAAACTAAAACTAATACATATTCCTAACCTTGCCCTGCCTAAACACCGTCCTTTCCGCGAAAAAAAACGGGCCCTGCCTAAAGATCGGCCATGTAGCGGCTCGCTCACCTTGGACCACGCGTCTCTTGTTGTTGTCCTCCGTCTTGTGTTTTTTCTTCTGCTCCTGGTGTCGTCCTTTTCGTGGCAAGGATTGTCTTCCTGGTCTCTGTCTTTTTTTTATCACACGCGTCTTTACTTTTTTTCTTCGCACTTGTCCACCGTCTTGATCTTTTCACGTTCACCGTCTCGAACTTGACTGCCAAAATCCACGTGCAGCAATTATTTTCCTCCCTGCAAGCGCCGGCGCTGACCTTGGCAGCGCAGTCGCTGAGCTTAAGCCACCTACGCACTCTGCAGCGCTCTCCCGGCTGCTGTGATTGCAGCGCTCTCTCGGCTGCTGTGACTGCAGCGCTTCTTATTGGTCGATTTCTTTTAGCTGCGTTCGCTCTGTCGGCGTTAAGCTGCGCTGATTCTGCCGTTCGGCGGCGTTTGCTCTGTCGTGGCGCTCGCTCTGCTGCGGCGCTCGCTCTGTCGTTCGGCTGCGCTTGCTCTGTCGTGGCGCTCGCTCTGCTGCGGCGCTCACTCTGCCGTTCGGTTCGGCTGCGCTTGCTCTGTCGTGGCGCTCGCTCTGCTGCAGCGCTCGCTCTGTCGTTCGGTTTGGCTGCGCTCTCTTCGTTGCGCTCGCTCTGCTGCGGTGCTCGCTCTGCTGCGGTGCTCGCTCTGCTGCGGTGCTCGCTCTGCTGTGGTGAGCGAGCCTATACCCTGGAACTTCTTAAATCTACTGCTGGGGTAGTTTGGTTCGACTAAAACATCGGTTTGTTACAAAAAGAAAATGTTCCTTCATTGAAATAAACTTAAAACTATACAATATTTACATCTAATTATGAGCTAATAATAAAAAAGAAGAAAAAATAAGGTTTAACAAAAAAAATAATGTGGGGGCTCAAATTGAGTCCTCACACACTCCCCTTACTATGCCAATGAAAGGAGATGACGGGGGTACTGCCGCGGCTCAGCGTCACCCGAAATATGGCCCCGTCTACCTGGACGGCGAACCGTACGCGGTGGTGGGTATTCTCGGCGTGCTGCGTCCGGATTTGGTCCACTACCAATTCGGGCAGCCGGCGTCTAGGAGTGGCGACTCGCCAGGTGGATGGGGCTTCAATCCAGTCTCCGCGGGGTGCGAGGAGGGTGTTTGGGGTCTCCTCCTTCGGGTCCAGCATCAGGGTGGCTTCGTCGCGGGTGAGCTGGAACCTCTCCTCCCACTCGCTGAGCTGGTCTGCTCACTCGCCTCCTCCGGGGATGAGGGTGTCTCCGGATCGACACAGCGAAGGGCTCTCCCTGGACGGGTCGAGGACACTCTCCCTTCGTCCTCGATCACCTGTAGGCAGGCACAGAATAAGTCGGGGGTTTCTGTGGTCGAGCTGGCGATGGGGATGGCCACGGTTTGTACACCGGGGAAGACGATGGTGCTGGCATCGTCATCGTCAACGTTTCCCATGTCCGGCCGTGGAGGGTGCTCCTCGTCGTCGGCTAGTGCGGCTGGCAATCCTTCGAGCCATTCCTCCACGTCCCGGTGGTGCTCGTCCCATTGGTGTGGGTTGGCCATTTCTTGTGGGTCTGTTTTTTTTCTGTGGGATATAAACACGGTTATACCCCAGAAACCTAATCCTACCTAGCTAAGCCCTACGGAACGGTGAGACGGTGTTTGTTTGGAAAGGAAAAGAACAAATTAGAAGTAAATCTTAATAGCTAGTTGGCCTTATCGACAGGCCTAGGTTGTCCCTCGCTGCTGTCTCGTGGATCTTCTTCTTCTCGTTGGAACGACTTCAGGTCGGCTATGTGGGCAGTGCGTCGCTCTCGGGTCCCTTCGCGCTGGAGTCGAACTATGTTTTGGGAGACGAAACGGATTACCTTATAGGGTCCTTCGTATTTCGGCGCCAATTTGGCCGCGAAGCCGTGCGCCGGGGGTAGCTTCGTCGTAAAGTGCTCCCGGTAGTCGTGGTTCGCGTCCTTGTACCAGGAAAGCGGGGCTGAACCCCGTAGTATCTGAGATGCTGCTGTTGATTGCCAGTGATATCTCCGAAAGTAGGACGTCCCACGTATTCTGCGGTCCGTCGATGTATTGAGAAATCATAGTTTTAACGGACCTGTTTGCTAGTTTCGTGGGGTTCTGCTGGTGACTGTATGGTGCCGTGTGTTTCAACTGCATGCCCACCCGCTTACTAAAAGCCTTGAACGCACGACTGGTGAATTGGGTCCCATTGTCGCAAACAAACGTCTTAGGTGTTCCGAAACGTGCGAGGATCCTCTCTCTGAACGCCTTCTCCAGGAGTGCGGTGGTAGCCTTGCGTAATGCGACAAGTTCGACCCATTTGGAGAACAGGTCGAAGAAAACCAATAGCACCGTGTTCCTTTGTTTGGACCTCGGTAATGGTCCCACAAAGTCTGCGCACAGGGTGTCGAACGGTTCCTGGACTCGTCTTGTCATCATTTTCCCGGCCGGCTTGCATTGTTCAGCTTTAAACTTTTGGCAGATGATGCACCTTTTAACATTTTGCGCGACGTCTCGGAACATTCCTGGCCAGTAGTACCTCTGGGCAACCCTTGTCGTAGTTTTTCTGATTCCCAGATGTCCGGCGGTTGCCGCGTCATGGCACTCCTGCATAATCCTTCCTCTCGTCTCTTTCCCGACGCACAGCTTCCATGGGATGTTGTCCTCTTCGTCGGGTTTCAATCCTACGTGTCGATAGAGTTTGCCATTCTGTATGGTGTAATCGGGGTACTTCTCGGGTTCCTCTTCCAGCTGCTTGCTTCGGCGTTGTATCGGATGAACTTCGGTCACGGCCTGGAGTAAGGTGTCCATCGGCTGTCGGGAGAGGGCGTCTGCTACTACGTCCTGTTTCCCCTTCCGGTAGTGCACGTCGATCTGGTATTGCTGTAGTTCGAGGGCCCATTGTGCGATCCTACCCGTTGGGTTTTTGATGGTGTTGAGCCATTTCAGCGCTAGGTGGTCCGTGACTACGTCGAAACGGTACCCCTCCAGGTAACAACGTAACTTGCGAATAGCCCAAATGATCGTCAGACACTCCTTCTCTGTCGCAGAGTAGTTCTCCTCTGCCTTGATAAGGCGACGGCTCACGTAAGCGATGACCCGTTCCCCTTCTTCCGTCTCCTGGGTGAGGACGCCTTCCAGTCCGTAATCACTCGCGTCGGTGTGGAGTGCGAACTTTCGGCTGAAGTCAGGACATGCGAGCACTGGTGCTTCGGTGAGGAGGGTCTTGAGTCGGTCGAATGCTTTCTGCTGTTCGTCCTTCCATTCCCAGCGGCGTCCTTTGCGCAGTAATAGCGACATTGGTTGTACGACGGTGGCGAATTTCGGGACGAACCGTCTGTACCAGGAGGCTATTCCTAGGCACCGGCGTAGTTCCTTTGGGTTCGACGGGGGTTGTAATTTCCGTACCGCTGCTATTTTGTCTGGATCGGTGTGGATCCCTTGCTCACTGACAACATGGCCCAGGTACTCCAACTTGCGTTGGAAGAAGTGACACTTCTTCCGGTAGGTGCTACTGGTGCTACTGTGCACTTCTGATTAAAAAATAATCCGGTTGAGGCGTAAGTTTGCTGCCCTCAACCTTCTGAATACTTCGCGTAGATTCTGGACATGATTCTCCACTGAAGTACCTATGACGATGATGTCGTCTAAGTAGGCGGAAGCGTGGGGTTCCATCTCCGGTCCTATTACCTGGTCCAGGGCGCGTTGGAATGTCGCGCGGGCGGAATGTAGTCCGAAGGGCATAACTTTCCACTGGAACAGACCCCTGCCTGGTACCGTAAATGCGGTACACTCGCAGCTCCTCTTGGCCATGGGGATCTGCCAGTATCCGCTCTTTAAGTCCAACATGGCGTTTCGGAGTCGTTCCAGGATGGAGTTGATTCGCGGGAGGGGGTACGCATCGGGGATCGAGCGTGCGTTCAGTTGTCGAAAATCCACACACATCCGCATTTCGCCCGTCTTTTTTCCTACCAGGACGATCGGGGCGCTGTGTGGGCTCTTCGAGGGCTCGATGCACCCTTCCCTGAGCAATTCGTCGATCTGGGCGTTGATGATTTTCAGCATTGCGCGGTTCTTTGGATAGTACCGTTGTTTGATGAGTCGGTCGTCCTTCATCACGATCACGTGTTCCGTGATCGTGGAGACGCCGGACAGTCCATCAAATTTGGAGAGTTCCTCTTCTAGGAATTTCGAGATCCGTGGTTCCAAGATGGGTGTCGGTGGTTGTTCCTCCGGCAGGGTGCTCACGGTGGCGAGTCCTGTGATGGGCGGGGTTGACTCTTCCTGCCCGTTGGTAACGCCTCCTTCATCCTCCCTTTTCCGGAACGGGTTCCTCCGGACTGCCTCGTCGTCCTTATGTCCTAGCAGGTCCTCCATCCGTTCTGTGTGTCTCGAGTCGTCCTGGTCCTGGTGGTTGGCTGTCAAATTCGGTTGCTCCGTGCTTTGCTCCGGGTGTTTGATGGCGGTCGCGCGGTTGCCGGCTGCATCTCCTTGCTCTTTGTCCTGGTTCCTGCGTTCCGAGTCCAGGTTTCTGTGTGGGATGTCAGCCGCGCGGTTGCCGGCTACATTTCCTTGTTCCATGTCCTGATCCCTGTGTGTGTCCTGATTCCGGTGTTCCGAGTCCTGGCTTCTGTGTGGGATGTCGGTCGCGCGGTTGCCGGCTACATCTCCTTGTTCTGCGTCCTGGTCCCTGTGCATGTCCTGATTCCGGTGTTCCGAGTCCTGGCTTCTGTGTGGGATGTCGGCCGCGCAGTTGCAGGCTCCATCTCCTTGTTCTGTGTCCTGGTGGCTGTGCGTGTCCTGATTCCTGTGTTCCGAGTCCTGGCTTCTGTGTGGGATGTCAGCCGCGCGGTTGCCGGCTGCATATCCTTGTTCTGTGTCCTGGTTCCTGTGTGTGTCCGTATTCCGGTGTTCCGACTCCTGGCTCCTTATTGGAGTGGCAGTTCGGGTTCCCAGGTGTAATGTTACTCCGCCACAGGTCAGAGTCGTGGACAAGTGCGAAGAAAAAAAGTAAAGACGCGTGTGATAAAAAAAAGACAGAGACCAGGAAGACAATCCTTGCCACGAGGAGGACGACACCAGGAGCAGAAGAAAGAACACAAGACGGAGGACAACAACAAGAGACGCGTGGACCAAGGTGAGCTAGCCGCTACATGGCCGATCTTTAGGCAGGGCCCGCTTTTCGCGAAAAGGACGGTGTTTAGGCAGGTCAAGGTTAGGAATATGTATTAGTTTTAGTTTTCTTAGGCTAAGTTAGAAAAATAAAGATAATGTTTTTGTTGAAAATGAAAAGGCGCGTGTCTGGCAAAACAAGGGGAAAGAAAAGGGCGTGTGAATGTGTGAGTGTGTGCATGTTTCTGTGCAAGCGGCGAACGCGAGACCGCGTGGGCCAAGCTGTTCCAGGGCTCCACTGATGTGCCGGTAAATACCCTGCACATACAGTGGAATCTCGGGTTCCGAGATTAACCGAACTGTGGAGGCGGCCACAAGTCGAGCGCTTGCCGTACCTACACGGGGGCGCGCGCCTGGAGGCAGGGAAAAGCCGGAACACGTGGCCAGAATTGTTCCGGAGTTCCACTGATGTGCCAGCCGGTAAATACCCTGCACATACAGTGGAACCTCGAGAACAACCGCGAGTCGGTGCTCCCGGAACACGAGGTAAATACCCGGATCCGAGATTAACCGAGTCACGCGGGCGGCCACTAGTCAGGCGCCGTCACACAGTGTGGGCGTGCGCAAAGGCGGACAGGCGTCCACGTGGCCTCGCGCTGCTCCGTGGCTCCACTGACGTGCGAGAAGGTAAATACCCAGCACGTACAGTGGAACCTCTGGAGCAGCCGCTAGCGGATGGTCTCAGAGGCTTGAGGTAAATACCCGGCTCCGAGACCATTAGAGAAGCGGGGGCGGCCACTGGACCTTTTTGTTCCAACAGCACACACGCTGCAAAGTCGGCCATGCCGACTGAGCAGATGGCTACAAAACCTGAGAAGGTCACTCTCTTCGTTTCGGCTCGGGTCTCAGCAAACTTTACAAATTTTCCTGTGAAGTGGCCCTGGCGCGACTGAGCTCACCTCAGCCTTCAGACGCTACCTTACAGGTGGCGCCCGAGCAGGGACCCTGAGACAAAAGGACGAAACTAGGAGAGGCTGTGGCTTAAAGAACCACGAGACCGACTGAGGGGCCGGGGAGAGGGCGTCGAGGCGGAACACGTGCCCTAGCGGCAGACATGCGGTTGTTTTAGTTTTTTTCTTGCATGTTTTGTTTCTGTTTTCGTCTAGATTCTGTTTTTTTTTAAAGTCCTCGCCTTTTCTTCAGGTCGTTTGTAAAGTTACGGTGTACTAGTGTAATAAGGAAAAAAATAGTTATAAGTTGGAAAAAAAAGGGAAAAAAATAAGTACAAGGGGCGCACTTTCACACATACGAGGCCCGTAGGGAGACACCTAACACCGCACCTCTCGCCTCGAGACGACTCGTGGGGAGAGAAGGGGACCTGTCGAGGTCGCCATTGGGGGGTGAGCGAGCCGAGGGCCACCACGTTTACCGATCGGGTCACCCGCAGACCAATCATTTCTGTATATAAGGCGGGCTGCTGGCTAGCAAGAGTCAGTCAAGCAGCAGCAGCCCAAGTGAACACATCGAGTCCAAGCAAAGAAATCAAGAACAATAAAATTAAAAAAAAAGGATCCTTGGCAGGCTCTAGTGAAAGTAAAAAAAAAGAGAGACCTCCAAGAAAATCCTCGGAAAAAAAGTGTCGAGCGAGAACTACAATAAAACATCCTGGAACCAGTTTAATCCCCGCCGCGGCGCGAATAGAGATATCCTCGAGCCAGCTTAAATCCCCAGCTGCGACACCGAGGAAGCACGGGAACTCTTCAAATCCAAATTGAACGAGACCGGCATCAACCCGTTAGCGATGGTGGGCGTCCGCTGGATCTCTTTCCGGAGGAAGCCGGAACTGGAGGCACTGGCTGACGAGTTCAACTTGGACCGAGGAGGCACCGTGGAGGAATTGCGGTCCCGCATGACCACCTTCATACACAGGAAGGACCACTCATCGGCCACCCTGGAGCGGTTGGCTTTCCTAGAGGCGCAATATGGCAGTGCCGTGAGTCCGGACAGGAGACTTCCCACTGACAGGACGGCCGGGAGTTCAACAGCAAGGCCACTCACGATGGAGGATCGGCCGAAAACAAGCAACAGGCCTCCCGAGAAGACAAAACCGATAGTGCCGAGTCTGACCATCGCCGTGCCCGTACCCACAGCACTCCGAGCAACCGAGCGACAGGAACCAGGATGCTCAGAAGGATCCGAGCGATACGACAGTATGACACTGGCCCACACAGCGGACCGCATGCGCAGATGGGGAATCACCTTCGACGGCGAATCAGACCGCCTGCGTTTCATCGAAAGATTGGAGGAACGGGCAACAACGTACCGGATCGACACCCGAGACATCCCACAGGCCCTCCCCGAGTTATTAACACATACCGCCGACGACTGGTTCCGGACAAGCGGACTGCAAGGAGAGACGTGGACCGTTTTTCGGAAGGAATTCCTCGATTTTTTCCTGCCGCCTCGCTACTTCCAGCGGCTGGAGGACGAGATCCGACTGCGCTATCAAAAGGCGGGGGAACCATACAAAACATATATGGTTGACATTCGCCTGATGATGCGCAGAGCCGGATACACGGAGGCCCAGGAACTGGAGAGGCTTTATGAAAACCTGCAACCCCAATACCAACTCTTTGTAAGGCGGAACGACTTCCAGACTCTCCGGGAATTGACGGCCCTGGTAATAAACTACGAAGTCACAAGGGAGCGTGAACAACAGCAACAACAGTGGAGTTCGTACCGGCAGCCGACGAGGGGGACAGGTAACGCACGGAACGGCGCTCAACGAGGGGCATCATGGACACCAGGGAACGGGGCGTCGCACCCCAACCTCAATGCACCACCGGCCTGGACGACTTCAGAGGAACAGGCGATAGTCAACGTCAGAGAGGCCTGCCGTAACTGCGGAGGAGCAGGACACTTCGCTCAAGAATGTCGGGGCCAGCGAATCCTTTTCTGCTGGACAAATATTACCCGCTGTATTGGACGACGTGTTGCTAGGACTGGATTTCCTTGGGGCCATCAACACGACTCTGACCTGCGGGTAGTAACATTACACCTGGAAACCCGAACTGCCACACCAATAAGGAGCCAGGACACGGAACACCGGAATCTGGACACACAGGGACCAGGACACAGAACAAGGAGATGCAGCCGGCGACCGCGCGACCGACATCCCACACAGAAGCCAGGACTCGGAACACCGGAATCAGGACACGCACAGGGACCAGGACGCAGAGCAAGGAGATGCAGTCGGCGACCGCGCGACCGACATCCCACACAGAAGCCAGGACTCGGAACACCGGAATCAGGACACACACAGGGATCAGGACATGGAACAAGGAGATGAAGCCGGCAACCGCGCGGCTGACATCCCACACAGAAACCAGGTCTCGGAACACAGAAACCAGGACACAGAACAAGGAGATGCAGCCGGCAACTTCGCGGCTGACACCCCACACGGAAACCAGGACTCGGAACGCAGGAACCAGGACACAGAGCAATGAGATGCAGCCGGCAACCGCACGAACGCCATCAAACACCCAGAGCAAAACACGGAGCAACCGAATTTGACAGCCAACCACCAGGACCAGGACGACTCGAGACACACAGAACGGAAGGAAGACCTGTTAGGACCCAAGGCCGACGAGTTAGTCCGGAGGAACCCGTTCCGGAAAAGGGAAGATAAAGGAAGCGTTACCAACGGGCAGGAAGAGTCAACCCCGCCCATCACAGGACTCGCCACCGTGAGCACCTTGCCCGAGGAACAACCACCGACACCCATCTTGGAACCACGGATCTCGAAATTCCTAGAAGAGGAACTCTCCAAATTTGATGGACTGTCCGGTGTCTCCACGATCGCGGAACACGTGATCGTGATGAAGGACGACCGACTCATCCAACAACGGTACTATCCAAAGAACCGCGCAATGCTGAAAATCATCAACGCCCAGATCGACGAATTGCTCAGGGAAGGGTGCATCGAGCCCTCGAAGAGCCAACACAGCGCCCCGATCGTTCTGGTAGGAAAAAAGACGGGCGAAATGCGGATGAGTGTGGATTTTCGACAACTGAACGCACGCTCGATCCCCGATGCGTACCCCCTCCCGCGAATCATCTCCATCCTGCAACGACTCCGAAACGTCAAATACATCAGCACATATATACCGCATTTACGGTACCCGGCAGGGGTCTGTTCCAGTGGAAAGGTATGCCCTCCGGACTACATTCCGCCCCCGCGACATTCCAACGCGCCCTGGACCAGGTAATAAGACCCGAGATGGAACCCCACGCTTTCGCCTACTTAGACGACATCATCGTCATAGATACTTCAGTGGAGAATCATGTCCAGAATCTACGCGAAGTATTCAGAAGATTGAGGGCAGCAAACCTTCGCCTCAACCGGAAGAAGTGTCACTTCTTCCAACGCAAGTTGGTGTACCTGGGCCATGTTGTCAGTGAGCAAGGGTGAGCACCGATCCAGACAAAATAGCAGCGGTACGGAAATTACAACCCCCGTCGAACCCAAAGGAACTACGCCGGTGCCTAGGAATAGCCTCCTCCAGAAAAAAAACAGACCCACAAGAAATGGCCAACCCACACCAATGGGACGAGTACCACCGGGACGTGGAGGAATGGCTCGAAGGATTGCCAGTCGCACTAGCCGACGACGAGGAGCACCCTCCACGGCCGGACATGGGAAACGTTGACGATGACGATGCCAGCACCATCGTCTTCCCCGGTGTACAAACCGTGGCCATCCCCATCGCCAGCTCGACCACAGAAACCCCCGAGTTATTCTGTGCCTGCCTACAGCTGATCGAGGACGGAGGGGGAGTGTCCCCGACCCGTCCAGGCAGAGCCCTTCGCTGGGTCGATCCGGAGACACCCTCATCCCCGGAGGAGGCGAGTGAGCGCGCGGCAGCCATCCTCGCCACCTTCGCACCCGCAGAGCAGCTCAGCGAGTGGGAGGAGAGGTTCCAGCTCACCCGCGACGAGGCCACCCTGAGGCTGGACCCGGAGGAGGAGACCCCAAACACCCTCCTCGCACCCCGCGGAGACTGGATCGAAGCCCCATCCACCTGGCGAGTCGCCACTCCTGGACGCCGGCTGCCCGAATGGGTAGTGGACCAAATCCGGACACAGCACGCCGAGAATACCCACCACCGCGTACGGTTCGCCGTCCAGGTAAACGGGGCCATATTTCGGGTGACGCTGAGCCGCGGCAGTACCCCCGTCATCTCCTTTCATTGGCATAGTAAGGGGAGTGTGTGAGGACTCAATTTGAGCCCCCACATTATTTTTGTTGTTAAACCTTATTTTTTCTTCTTTTTTATTATTAGCTCATAATTAGATGTAAATATTGTATAGTTTTAAGTTTATTTCAATGAAGGAACATTTTCTTTTTGTAACAAACCGATGTTTTAGTCGAACCAAACTACCCCAGCAGTAGATTTAAGAAGTTCCAGGGTATAGGCTCGCTCACCACAGCAGAGCGAGCACCGCAGCAGAGCGAGCACCGCAGCAGAGCGAGCACCGCAGCAGAGCGAGCGCAACGAAGAGAGCGCAGCCAAACCGAACGACAGAGCGAGCGCTGCAGCAGAGCGAGCGCCACGACAGAGCAAGCGCAGCCGAACCGAACGGCAGAGTGAGCGCCGCAGCAGAGCGAGCGCCACGACAGAGCAAGCGCAGCCGAACGACAGAGCGAGCGCCGCAGCAGAGCGAGCGCCGCAGCAGAGCGAGCGCCGCAGCAGAGCGAGCGCCACGACAGAGCAAACGCAGCCGAACGGCAGAATCAGCGCAGCTTAACGCCGACAGAGCGAACGCAGCTAAAAGAAATCGACCAATAAGAAGCGCTGCAATCACAGCAGCCGAGAGAGTGCTGTAATCACAGCAGCCGGGAGAGCGCTGCAGAGTGCGTAGGCGGCTTAAGCTCAGCGACTGCGCTGCCAAGGTCAGCATCGGCGCTTGGAGGGAGGAAAATAATTGCTGCACGTGGATTTTGGCAGTCAAGTTCAAGACGGTGAACGTGAAAAGATCAAGACGGTGGACAAGTGCGAAGAAAAAAAGTAAAGACGCGTGTGATAAAAAAAAGACAGAGACCAGGAAGACAATCCTTGCCACGAGGAGGACGACACCAGGAGCAGAAGAAAGAACACAAGACGGAGGACAACAACAAGAGACGCGTGGACCAAGGTGAGCGAGCCGCTACATGGCCGATCTTTAGGCAGGGCCCGTTTTTTTCGCGGAAAGGACGGTGTTTAGGCAGGGCAAGGTTAAGAATATGTATTAGTTTTAGTTTTCTTAGGCTCAGTTAGAAAAGTAAAGATAATGTTTTTGTTGAAAATGAAAGTGCGCGTGTCGGCAAAACAAGGGGAAAGAAAAGGGCGTGTGAATGTGTGAGTGTGTGCATGTGTCTGTGCAGGCGGCGAACGCAAGACCGCGTGGCCCAAGCTGTTCCAGGGCTCCACTGATGTGCCAGCCGGTAAATACCCTGCACATACAGTGGAACCTCGGGACCAGACACGGGTCGGTGATCCCGGAACGCGAGGTAAATACCCGGTTCCGAGATTAACCGAACTGTGGAGGCGGCCACAAGTCGAGCTTGCCGTGCCTACACGGGGGCGCGCGCCTGGAGGCAGGGAAAAGCCGGACTACGTAGGCAGAACTGTTCCGGAGTTCCACTGATGTGCCAGCCGGTAAATACCCTGCACATACAGTGGAACCTCGAGAACAACCGCGAGTCGGTGATCCCGGAACACGAGGTAAATACCCGGTTCCGAGATTAACCGAGTCACGGAGGCGGCCACTGGCCTCGAGCCGCTACATGGCCGATCTTTAGGCAGGGAGACGCCAGACCACGTGGCCAAAACTGTTCCGGAGTTCCACTGATGTGCCAGCCGGTAAATACCCTGCACATACAGTGGAACCTCGAGAACAACCGCGAGTCGGTGATCCCGGAACACGAGGTAAATACCCGGTTCCGAGATAAACCAAGTCACGCGGGCGGCCACTAGTCAGGCTCCTCCACCCAGTGTGGGCGTGCGCGAAGGCGGACAGGCGTCCACGTGGCCTCGCACTGCTCCGTGGCTCCACTGACGTGCGAGAAGGTAAATACCCAGCACGTACAGTGGAACCTCTGGAGCAGCCGCTGGCCGATGGTCTCAGAGGCTTGAGGTAGATATCCGGCTCCGAGACCATTAGAGAAGCGGGGGCGGCCACTGGACCCATTTGTTGGCCTTTGCGCACGATTTCCAACAGCACACACGCTGCAAAGTCGGCCATGCCGACTGAGCAGAACACCACGTGTTCGTCTTCGCAATGGCTACAAAACCTCAGAAGGTCACTCTCCTCGTTTCGGCTCGGGTCTCAGCAAACTTTACAAATTTTCCTGTGAAGTGGCCCTGGAGCGACTGAGCTCACCTCAGCCTTCAGACGCTACCTTACAGGTGGCACCCGAGCAGGGACCCTGAGACAAAAGGACGAAACTAGGAGAGGCTGTGGCTTAAAGAACCACGAGACCGACTGAGGGGCCGGGGAGAGGGCGTCGATGCGGAACACGTGGCCTAGCGGCAGACATGCGGTTGTTTTAGTTTTTTTCTTGCATGTTTTGTTTCTGTTTTCGTCTAGATTCTGTTTTTTTTTAAAGTCCTCGCCTTTTCTTCTGGTCGCTTGTAAAGTTACGGTGTACTAGTGTAATAAGGAAAAAAATAGTTATAAGCTGGAAAAAAAAGGGAAACAAATAAGTACAAGGGGCGCACTTTCACACACGAGGCCCGTAGGGAGACGCCTAACACCGCACCTCTCGCCTCGAGACGAGTCGTGGGGAGAGAAGGGGACCTGCCGAGGTCGCCATTGGGGGGTGAGCGAGCCGAGGGCCACCACGTTTCCCGATCGGGTCACCCGAAGACCGATCATTTCTGTATATAAGGCGGTCTGCTGGCTAGCAAGAGTCAGTCAAGCAGCAGCAGCCCAAGTGAACACATCGAGTCCAAGCAAAGAAATCAAGAACAATAAAATTAAAAGAAAAAAGGATCCTTGGCAGGCTCTAGTGAAAGTAAAAAAAAAAGAGAGACTTCCAAGAAAATCCTCGGAAAAAAAGTGTCGAGCGAAAACTACAATAAAACATCCTGGAACCAGTTTAATCCCCGCCGCGGCGCGAATAGAGAAATCCTCGAGCCAGCTTAAATCCCCAGCTGCGACACCGAGGAACCACGGGAACTCTTCAAATCCAAATTGAACGAGACCGGAATCAAACAGTTAGCGATGGTGGGCGTCCGCTGGATCTCTTTCCGGAGGAAGCCGGAACTGGAGGCACTGGCTGACGAGTTCAACTTGGACCGAGGAGGCACCGTGGAGGAATTGTGGTCCCGCATGACCACCTTCATACACAGGAAGGACCACTCATCGGCCACCCTGGAGCGGTTGGCTTCCCTAGAGGCGCAATATGGCAGTGCCGTGAGTCCGGACAGGAGACTTCCCACTGACAGGACGGCCAGGAGTTCACCAGCAAGGCCACTCACGATGGAGGATCGGCCGAGAATAAGCAACAGGCCTCCCGAGGAAACAAAACTGATACTGCCGAGTCTGACCATCCCCGTGCCCGTACCCACAGCACTCCGAGCAACCGAGCGACAGGAACCAGGATGTTCAGAAGGATCCGAGCGATACGACAGTATGACACTGGCCCACACAGCGGACCGCATGCGCAGATGGGGAATCACCTTCGACGGCGAATCAGACCGCCTGCGTTTCATCGAAAGATTGGAGGAACGGGCAAAAACGTACCGGATCGACACCCAAGACATTTACAGGCCCTCCCCGAGTTATTAACAGATACCGCCGAGGACTGGTTCCGGACAAGCGGACTGCAAGGAGAGACGTGGACCGTTTTCCGGAAGGAATTCCTCGATATTTTCCTGCTGCCTCGCTACTTCCAGCGGCTGGAGGACGAGATCCGACTGCGCTATCAAAAGGCGGGGGAACCATACAAAACATATATGTTTGCATTCGACTGGTGATGCGCAGAGCCGGATACACGGAGGCCCAGGAACTGAAGAGGGTTTATGAAAACCTGCAACCCCAATACCAACTCTTTGTAAGGCGGAACGACTTCCAGACTCTCCGGGAACTGACGGCCCTGGTAATAAACTACGAAGTCACAAGGGAGCGTGAACAACAGCAACAACAGTAGAGTTCGTACCAGCAGCCGACGAGGGGGACAGGTAACGCACGGAACGGCGCTCAACGGGGGGCATCATGGACACCAGGGAACGGGGCGTCGCACCCCAACCTCAATGCACCACCGGCCCCGACGACTTCAGGAGAGGAGGCGATAATCAACGTCCGAGAGCGGGGAGTACGCACTGTGGACTGCTGCCAGTCCCAACAGTCGGGAAACGGGCAATCGCCCCCACTGAAACTAGATGCAGCGGGGGCAGTGACCACCACCATCCGGTGGTGAGTTCACGGCGGGCGCATCTCGGCGCGAATCATAATCGATGGATACGTGGTGTGGGCAACCATCGACACAGGGGCAACAAGGAGCTTTATTGGAGAACGTCTGGCACAGAAGATAGGGAACCCTGGGAACCAATGCCAGGTGAAGACAGTGGTCGCCTTAGCGGATGGCACCCATAAGGAACTCCCGCGAGCCACATGGGCGGACGTACGACTGGGAACATCTTGCACCCAAGTGCAGATGTTAATATTACCCGTTGTAATGGAAGACCTGTTGCTAGGACTGGATTTCCTTGGGGTCATCAACACGACTCTGATCTGTGGGGGAGTAACATTACACCTGGGAACCCGGACTGCCACACCAATAAGGAGCCAGGACTCGGAACACCGGAATCGGGACACACACAGGGACCGGGACCTCCGGGTCCAGCCTCAGGGTGGCCTCGTCGCGGGTGAGCTGGAACCTCTCCTCCCACTCGCTGAGCTGGTCTGCGGGTGCGAGGGCGGCGAGGATGGCTGCCTCGCGCTCACTCGCCTCCTCCGGGGATGAGGGTGTCTCCGGATCGACCCAGCGAAGGGCTCTGCCTGGACGGGTCGGGGACACTCCCCCTCCATCCTCGATCAGCTGTAGGCAGGCACAGAATAACTCGGGGGTTTCTGTGGTCGAGCTGGCGATGGGGATGGCCACGGTTTGTACACCGGGGAAGACGATGGTGCTGGCATCGTCATCGTCAACGTTTCCCATGTCCGGCCGTGGAGGGTGCTCCTCGTCGTCGGCTAGTGCGACTGGCAATCCTTCGAGCCATTCCTCCACGTCCCGGTGGTACTCGTCCCATTGGTGTGGGTTGGCCATTTCTTGTGGGTCTGTTTTTTTTCTGTGGGATATAAATACGGTTATACCCCAGAAACCTAATCCTACCTAGCTAAGCCCTACGGAACGGTAAGACGGTGTTTGTTTGGAAAGGAAAAGAACAAATTAGAAGTAAATCTTAATAGCTAGTTGGCCTTATCGACAGGCCTAGGTTGTCCCTCGCTGCTGTCTCGTGGATCTTCTTCTTCTCGTTGGAACGGCTTCAGGTCGGCTATGTGGGCAGTGCGTCGCTCTCGGGTCCCTTCGCGCTGGAGTCGAACTATGTTTTGGGAGACGAAACGGATTACCTTATAGGGTCCTTCGTATTTCGGCGCCAATTTGGCCGCGAAGCCGTGCGCCGCTTTCGAGAGGACGTGCTGACGGAGTAGCACTAGTGTGCTTAGGGTTGGTCTCCTTTCCCGTCGTCGTAGGTTGTAATGGCGACTTTGTTCGGCCGATGCTCGCTGCGCATTTTCCCGTGCCACCAAATATAATTGTTTCATTTGTTTTGCTCGCTTGATGGGGTCGCGACTGTCTTGTTCTGCGCCGGGGGTAACTTCGTCTCCCGCTCCCGGTAGTCGTGGTTCGCGTCCTTGTACCAGGAAAGCGGGGCTGAGCTCCGTAGTATCTGAGACGCTGCTGCTGATTGCCAGTGATATCTCCGGAAGTAGGACGTCCCACGTGTTCTGCGGTCCGTCGATGTATTGAGCAATCATAGTTTTAACGGTCCTGTTTGCTCGTTCCGTGGGGTTCTGCTGGGGACTGTATGGTGCCGTGTGTTCCAACTGCATGCCCATCCGCTTACTAAAAGCCTTGAACGCACGACTGGTGAATTGGGTCCCATTGTCGCAAACAAACGTCCTAGGTGTTCCGAAACGTGCGAGGATCCTCTCTCTGAACGCCTTCTCCAGGTGTGCGGTGGTAGCCTTGCGTAATGCGACAAGTTCGACCCATTTGGAGAACAGGTCGAAGAAAACCAATAGCACCGTGTTTCTTTGTTTGGACGTCGGTAATGGTCCCACGAAGTCTGCGCACAGGGTTTCGAACGGTTCCTGGACTCGTCTTGTCAGCATTTTCCCGGCCGGCTTGCATTGTTTAGCTTTAAACTTTTGGCAGATGATGCACCTTTTAACGTATCGCGCGACGTCTCGGAACATTCCTGGCTAGTAGTACCTCTGGGCAACCCTTGTCGTAGTTTTTCTGATTCCCAGATGTCCGGCGGTTGGCGCGTCATGGCACTCCTGCATAATCCTTCCTCTCGTTTCTTTCCCGACGCACAGCTTCCATGGGATGTTGTCCTCTTCGTCGGGTTTCAATCCTAGCTGCTTGCATCGGCGGTGTATCTACGGGTCTGGGTGAACTTCAGTCACGGCCTGGAGTATGGTGTCCATCGGCTGTCGGGAGAGGGCATCTGCTACTACGTTCTGTTTCCCCTTCCGGTAGTGCACGTCGAACTGGTATTGCTGTAGCTCGAGGGCCCATCGTGCGATCCTACCCGTTGGGTTTTCGATGGTGTTGAGCCATTTCAGCGCTAGGTGGTCCGTGATTACGTCGAAACGGTACCCCTCCAGGTAACAACGTAGCTCGCGAATAGCCCAAATGATCGCCAGACACTCCTTCTCCGTCGCAGAGTAGTTCTCCTCTGCCTTGATAAGGCGACGGCTCACGTAAGCGATGACCCGTTCCCCTTCTTCCGTCTCCTGGGTGAGGACGCCTCCCAGTCCGTAATCACTCGCGTCGGTCTGGAGTGCGATCTTTCGGCTGAAGTCAGGACATGCGAGCACTGGTGCTTCGGTGAGGAGGGCCTTGAGTCGGTCGAATGCTTCCTGCTGTTCGTCCTTCCATTCCCAGCGGCTTCCTTTGCGCAGTAATAGCGACATTAGTTGTACGACGGTGGCGAAGTTCGGGACGAACCGACTGTACCAGGAGGCTATTCCTAGGCACCGGCGTAGTTCCTGTGGGTTCGACGGGGGTTGTAATTTCCGTACCGCTGCTATTTTGTCTGGATCGGTGTGGATCCCTTGCTCACTGACAACCTGGGCCAGGTACACCAACTTGCGTTGGAAGTAGTGACACTTCTTCCGGTTGAGGCGAAGGTTTGCTGCCCTCAACCTTCTGAATACTTCGCGTAGATTCTGGACATGATTCTCCACTGATGTACCTATGACGATGATGTCGTCTAGGTAGGCGAAAGCGTGGGGTTCCATCTCCGGTCCTATTACCTGGTCCAGGGCGCGTTGGAATGTCGCGGGGCGGAATGTAGTCCGAAGGGCATAACTTTCCACTGGAACAGACCCCTGCCGGGTACCGTAAATGCGGTACACTCGCGGCTCCTCTTGGCCATGGGGATCTGCCAGTATCCGCTCTTTAAGTCCAACGTGCTGATGTATTTGGCGTTTCGGAGTCGTTCCAGGATGGAGTTGATTCGCGGGAGGGGGAACGGATCGGTGATTGAGCGGGCGTTCAGTGTTCGAAAATCCACACTCATCCGCATTTCGCCCGTCTTTTTTCCTACCAGGACGATCGGGGCGCTGTGTGGGCTCTTCGAGGGCTCGATGCACCCTTCCCTGAGCAATTCGTCGATCTGGGCGTTGATGATTTCCAGCATTGCGGGGTTCTTTGGATAGTACCGTTGTTTGATGGGTCGGACGTCCTTCATCACGATCACGTGTTCCGTGATTGTGGAGATGCCGGACAGTCCATCAAATTTGGAGAGTTCCTCTTCTAGGAATTTCGATATCCGTGGTTCCAAGATGGGTGTCGGTGGTTGTTCCTCGGGCAGGATGCTCACGGTGGCGAGTCCTGTGATGGGCGGGGTTGACCCTTCCTGCCTGTTGGAAACGCTTCACTTTATCCTCTCTTTTCCGGAACGGGTTTCTCCGGACTGCCTCGTCGTCCTTGGGTCCTAGCAGGTCCTCCATCCGTTCTGTGTGTTTCGAGTCGTCCTGGTCCTGGTGGTTGGCTGTCAAATTCGGTTGCTCCGTGTTTTGCTCCGGGTGTTTGATGGCGGTCGCTGGGTTGCCGGCTGCATCTCCTTGCTCTGTGTCCTAGTTCCTGTGTTCCGAGTCCCGGTTTCCGTGTGGGGTGTCAGCCGCGCGGTTGACGGCTGCATCTCCTTGTTCTGTGTCCTGGTTCCTGTGTTCCGAGTCCTGGTTTCTTTGTTGGATGTCAGCCGCGCGGTTGCCGGCTACATCTCCTTGTTCCATGTCCTGATCCCTGTGTGTGTCCTGATTCCGGTTTTCCGAGTCCTGGCTTCTGTGTGGGATGTCGGTCGCGCAGTCGCCGGCTACATCTCCTTGTTCTGCGTCCTGGTCCCTGTGCGTGTCCTGATTCCGGTGTTCCGAGTCCTGGCTTCTGTGTGGGATGTCGGCCGCGCGGTTGCCGGCTGCATCTCCTTGTTTTGTGTCCTGGTTCCTGTGTGTGTCCTGATTCCGGTTTTCCGAGTCCTGGCTTCTGTGTGGGATGTCGGTCGCGCAGTCGCCGGCTACATCTCCTTGTTCTGCGTCCTGGTCCCTGTGCGTGTCCTGATTCCGGTGTTCCGAGTCCTGGCTTCTGTGTGGGATGTCGGCCGCGCGGTTGCCGGCTGCATCTCCTTGTTCTGTGTCCTGGTTCCTGTGTGTGTCCTGATTCCGGTTTTCCGAGTCCTGGCTTCTGTGTGGGATGTCGGTCGCGCAGTCGCCGGCTACATCTCCTTGTTCTGCGTCCTGGTCACTGTGCGTGTCCTGATTTCGGTGTTCCGAGTCCTGGCTTCTGTGTGGGATGTCGGCTGCGCGGTTGCCGGCTGCATCTCCTTGTTCTGTGTCCTGGTTCCTGTGTGTGTCCTGATTCCGGTTTTCCGAGTCCTGGCTTCTGTGTGGGATGTCGGTCGCGCAGTCGCCGGCTACATCTCCTTGTTCTGCGTCCTGGTTCCTGTGTGTGTCCTGATTCCGGTGTTCCGAGTCCTGGCTCCTTATTTATGTGGCAGTTCGGGTTCCCAGGTGTAATGTTACTCCCCCACAGGTCAGAGTCGTGGACAAGTGCGAAGAAAAAGAGTAAAGACGCGTGTGATAAAAAAAGACAGAGACCAGGAAGACAATCATTGTCACGAGGAGGACGACACCAGGAGCAGAGGAAAGAACACAAGACGGAGGACAACAACAAGAGACGCGTGGACCAAGGTGAGCGAGCCGCTACATGGCCGATCTTTAGGCAGGGCCCGTTTTTTTCGCGGAAAGGACGGTGTTTAGGCAGGGCAAGGTTAAGAATATGTATTAGTTTTAGTTTTCTTAGGCTCAGTTAGAAAAGTAAAGATAATGTTTTTGTTGAAAATGAAAGTGCGCGTGTCGGCAAAACAAGGGGAAAGAAAAGGGCGTGTGAATGTGTGAGTGTGTGCATGTGTCTGTGCAGGCGGCGAACGCAAGACCGCGTGGCCCAAGCTGTTCCAGGGCTCCACTGATGTGCCAGCCGGTAAATACCCTGCACATACAGTGGAACCTCGGGAACAGACACGGGTCGGTGATCCTGGAACGCGAGGTAAATACCCGGTTCCGAGATTAACCGAACTGTGGAGGCGGCCACAAGTCGAGCGCTTGCCGTGCCTACACGGGGGCGCGCGCCTGGAGGCAGGGAAAAGCCGGACTACGTAGGCAGAACTGTTCCGGAGTTCCACTGATGTGCCAGCCGGTAAATACCCTGCACATACAGTGGAACCTCGAGAACAACCGCGAGTCGGTGATCCCTGAACACGAGGTAAATACCCGGTTCCGAGATTAACCGAGTCACGGAGGCGGCCACTGGCCTCGAGCCGCTACATGGCCGATCTTTAGGCAGGGAGACGCCAGACCACGTGGCCAAAACTGTTCCGGAGTTCCACTGATGTGCCTGCCGGTAAATACCCTGCACATACAGTGGAACCTCGAGAACAACCGCGAGTCGGTGATCCCGGAACACGAGGTAAATACCCGGTTCCGAGATAAACCAAGTCACGCGGGCGGCCACTAGTCAGGCTCCTCCACGCAGTGTGGGCGTGCGCGAAGGCGGACAGGCGTCCACGTGGCCTCGCACTGCTCCGTGGCTCCACTGACGTGCGAGAAGGTAAATACCCAGCACGTACAGTGGAACCTCTGGAGCAGCCGCTGGCCGATGGTCTCAGAGGCTTGAGGTAGATATCCGGCTCCGAGACCATTAGAGAAGCGGGGGCGGCCACTGGACCCATTTGTTGGCCTTTGCGCACGATTTCCAACAGCACACACGCTGCAAAGTCGGCCATGCCGACTAAGCAGAACACCACGTGTTCGTCTTCGCAATGGCTACAAAACCTCAGAAGGTCACTCTCCTCGTTTCGGCTCGGGTCTCAGCAAACTTTACAAATTTTCCTGTGAAGTGGCCCTGGCGCGACTGAGCTCACCTCAGCCTTCAGACGCTACCTTACAGGTGGCGCCCGAGCAGGGACCCTGAGACAAAAGGACGAAACTAGGAGAGGCTGTGGCTTAAAGAACCACGAGACCGACTGAGGGGCCGGGGAGAGGGCGTCGATGCGGAACACGTGGCCTAGTGGCAGACACGCGTTTGTTTTAGTTTTTTTCTTGCATGTTTTGTTTCTGTTTTCGTCTAGATTCTGTTTTTTTTTAAAGTCCTCGCCTTTTCTTCTGGTCGCTTGTAAAGTTACGGTGTACTAGTGTAATAAGGAAAAAAATAGTTATAAGCTGGAAAAAAAAGGGAAACAAATAAGTACAAGGGGCGCACTTTCACACACGAGGCCCGTAGGGAGATGCCTAACACCGCACCTCTCGCCTCGAGACGAGTCGTGGGGAGAGAAGGGGACCTGCCGAGGTCGCCATTGGGGGGTGAGCGAGCCGAGGGCCACCACGTTTCCCGATCGGGTCACCCGAAGACCGATCATTTCTGTATATAAGGCGGGCTGCTGGCTAGCAAGAGTCAGTCAAGCAGCAGCAGCCCAAGTGAACACATCGAGTCCAAGCAAAGAAATCAAGAACAATAAAATTAAAAAAAAAAAAGGATCCTTGGCAGGCTCTAGTGAAAGTAAAAAAAAAGAGAGACCTCCAAGAAAATCCTCGGAAAAAAAAGTGTCGAGCGAAAACTACAATGAAACATCCTGGAACCAGTTTAATCCCCGCCGCGGCGCGAATAGAGAAATCCTCGAGCCAGCTTAAATCCCCAGCTGCGACACCGAGGAACCACGGGAACTCTTCAAATCCAAATTGAACGAGACCGGAATCAAACAGTTAGCGATGGTGGGCGTCCGCTGGATCTCTTTCCGGAGGAAGCCGGAACTGGAGGCACTGGCTGACGAGTTCAACTTGGACCGAGGAGGCACCGTGGAGGAATTGTGGTCCCGCATGACCACCTTCATACACAGGAAGGACCACTCATCGGCCACCCTGGAGCGGTTGGCTTCCCCAGAGGCGCAATATGGCAGTGCCGTGAGTCCGGACAGGAGACTTCCCACTGACAGGACGGCCGGGAGTTCACCAGCAAGGCCACTCATGATAGAGGATCGGCCGAAAATAAGCAACAGGCCTCCCGAGGAGACAAAACCGATAGTAAATATTTTAGCATATACACATTGTTACCTCCCACCGTCTCGACCTTAGGCCATTTGGTAACTGGCGCAGCCGGCTCGTACTCCACATCCATTGGAAGGAGGGAACCTCGAGTATAATTATCAAGAAGTAAGCGAACAAAGAAATTAAAATATAAATTGTGCATATTACTTATATACATACATGTAAAAAAAGGAATATATATGGATGTATGTCTGTAATTCAAATGTACAACGTATTTAAGTGGTGCAAGAAGAGTAGGGCATATACACATGTAAATATATAAAAAAAGACAAATTCATTAAAAACAAAAAAAAAAAGGGATATAATACAAAAATTAATGTGTATATAAGTGGCGTCACGTGGCTTGCAGTCAGTTACGGTGAAATTGTGCCGCGGCGCGAATAGAGACATCCTCGAGCCAGCTTAAATCCCCAGCTGCGACACCGAGGAAGCACGGGAACTCTTCAAATCCAAATTGAACGAGACCGGATTCAACCTGTTAGCGATGGTGGGCGTCCGCTGGATTTCTTTCCGGAGGAAGCCGGAACTGGAGTCACTGGCTGACGAGTTCAACTTGGACCGAGGAGGCACCGTGGAGGAATTGCGGTCCCGCATGACCACCTTCATACACAGGAAGGACCACTCATCGGCCCCCCTGGAGCGGTTGGCTTCCCTAGAGGCGCAATATGGCAGTGCCGTGAGTCCGGACAGGAGACTTCCCACTGACAGGACGGCCGGGAGTTCACCAGCAAGGCCACTCACGATGGAGGATCGGCCGAAAATAAGCAACAGGCCTCCCGCGGAGACAAAACTGATAGTGCCGAGTCTGACCATCCCCGTGCCCGTACCCACAGCACTCCGAGCAACCGAGCGACAGGAGCCAGGATGCTTAGAAGGATCCGAGCGATACGACAGTATGACACTGGCCCACACAGCGGACCGCATGCGCAGATGGGGAATCACCTTCGACGGCGAATCAGACCCCCTGCGTTTCATCGAAAGATTGGAGGAACGGGGAACAACGTACCGGATCGACACCCGAGACATCCCACAGGCCCTCCCCAAGTTATTAACAGATACCGCCGAGGACTGGTTCCGGACAAGCGGACTGCAAGGAGAGACGTGGACCGTTTTCCGGAAGGAATTCTTCGATATTTTCCTGCTGCCTCGCTACTTCCAGCGGCTGGAGGACGAGATCCGACTGCGCTATCAAAAGGCGGGGGAACCATACAAAACATATATGGTTGCATTCGACTGGTGATGCGCAGAGCCGGATACACGGAGGCCCAGGAACTGAAGAGGGTTTATGAAAACCTACAACCCCAATACCAACTCTTTGTAAGGCGGAACGACTTCCAGACTCTCCGGGAACTGACGGCCCTGGTAATAAACTACGAAGTCACAAGGGAGCGTGAACAACAGCAACAACAGTAGAGTTCGTACCAGCAGCCGACGAGGGGGACAGGTAACGCACGGAACGGCGCTCAACGAGGGGCATCATGGACACCAGGGAACGGGGCGTCGCACCCCAACCTCAATGCACCACCGGCCCCGACGACTTCAGGAGAGGAGGCGATAATCAACGTCCGAGAGCGGGGAGTACGCACTGTGGACTGCTGCCAGTCCCAACAGTCGGGAAACGGGCAATCGCCCCCACTGAAACTAGATGCAGCGGGGGCAGTGACCACCACCATCCGGTGGTGAGTTCACGGCGGGCGCATCTCGGCGCGAATCATAATCGATGGATACGTGGTGTGGGCAACCATCGACACAGGGGCAACAAGGAGCTTTATTGGAGAACGTCTAGCACAGAAGATAGGGAACCCTGGGAACCAATGCCAGGTGAAGACAGTGGTCGCCTTAGCGGATGGCACCCATAAGGAACTCCCGCGAGCCACATGGGCGGACGTACGACTGGGAACATCTTGCACCCAAGTGCAGATGTTAATATTACCCGTTGTAATGGAAGACCTGTTGCTAGGACTGGATTTCCTTGGGGTCATCAACACGACTCTGATCTGTGGGGGAGTAACATTACACCTGGGAACCCGGACTGCCACACCAATAAGGAGCCAGGACTCGGAACACCGGAAGCAGGACACACACAGGGACCAGGACGCAGAACAAGGAGATGTAGCCGACGACCGCGCGACCGACATCCCACACAGAAGCCAGGACTCGGAATCTGGACACAACAGGGATCAGGACATTAAACAAGGAGATGTAGCCGGCAACCGCGCGGCTGACACCCCAGACGGAAACCAGGACTCGGAACGTAGGAACCAGGACACAGAGCAAGGAGATGCAGCCGGCAACCGCGCGACCGCCATCAAACACCCGGAGCAAAACACGGAGCAACCGAGGCAGTCCGGAGGAACCCGTTCCGGAAAAGGGAGGATAAAGGAGTCGTTTCCAACAGGCAGGAAGGGTCAACCCCGCCCATCACAGGACTCGCCACCGTGAGCATCCTGCCCGAGGAACAACCACTGACACCCATCTTGGAACCACGTATCTCGAAATTCCTAGAAGAGGAACTCTCCAAATTTGATGGACTGTCCGGCATCTCCACGATCACGGAACACGTGATCGTGATGAAGGACGTCCGACCCATCAAACAACGGTACTATCCAAAGAACCCCGCAATGCTGGAAATCATCAACGCCCAGATCGACGAATTGCTCAGGGAAGGGTGCATCGAGCCCTCGAAGAGCCCACGCAGCGCCCCGATCGTCCTAGTCGGAAAAAAGACGGGCGAAATGCGGATGTGTGTGGATTTTCGACAACTGAACGCACGCTCGATCCCCGATGCGTACCCCCTCCTGCGAATCAACTCCATCCTGGAACGACTCCGAAACGCCAAATACATCAGCACGTTGGACTTAAAGAGCGGATACTGGCAGATCCCCATGGTCAAGAGGAGCCGCGAGTGTACCGCATTTTCGGTACCCGGCAGGGGTCTGTTCCAGTGGAATGTTATGCCCTTCGGACTACATTCCGCCCCCGCGACATTCCAACGCGCCCTGGACCAGGTAATAGGACCGGAGATGGAACCCCACGCTTTCACCTACTTAGACGACATCATCGTCATAGGTACTTCAGTGGAGAATCATGTCCAGAATCTACGCGAAGTATTCAGAAGGTTGAGGGCAGCAAACCTTCGCCCCAACCGGAAGAAGTGTCACTTCTTCCAACGCAAGTTGGTGTACCTGGGCCATGTTGTCAGTGAGCAAGGGATCCACACCGATCCAGACAAAATAGTAGCGGTACGGAAATTACAACCCCCGTCTAACCCACAGGAATTACGCCGGTGCCTAGGAATAGCCTCCTGGTACAGTCGGTTCGTCCCGAACTTCGCCACCGTCGTACAACTAATGTCGCTATTACTGCGCAAAGGACGCCGCTGGGAATGGAAGGACGAACAGCAGGAAGCATTCGACCGACTCAAGGCCCTCCTCACCGAAGCACCAGTGCTCGCATGTCCTGACTTCAGCTGAAAGTTCGCACTCCAGACCGACGCGAGTGATTACGGACTGGGAGGCGTCCTCACCCAGGAGACGGAAGAAGGGGAACAGGTCATCGCTTACGTGAGCCGTCGCCTTATCAAGGCAGAGGAGAACTACTCTGCGACGGAGAAGGAGTGTCTGGCGATCATTTGGGCTATTCGCCAGTCACGTTGTTACCTGGAGGGGTACCGTTTCGACGTAATCACGGACCACCTAGTGCTGAAATGGCTCAACACCATCGAAAACCCAACGGGTAGGATCGCACGATGGGCCTTCGAGCTACAGCAATACCAGTTAGACGTGCACTACCGGAATGGGAAACAGAACGTAGTAGCAGATGCCCTCTCCCAACAGCCGATGGACACCTTACTCCATGCCGTGACCGAAGTTCGCCCGGAACCGTGGATACAACGCCGATGCAAGCAGCTGGAAGAGGAACCCGAGAAGTACCCCGATTACACCATACAGAATGGCAAACTCTATCGACACCTAGGATTGAAACCCGACGAAGAGGACAACATCCCATGGAAGCTGTGCGTCGGGAAAGAAACGAGAGGAAGGATTATGCAGGAGTGCCATGACGCGCCAACTGCCGGACATCTGGGACTCAGAAAAACTACGACAAGGGTTGCCCAGAGGTACTACTGGCCAGGAATGTTCCGAGACGTCGTGCGATACGTTAAAAGGTGCATCATCTGCCAAAAGTTTAAAGCTGAACAATGCAAGCTGGCCGGGAAAATGCTGACAAGACGAGTCCAGGAACCGTTCGACACCCTGTGCGCAGACTTCGTTGGACCATTACCGAGGTCCAAACAAGGGAACACGTTGCTATTGGTTTTCTTCGACCTGTTCTCCAAATGTGTCGAACTTGTCGCATTACGCATGGCTACCACCGCACACCTGGAGAAGGCGTTCAGAGAGAGGATCCTCGCACGTTTCGGAACACCTAGGACGTTTGTTTGCGACAATGGGACCCAATTCACCAGTCGTGTGTTCAAGGCTTTTAGTAAGCGGGTGGGCATGTAGTTGGAACACACGGCACCATACAGTCCCCAGCAGAACCCCACGGAACGAGTGAATAGGACCGTTAAAACTATGATTGCTCAATACATCGACGGACCGCAGAACATGTGGGACGTCCTACTTCCGGAGATATCACTGGCAATCAACAGCAGCGTCTCAGATACTACGGGGTTCAGCCCCGCTCTCCTGGTACAAGGACGCGAACCACGACTACCGGGAGCATTTTACGACGAAGTTACCCCCGGCGCAGGACAAGACAGTCGCGACCCCATCAAGGGAGCAAAACAAATGGAACAATTATATTTGGTGGCACGGAAAAATGCGCAGCGAGCATCGGCCGAAAAAAGTCGCCATTACAACCTACGACGACGGGAATGGAGACCAACCCTAAGCACACTAGTGCTACTCCGTCAGCACGTCCTCTCGAAAGCGGCGGACGGCTTCGCGGCCAAATTGGCAAATTGGTAATCCGTTTCCTCTCCCAAAACATAGTTCGACTCCAGCGCGAAGGGACCCGAGAGCGACGCACTGCCCACATAGCCGACCTGAAGCCGTTCCAACGAGAAGAAGAAGATCCACGAGACAGCAGCGAGGGACAAGCTAGGCCTGTCGATAAGGCCAACTAGCTATTAAGATTTACTTCTAATTTGTTCTTTTCCTTTCCAAACAAACACCGTCTCACCGTTTCGTAGGGCTTAGCTAGGTAGGATTAGGTGTCTGGGGTATAACCGTGTTTATATCCCACAGAAAAAAAACAGAAACCCACAAGAAATGGCCAACCCACACCAATGGGACGAGTACCGCCGGGACGTGGAGGAATGGCTCGAAGGATTGCCAGCCGCACTAGCCGACGACGAGGAGCACCCTCCACGGCCGGCCATGGAAAACGTTGACGATGACGATGCCAGCACCATCGTTGTGGGGTGTGAGGACTCAATTTGAGCCCCCACCTTATTTTTTTTGTAAACCTTATTTTTTCTTCTTTTTTATTATTAGCTCATAATTAGATGTAAGTATTGTATAGTTTTAAGTTTATTCCAATGAAGGAACATTTTCTTTATATAACAAACTGGCGTTTTAGTCGAACGAAACTACCCCAGCAGTAGACTTAAGAGGTTCCAGGCTATAGGCTCGCTCACCACAGCAGAGCGAGCACCGCAGCAGAGCGAGCGCAACGAAGAGAGTGCAGCCGAACCGAACGACAGAGCGAGCACCGCAGCAGAGCGAGCGCAACGAAGAGAGTGCAGCCGAACCGAACGGCAGAGCGAGCGTAACGAAGAGAGCGCAGCCGAACCGAACGACAGAGCGAGCACCGCAGAAGAGCGAGCGCAACGAAGAGAGCGCAGCCAAACCGAACGACAGAGCGAGCGCCGCAGCAGAGCGACCGCAACGAAGAGAGCGCAGCCGAACCGAACGACAGAGCGAGCGTCGCAGCAGAGCGAGCGCCACGACAGAGCAAGCGCAGCCGAACGGCAGAGTGAGCGCAGCTTAACTCCGACAGAGCGAACGCAGAAAAAAAAAACGACCAACAAGAAACGCTGCAGTCACAGCAGCCGAGAGAGCGCTGCAATCACAGCAGCCGGGAAAGCGCTGCAGAGTGCGTAGGCGGCTTAAGCTCAGCGACTGCGCTGCCAAGGTCAGCATCGGCGCTTGGAGGGAGGAAAATAATTGCTGCACGTGGATTTTGGCAGTCAAGTTCAAGAGGGTGAACGTGAAAAGATCAAGACGGTGGACCAGTGCGAAGAAAAAAAGTAAAGACGCGTGTGATAAAAAAAAGACAGAGACCAGGAAGACAATCCTTGCCACGAGGAGGACGACACCAGGAGCAGAAGAAAGAACACAAGACGGAGGACAACAACAAGAGACGCATGGACCAAGGTGAGCGAGCCGCTACATGGCCGATCTTTAGGCAGGGCCCGTTTTTTTCGCGGAAAGGAAGGTGTTTAGGCAGGGCAAGGTTAGGAATATGTATTAGTTTTAGTTTTCTTAGGCTAAATTAGAAAAATAAAGATTCAGACGCTACCTTACAGGTGGGGGCGATTGCCCGTTTTCCGACTTTTGGGTCTGGCAGCAGTCCACAGTGCGTACTCCCCGCTTGCCGCATGTCCAGCAGAAAAGGATTCGCTGGCCCCGACATTCCCAAGCGAAGTGTCCTACTTACCCGCAGTTACGGCAGGCCTCTCGGACGTTGATTATCGCCTCCTCTCCTGAAGTCGTCGGGGCCGGTGGTGCATTGAGGTTGGGGTGCGACGCCCCGTTCCCTGGTGTCCATGATGCCCCTCGTTGAGCGCCGTTCCGTGCGTTACCTGTCCCCCTCGTCGGCTGCTGGTACGAACTCCACTGTTGTTGCTGTTGTTCACGCTCCCTTGTGACTTCGTAGTTTATTACCAGGGCCGTCAATTCCCGGAGAGTCTGGAAGTCGTTCCGCCTTACGAAGAGTTTGTATTGGGGTTGCAGGTTTTCATAAAGCCTCTCCAGTTCCTGGGCCTCCGTGTATCCGGCTCTGCGCATCATCAGGCGCATTCGGCGCATTAATAGCGCAGTCGGATCTCGTCCTCCAGCCGCTGGAAGTAGCGAGGCGGCAGGAAAAAATCGAGGAATTCCTTCCGGAAAACGGTCCACGTCTCTCCCTGCAGTCCGCTTGTCCGGAACCAGTCCTCGGCGGTATCTGTTAATAACTCGGGGAGGGCCTGTGGGATGTCTCGGGTGTCGATCCGTTACGTTGTTGCCCGTTCCTCCAATCTTTCGATGAAACGCAGGGGGTCTGATTCGCCGTCGAAGGTGATTCCCCATCTGCGCATGCGGTCCGCTGTGTGGGCCAGTGTCATACTGTCGTATCGCTCGGATCCTTCTGAGCATCCTGGCTCCTGTCGCTCGGTTGCTCGGAGTGCTGTGGGTACGGGCACGGGGATGGTCAGACTCGGCACTATCAGTTTTGTCTCCTCGGGAGGCCTGTTGCTTATTTTCGGCCGATCCTCCATCGTGAGTGGCCTTGCTGGTGAACTCCCGGCCGTCCTGTCAGTGGGAAGTCTCCTGTCCGGAATCACGGCACTGCCATATTGCGCCTCTAGGGAAGCCAACCGCTCCAGGGTGGCCGATGAGTGGTCCTTCCTGTGTATGAAGGTGGTCATGCGGGACCGCAATTCCTCCACGGTGCCTCCTCGGTCCAAGTTGAACTCGTCAGCCAGTGACTCCAGTTCCGGCTTCCTCCGGAAAGAGATCCAGCGGACGCCCACCATCGCTAACGGGTTGAATCCGGTCTCGTTCAATTTGGATTTGAAGAGTTCCCGTGCTTCCTCGGTGTCGTAGCTGGGGATTTAAGCTGGCTCGAGGATGTCTCTATTCGCGCCGCGGCGCGGATTAAACTGATTCCAGGATGTTTTATTGTAGTTTTCGCAGACATGTTACAGACATGTTACAGACATGTTACAGAATTGTCGCATACATGATGCAGACATGTTACAGACATGTTACAGAAATATTACAGCGTGTTCAAGACATGTTAAATTCATGTTACAGACATGTTACAGAAATTTTACAGACATGCTACAGACATGTTACAGACATGTCACAGACAAGTTACAGACATTTTACAGACCTGTTACAGACATGTTACAGACATGTTAGAGACATGTTACAAACACGTTACAGACATATTGCAGACACGTTGCACACATGATGCAGACATGTTACTGACATGTTACAGAAATATTACAGCGTGTTCAAGACATGTTAAATTCATGTTTCAGACATGTTACAGACGTATTGCAAATTCTTGCATACATGATGCAGACATGTTTTTTTTAAAGTCATGTTACAGACATGTTACAGAAATATTACAGCGTGTTCGAGACATGTAAAAGTCATGTTACAGACATGTTACAGAAATTTTTCAGACTTGTTACAGACATGTTACAAACATGTTACAGACATGTTACAGACATGTTACAGAAATTTAACAGACCTGTTACAGACATGTTACAGACATGTTACAAACATGTTACAGACATATTGCAGATACGTTGCACACATGATGCATACATGTTACAGAAATTTTACAGACATGTTACAGACATGTTACAGACATGTTACAGACATGTTACAAACATGTTACTGACATATTACAAACATGTTACAACCAGGTTGCCGACATGTTACAAAAACATGATACAGACATATTGCAGACATGTTGCATACATGATGCAGACATGTTACAGACATGTTACAAACATGTTACAGACATGTTATAGACATGTTACAGACATGTTACAGACATGTTACAGACATGTTACAGACATGTTACAAACATGTTGCAGACATATTGCAGAAATGTTGCACACATGATGCAGACATGTTACAAACATGTTTCAGACATGTTACAAACATGTTACAGACATATTGCAGACATTATGCACACATGTTACAGACATATTACAGACATGTTACAGACATGTTTCAAACATGTTACAAACATGTAACAGACATGTTACAGACATGTTACAGAAATTTTACAGACATGTTACAGACATGTTACAGACATTTTACAGACATGTTACAGACATGTTACAGACATGTTACAGAAATTTTACAGACAAGTTACAAACATGTTACAGACATATTGCAGATACGTTGCACACATGATGCATACATGTTACAGACATGTTACAGAAATTCTACAGACATGTTACTGACATGTTACAGACATGTTACAGACATGTTACAAACATGTTACTGACATATTACAAACATGTTACAGCCAGGTTGCCGACATGTTACAAACATGATACAGACATATTGCAGATTGTTGCATACATGATGCAGACATGTTACAGACATGTTACAGAAAAATTACAGCGTGTTCAAGACATTTTAAAGTCGTGTTACAGACATGTTACAGAAATATTAAAGCGTGTTCAAGACATGTTAAAGTCATGTAACAGACATGTTACAGAAATTTTACAGACATGTTACAGAGATGTTACAAACATGTTACATACATGTTACAGACATGTTACAGACATTTTACAGACATGTTACAGACATGTTACAGACATTTAACACACCTGTTACAGACATGTTACAGACATGTAACAGACATGTTACAGACATGTTACAAACATGTTACAGACATGATGCATACATGTTACAGACATGTTACAGAAATTTTACAGACATGTTACTGACATGTTACAGACATGTTACAGACATGTTACAAACATGTTACTGACATATTACAAACATGTTACAGCCAGGTTGCCGACATGTTACAAACATGTTACAGACATATTGCAGACATGTTGCATACATGATGCAGACATGTTACAGACATGTTATAAAAATTTTACAGACATGTTACTGACATGTTACAGACATGTTACAGACATGTAACAGACATGTTACAGACATGTTACAGACATGTTACAGACATGTTACAGACATGTTACAAACATGTTTCAGACATATTGCAGACATGTTGCACACATGATGCAGACATGTTACAAACATGTTTCAGACATGTTACAAACATGTTAAAGACATATTGCAGACATTTTGCACACATGTTACAGACATGTTACAAATATGTTCCAAACATGTTACAAACATGTAACAGACATGTTACAGACATGTTACAGAAATTTTACAGACATGTTACAGACATGTTACAGAAATTTTACAGACATGTTACAGGCATGTTACAGACATGTTACAGAATTTTTACAGACAAGTTACAGACATTTTAAAGACATGTTACAGACATATTGCAGACATGTTGCATACATGATGCAGACATGTTACAGACATGTTACAGAAATTTTACAGACAGGTTACAGACATGTTACAGACATTTAACAGACCTGTTACAGTCATGTTACAGACATGTTACAGAAATTTTACAGACAAGTTACAGACATTTTAAAGACATGTTACAAACATGTTACAGACATATTGCAGACATGTTGCAGATACGTTGCACACATGATGCATACATGTTACAGACATGTTACAGAAATTTTACAGACATGTTACTGACATGTTACAGACATGTTGCATACATGATGCAGACATGTTACAGACATGTTACAGAAATTTTACAGACATGTTACTGACATGTTACAGACATGTTGCATACATGATGCAGACATGTTACAGACATGTTATAAAAATTTTACAGACATGTTACAGACATGTTACAGACATGTTACAGACATGTTACAAACATGTTACAGACATATTGCAGACATTTTGCACACATGTTACAGACATGTTACAGACATGTTACAGAAATTTTACAGACATGTTACAGACATGTTACAGACATTTTACAGACATGTTACAGTCATGTTACAGACATGTTACAGAAATTTTACAGACAAGTTACAGACATTTTAAAGACATGTTACAAACATGTTACAGACATATTGCAGACATGTTGCATACATGTTACAGACATGTTACAGACATGTTACAAACATGTTACAAACATGTTACAGACTTGTTACAAACATGTTACAGACATATTGCAGATATGTTGCACACATGTTACAGACATCATACAGACATGTTGCAGACATGATACAGACATTTTAAGGACATGTTACAGACATGTTACAGGCATATTGCAGATGTGTGACAAATATGTTACAGACGTGTTGCCGACATATTGCAGACATGTTACAGACATGTTACAGACATGTTACAGACATGTTAAAACATGTTACAGACATGTTAAAAACATGTTACTGAAATATTACATACATGTTACAGCCAGGTTGCCCACATGTTACAAACATGTTAAAGACATATTGCAGACATGTTGCATACATGATGCAGACATGTTGCAGACATGTTACAGAAATTTTACAGACATGTTACAGACATGTTACAGACATGTTTCAGACATGTTACAGATATGTTAATGACATTTTACAGTGTAACGTTCGTTGTGCCTCGTGAGAAGTCTGGGTCGTTATGCTCAGTGAAATTGTGGCCAAGAAGACTGCAAATACACTGGCGACTTACACGGATACATTCGGATTGCGGATGGAAGCGGACGGAATCCTACTGGTGCCTTAGCTCTTGGGCTTGGGGGGAGGGGGGGGTTCTTGCAACCTTCCAACAACCACATCTACATACCTTTTAAATTTTTAAGGATTCCTGCTGAAACTACAAGTGAAGATGAACTTCACCAAACGTACACCAAGAAAAGAATTGGGGCTAGAATACTAAAATGTACAAGGAGGCAAATAACTTAATAGGACTGCTGCAATATAAATGTTTGGCGAGGTCTGAGATGTTAATCGACACTCGCGGTCTCTTCCCACCCTACCATAATCTTCATAAAAATTATGTATCCGAAGATACCCAAAAGAAACGGACGACTACTAGTTTATGTTGCCATGTCTATCCAAGAAGAACCAAATTAATTTAGCACATCATCTTTGTGATACTGAAATTCATAATTTATTCCTATTCAAAAGGAGCTGGTATTCCACAATCATACTATTTTCTTATATCCATAAGTAATAACGTTCACTTTTTGAACTTAATATTTTTCTTAACAAATATGTTGTTTTTGGTTCTAATAATTTCATAGTTTTTATCTTTTGTAGGGGCGCTTGTCGCTACAAATAATTCAGACTTCCGCCTAAAAGTATGCACCAGTAGTCGACAACACTTTGGTTTTACTTTAAGTAGTAGATTGCAAAAACTTGAAATAGTAGTAGATAAAGCTTTAAAAATATCCGAAAGATAAATATATAAAGAAAATAAAGACGCTTGCTCCTGTTTATTCTGGCGAAACTACAAAATGGAATATGATTTTTATATTTTTTTTGGTATCGATAAAGCTTGTTCCATTGCCAACATAACAGGGTTGAAATATGCATTGGTAAAATTGCCGCGTCATTTTGGGCTTGGGGAAAAGGCGCCAAAAAGGTTTCCTGGTCAGGGTCAAGCCTGAGCTCTGCTTATTAGCCAGTCGATCCTGATACCAGACAGAACATTCTGCAAGGTCTACGAGCGAGTACCGACCCCAAAAACAAAAGAAAATTTTAATCAAAATTGTTACCATCAATATATTAGGTAATTATATTTATATCTTCGATTGGAAATCGACCTCCAGAAAAGCGAAGGTTTTCTTATTATTCCCCTTTCCTTTTGTTTTATAGCCAGCGCAAGTTTGCACATTTGCATGCAAACAGCTGATCTTCGTTCTAATTTGCCATTGCACCGCTCTCGACTTCAAGCAACATTCCAGTTGTTTCGAGAGACGCGGAGCGGGCAGAAGCCCTGCTGGCCCGGGCTAAAATATGTAGAAAAATCCCTCAAACCTATTTCTTTTGTGTAAAACCAGTGGACTGGTCTAAAAAAATGCACTAGAATCGAAGAGTCCCAGTGCTGGAAAAAAAAGGAATGACCTTAAAATAAATTTGAGCGCCAAAAGGGAGACAAATAAGCAAAAGATACGAAAAAAAATGGAAAAAGTCTAATCTTTGCCCTTTTGGCAAGTCCAGCTTCTGATTATTTTTAATGGCTTGATCCAGTTACGTCCCTTATGTTAAATTACCGAGTAATTTCTTGCTATTGTAATTAATTTAAAAAGTGTCTAAAAGAAAGAATAGAAATTAACATATAACATAATTATAAATAGTACAACGAAAAAAAATTGTGAGAATGAGGACAGAGAAATAATTATTATGAAGTCAAAAAGTGGAATATATTAAACCTAAAAAACAACAATCAAAAAAAAAAAAAAAATTATAACAAAAAAAGAACAAAAACCATGAACCGCGAGATCAGCAATTAATTAACTAACCGTGCAAATAACAGTGTAGAACTCACACGCCGACGCATTCCCCCTTTTCAGTATCCACCCCGAAAGCGCTTTGGTCGATGGACAGTTAAAGTGGTAAGTGATAATGCATTCTTTTTCTTATTCTGACGATGAGTCATGTGAATAGCGCGAGAAAGTAAGATTGCAAGCCTCTCTTCAGTCTTTTGGTTATGCTGCGTTATGCACGCGCTAAGAGAGCGAACATAACGGAACTCCGCGCTTTGATCATTTTTTTTACTTTGTCTGCTTATTTGCCTGTAACTTTATTTGACTGCTCATCTGTCCGCTAACTATGCCAAATATACCTTAAATATAAAATTATTACTATTTATAAATATCCTAAAATCATATTTTACACATATATATATTTCACATATTATTATTCCTCAACAGCCTCATTCTCGCATTTTTCTCCTTTTTAAATACTAGATGTATTGGTTAGACATAGTATTAGATAATAATGAATAAATGTTAAACCTTAAAATGAAATCTTGCTAGAATTATTTGATAGGGTCATGCCTAATGAAAGCAGGGTAGGGAATTAGTTAGTCGACTCGATCATAGGGACCATTTGAGTATTAAAACATAGCGGACGAAATGGTCATGGTAGGGCAAACAAAAACAGCTGAGCAACAACACCTGAAAGCTGAACATGATCGAGCCGATTCAGTTTAGTCATCTTCTTTTTTCCTTTTCTTCTCCTCTTATCTATTTCTATTCTATCCTCTTTGTCACTTCGCCTATGCATTTGGATTTGAATATAAGCAACCAAGCACGCGAATTCAAATAATATTTTTGTAAACACAGCCAGCATATACTTTCAGCACATTTAATTGTGTAACCCCCCATATCTCCCAAAAGAAGCGTAGCCGGCTTTATCGCGTGCAGTGCCAGAAAGTATCGACCATCCGCGGGTCAAGAAGTATAAAGAATCGATATATCTTCGTAAAATGTTACACTTTCAATTTAGTTATTGATCTGACCATACATTATTTTTGTTTGAATTTGATCTTGTAAGTTTGTTTGTTTTGTTGCTGATTAAATGTTTTATAAATGTTGTTACGCAGATTATGTAACTTGTGCTTTTAAATTTTGTTGCTCAAGGAGGTTAACAACTTGGTTATATATTTCATTATCGATATCGTTTTAATTTGACTTAAATCTAATCATTATTCATTTTTCATTTCTTTGATTGTGTTTTGTTTTGTTTTCCTTTTTAAATTTGTGTTTAATTG